>OW387027.1:44782393-45149457 GCA_936439885.1 Nowickia ferox | reverse complement strand
CATAGTCTTGTTCAGATGCCCCGTTGCCGTTGTATCTTGTGCAAAACTGAACTTAACCAGGGGAGTAGTTCCGAAATTTCCGATCAACAGGTAAAAAGTATCGAAAAATATTTGTGTTATATTGCCTTAAATTTTTAAATTAATCAAATTTAAGAGAATTTTTGTAAATTATTCAAAAATTTATTTCGCTTTGCAAGTCGAACACACAAGAAATATTTTTCATACTTCAACATTTGTGAAACAATTTATTTATTTAATATTATTATTAAATTAAATCCACTCTTAAAAGTGAAACTTATCGCGAGTGTTTTTATTGTTATAATTAACACACATTCATACACACATAAATCGTTCTCATCAGTACTGAGAGAAAATTTAATAATTATTTCTATTTACCATCGGCATTTTTATCGCGTTAAAATAATTTTATTTACGTCACGAAATACACAAAATTATTCGCGAGTGCTAATTTTATTAATTTTAAATAAATTAAATAATAAAATTTTCACCTTTGTTTTATCCTTTTATTCGCTTTTTATCAATTTATTAAGATCAGCGTTCCATTCCGGTTGTTCCTATACCACTTGTAATAATTTACATTACAACAGCTGTAACAGTGAACCCCATTCACACTAGGGTCGAAAAGTTAATTTTCATATAAATCAAATTTACAGAGTCGTTTGTGTGTTCACACTAGCATCGAAAATCTAATTACATATAACACTGTGGAAAATTTTTGGGATTATTGTCTGGGGGTGAGAAATTCCAAGTCAGGGTGATGGTACTAAGTCAGTATAGTAAAACCCTCAAAGGGTTTGGCGTTCGTATGTGTCAGTTTTTTTTTATGACCTTTTAAATTTTTTCTTTTTCACTTGTCCGATTTTGATGAAACAAATTTAGAAAAATTAAGAATTACAATTTCTCTAATCTGTTTCTATACCGTTTTCCTATATGTGCAACACTTTCGAAGTTAAAAATAAATTTGTGGAGGCAAAAAAATATTTTATTGCCTAAAAATTAAATTTTTTTTTTTAATTCATAAAAAATCCAAAACGGAAAAAAGGATCAAGTGTTATTAATTTCGTGTTTTTTGCTCATGAGTTATGTGACTTTACGCGAAAGTAATTAGTTTTGGCACTTTTTTCCATGTTGGATTTTTTATGAATTTAAAAAAAAAAATATTTAAATTTTTATTCAAAAAAATATTTTTTTGCCTCCACAAATTTATTTTTAACTTCGAAAGTGTTGCACATATAGGAAAACGGTATAGAAACAGACTAGAGAAATTGTAATTCTTAATTTTTCTAAATTTGTTTCATCAAAATCGGACAAGTGAAAAATAAAAAATTTAAAAGGTCATAAAAAAAACTGACACATACGAACGCCAAACCCTTTTGAGGGTTTTACTATACTGACCTAGTACCATCACCCTGACTTGGAATTTCTCACCCCCCAAATTGGCTGTTGTACTGTGTAATTAGTTAATACATAATAATATCAAAGTGTGTTCATACTTCGTCTTATACATATATTTCTCTGCGATATTAAATTAACTTAAAAGCGATTGTACTTGGTAAATAAATATATTTGCCAAAGGCTGTAAAAAGTGGTTTTTACGAAAAATTACATAAATTATTTTCAATTTCGGAACATTGATTCAATTAAATATTTGTGAATAAAAGAGTAATCTACATAAAGATTAAATTTGCGAATATTGTGTATCCGGCGAGGAAATAATATATTGAACAAAAATAAGTTAAATTGATAAGGTAATTCAATTTAACAATACTGTTTTAAAGACGCCAAGAGCGTCTTTCCGAACTGGAGACATTAGAAAAACTAATCGCCAAAAAATCAAAAGTTGTAAAACATATTGAAAGGATTCGACAGTCTATACTAGAGAAGACTATTTCGTTTAATCCTGTTGAACTAGAATGTAGCTTAGACATTCTAAAGGATTATATTGACCAAGCCATGAAGCTTCAGTCTGATGTGGATAATTTAGATCCTGATAATGACGACAGAGCTGAGCTTGAGGATATCTGTGTCACCACAAAGTCATTATTTTTAACCATTTTAAATAAAAATAGACAGCCAAATATACCTGAAACGTCTTTAAGTGTACAAACTCACCATTCCAGGCTTCCAAATATGAGGCTACCCAAATTTACTGGGAAATACGCGGAATATAAGAATTTTATGAGTTTGTTCGAAAATTTGGTACATAATGATCCGACGTTGACAGATATGGAGAAATTTAACCATTTGATATCATGCTTGTCCGATTCAGCTTTAGATACAGTAAAAGCTTTTCAGATTTCCGAAGAAAATTATCCCAAAGCTTTAGCCAGTTTGAAGAAGGTATATGACAATGAATGTCTCATATTTTTCGATAATATATCGAAACTTTTTGATTTACCGGAAATTACAAAACCTTCGTCTTCTGCTTTGCGAAGCATGATAGATACGGTGTCGGCAATATACGATTCGCTCTTGTCAATAGGCGATGACAAGAAAATAACTAATGCCATTTTAATACATTTAGTGATGTCAAAAGTTGATCCAGTCACAAAATCAAAATGGGAAGAACAGCTGG
Source organism: Nowickia ferox (assembly GCA_936439885.1). NCBI lineage: Eukaryota > Metazoa > Arthropoda > Insecta > Diptera > Tachinidae > Nowickia > Nowickia ferox. Next base: position 45,146,861 of record OW387027.1, on the reverse strand, counting down.
ACTTTCAAAGGCTCCCATTATGGTCAGACTGTGAAGCCGCCTTGAACAAACGCTACCAGCATATTTCTGCGGATGAATCTTCAAGTTCAAGACCGAGGTTTAATAAAAATAAAACTGAATTTTCAAATAACAAAAATACTAGGACATCATTAAATTGCACAAAAACAAAACAATCTGCTGATAAATGCTTATTCTGCAAATCTACACAACATGTAGTAAATAATTGCCCTTCATTCAGTGCTGAGCCTGTTAATAAAAGATTTGATTTCATAAAATCTGTGCCAGCATGTATTAATTGTTTGAAAAAAGGCCACACAGTAGCAAGATGTTCGTCTTCTAAGTGTAGAGTATGTAGTGGTTCTCATCATTCACTGCTGCATAAATATACTACAAGTTCTAATGTAAGTAGCCTTTCTCAAGAGCCATCTACTTCCCACGCTGCTGTCAATTATTCATCATCGGATGAAAGAATCATTCTGGCAACAGCTGTGGTGAGAGTACGAAATAGTTCTGGTCAATTAATACCAGCTAGAGCTCTTTTAGATTCCGGTTCTCAACCAAATTTGATTACTGAGGAACTTGCACAGCTACTAAGATTAAAAAGAGAAGGAGACAGATTAAGTTTACATTGTATTAGCGACACAAATTCATATTCTAAGTCTTGTGTTGATTTAAATGTCACGTCGAGGGTTAATTCTACTCAATTTACGTCCAAGTTCTGGGTATTGAGTTCAATTACAAATTTACAACCTGATCACAGATTAAACGCAAATATTTTAAATATTCCTAAGAATGTTGAATTAGCTGATCCATTCTTTTACAAGCCACAGAAAATTGATCTGTTAATTGGCGCAGAAAATTTCTTTGACTTAATGTGTGTAGGTCAAATAAAATCTGGCCCGAGCCTTCCAATTCTGCAAAAAACTTCGCTTGGTAACTGGAAAATACAATCAATCAAAGGGCTCAAAAAATAGTAATGTTTTTCATTTAAGTTCCGCTATAGAAAACGAGAGCAATATTGATTCAATTGTTAGAAAATTCTGGGAGTTAGAAGAGCTTCCAAACGAATCAACAAAAATGTACTCAGAGGAACAGCAACAATGTGAGGACAATTTTATAAATACTTTACGACGATTAACGTCAGGACGCTTTGAAGTCTCTTTACCTTTCAAATCTGATGCAAAACTGTTAGGATCGTCCTTTGAAACTGCCAAACGACGATTTGTTTCATTGGAACGAAGATTATCCAAAGAATACCATGAGGCAAATGTATCATGATTTTATGAAAGAGTATTTTAATTTAGGTCACATGTCATTTGTAGACAAAATGCCAATTACTCCCCATTATTTCATTCCACATCAATGTGTTTTGCGGCCTCAGAGTACAACTACTAAACTTCAAGTAGTTTTTGATGCTTCAAGTAGAACTTCTTCGTATGTATCACTTAACGAATTGTTAATGGTTAGTCCTACAGTTCAAGAAGAATTGTATTCTACATTGATCCGTTTTCGACTTCACAAGTACGCAATCACTGCAGATATTGAAAAAATGTATCGTCGAGTATTGGTTGATGATAATGATAGAAATTTTCAATTAATCCTTTGGAGAGAAAATCCATCTGATGATTTAAAAGTATTTCGATTAAGCACAGTCACTTATGGCACAGTCTCAGCACCGTTTTGGGCCATCAGATGTTTGATTCACTTGAGGCAAAGTCTCTTTGTACTTTGCCTATTGGTTCAAAAGTTATTCGCAGTGATTTTTACGTTGATGATTTGCTTACTGGAGCTGAAAGCTACCAAGACCTAATTGATATTCGTGACCAAGCAACTGAAATTTTGAGTTCAGCTGGTTTTAATCTCACTAAATGGGTTTCCAATCATCCAGACTTCATGAGCTCTTTGCAAAATGAAAAACATATACAAAGCGATTCCGATTCTTCTAAGGCGCTGGGCATACATTGGATTCCGAAGAATGATACATTTAAGTTTCATTTGGATAATAATTTTCAAGAATTGAAAGCTACAAAAAGAAACATACTATCAGTTTCTTCTCGATTATTCGATCCTCTCGGACTATTATGCCTATTAGTAACAAAATCCAAATTATTACAAGAACTTTGGATTCAAAAACTTGACTGGGATGAATCAATTCCCACGAGACTAAATACGTCATGGGAAAATTTCAAATCTAATTTACTGGAAATTGATTCAATTACAATCCCAACATTCGTAAACGCAACTTCGACAGCAAAAATTCAAATTCATGGCTTTGCTGATCCCTCAATGCGAGCATATGGTTGCTGTATTTACATTAGAAGCTCCGATTCAAATGGAATTGTTTCGAGACTACTGACTGCAAAGTCTACAGTTGCTCCACTCAAGACAAAATCTCTTCCGAGACTTGAGTTATGTGCGGCACATTTGTTGGCTAAGTTGTGGAATCGAATTAAGTTTATGATTAAATTTGAAATCGAAAGTGTTACTTTCTGGACGGATTCAGAAATAACGCTACATGGATTAAGACGCATCCATCATCACTTGCCACTTTCGTTTTAAATCGTGTGGCGGAAGTCCAAGAATGGTCAGAGCAAATTTCATGGCGCCATGTGCCAACTAAGGACAATCCAGCTGATATTGTATCAAGAGGATGTGATGTCCACGAATTAAAAAATTCTATTTGGTTTGAAGGACCTTCATTTTTACTAAATGAGAGTTCTCATTGGCCTGTTAACAAACACTTAGAGTTAACAGAGAATCAAAAACTATCAGAAACAAGAAAAACTCATGTGTTTCTTGCAGTAGAGGATCCTCAAAACTTTTTATTGGATCTTGTTGAAAAATATTCATCATACAAAAAATTGATTCGAATAACTTCATACGTCTTTAGATTCGTTGATGGTTTAAAGAAGCGTAAAATAAATAAAAGTTCTATACCTACTGCAGTTGAATTAAAATGGTCATTCTATCGACTTGTAGAGACAATCCAGAAATCTAAATTTTCTGAGGAGATATCTAAGTTACAGAAATCTCAGGTATTACCATCAAATATACAAAGATTGACACCATTTATTCATACGTTTACTGAAGAGAAACGAACCTTTTCACTATTAAGGGTAGGTGGGAGATTACTTAACGCAAAGTTGAAATATAATACTAAATTCCCACTTTTATTACTGAAAAATAACAGCTTTGTCACTCTTTATTTGCGAAACTTGCATTTCGAAAATTGTCATGCTGGCAAAAAGGCCCTAATAGCTCTTTCGCGAGACAATATCTGGCTTATTAATGCGAAGGAAGAATGCAATCGAATAGTTCGTAATTGTGTACATTGCTTCCGCTATAAACGAAAGCTAATGTCCCAAATAATGGGCAATTTACCCACTAATAGAGTGAGAGCTACTCGACCATTTTTAATTGTCGGCGTAGACTTTTGTGGTCCGGTCAATGTTTCATTGAGAATTCGTGGTCGACAACCATTAAAAATGTATATAGCGGTTTTCGTGTGTTTCACTTCTAAGGCGGTACATTTAGAATTAGTATCTGACTTGTCTACTGATTCTTTTCTTCTATCTTTTAAAAGGTTTTTTGCCAGGAGAGGTCTGCCCAAAGAGGTTTTGTGCGACAACGCGACGAACTTCGTCGGAGCCAGCCGAGTGCTCAAGGAACTACAGAAAGCCGTAAAATCGTACACAGCGTCGTTCGAGGTGAAGTTCAGCTTCATACCACCTCGGGCACCTCACTTCGGAGGGCTATGGGAAGCCGCCGTGAAGCAAGCGAAGTTCCTACTTCTGCGAGCCGTGGGCAACGCGTCGCTCACGCAAGAAGAGATGGAGACGATGCTTGCAGAAGTAGAGGCGGTGCTCAACAGTCGGCCCATTGCACCGCTGTCTCCAGACCCCAACGACGGAGAAGCGCTAACTCCAGCGCAGCTGATAAAAGGAGAGGGTCTGCGTTCGCTGCCGCAAGAATCCGCAGGAGGCGAGATCGTCAGAGATGTGAAGTTATGGAAGCGATGGTGTCTGATTTGCGGTCTGAAGCAGACATTCGGCAGGTTTGGTCTCGCGATTACATCCGAGGACTTCCAGGCAAAGCCAAGTGGCACTAAGATATGCCCAATCAAGAAATAGGCCAAGTGGTAATAGTCCACGAGGACAATTGCCCGCCACAACACTGGTTGACCGGGAGAGTCGTGAGCGTCACCGAAGGCGCCGACGGCAAGGTCAGGGTGGCGGAGGTCAAAACAGGAAGCGGCGTATATAAACGCCAATCCATAAATTGGCTCCTCTGCCATATGCTTGAAGACTTCCAGTCCTTCAATGGGGCCGGAATGTTGCGCCATAATAACAATAATAATAATAATAATAATAATATATAATAATAAAGAATGAATTCATATAATACTTAAAATTAACCTATACTAAACATAAATAATAAATAACATGAATCACCCTAATAATAAATACATAATACATACATACATATATAATAACATGTAATATTACATATAATGCTAACTGTCAAGACTGGAATAACTATGTACATATGTATAAGAAAAGAACTGCTAAATATATAATATAACTCACTTGCAAAGTATTAGCAAAGCAATCAAGTTGGTTTTATTGAAGTGGTTTTATATATTTTTTCACCGTGCCCTAAATTTAATTCTTTAAATTATAATTACTTAATTTAAATTTGTTTCTTAAAAACTATTAAGCAAAAATAAGTATAAAAAGCCTCAATTAAACTATTTTGTTCTCTGATAAAATTAAATACAATAAAAAACAAATATCAAGTGCAATAAATTAGTGCGGTGTTATTGTGTTGTGAATATTATTAATTACTATATACATAGTTATTAATATACATACATACATAATTATATAATACATACATTCATACACCAAGCAAATTCTTCTTCTTGAACTTATAATGTACACCCTAAGGTCGGTCGGTTTGACTATTAATACGTTTGAAATAAATATAATTGCTTATTTTCATTAAAATTTATTTTATTTAATACGTATATAAATTAAATACAGATTTATTGAAATTTTAATTATTTTCATTGAAATTAAGGAGCAATCGCTTTCTAAAATTTTAAGTGTATATAGACACATAAACATTTTGCATTTCTTATAAGTTTTCAAAGAAGAAAATAATGTCGATTACTGAACTTACTAGATTTACTAGAGCTTCGAACGCTCTTATCGGATTCGAGGCTTGTTTTAATGACATTGATAATAAAGTTCATACAGTTGATACTTTAGAGCTTCACGCTGAAGAGTTGCGACTTTTATGGGAAAAAGTTAAGCTCATTTACGATGAATGTTTAGATTCCGTGAAACCCTCTAAAAGTACTGACAATGATGCTGAAGTAATTATTGCTAAATATAGAGCCACTTACACATGATACATCACATGTTTGGGAAAAATAAATGGTAAGAAACGGGAGTTAGAACAAGAACAAAAAGTTAATGGTGTAGCTTCGGTAATTTCAACAAATTCTGAAAGCCATTCTTTAACCTTATCTCCCTGCGACGTTAACATTTTTGATGGTAACTATCTTTCATGGCCTACTTTTAGGGATTTATTTACCGCGCTTTACATAAATAGCTCACGACTTAGTAATATTGAGCGTTTATGTCATTTGTTGCGAAAAACTAGCGGTGAAGCTAAATAAATAGTTTCAAAGTGTCCTCTTACAAATCAAGGTTTTGACTTAGCGTGGAAAAACCTCAAGGCTACTTATAAGAATCCTGGTATGCTGGTTAACAATCAGCTCAAAGTACTTTTTGGTCTCCCTACAGTGGAAAACGATACTTATACGGGTCTCAAGAATTTACAAAGAGGTATAAATAGTTGTCTTTCTGCTATGTCTTTGTATTTAGCGATTACCTGATTGCACTGTCACCTTATGGGAACAAAGTATAAGAGATAAATTTGTTTTATCTTCTTGGAAAGATTTGGATGCCTTTCTTACGGAAAGGATTCAAACTTGAGAATGTCTACGTGATATAAGAGAAACGCCACAGGATAACAAGAAATCAATTCAAAAGGTGAGAGATTGCATCCGATTTAAAAATCTTTCAATTTCGGAAAGATATTCGACAGTCAAAAAGTTTCATTGCTGTGTTAATTGCTTATCGCGCACACTTGAAGTTAAAGATTGTAATAGCGGTCATAGTTGTTCATACTTTGTTGTTCATACTTTATTACATAAACATATAACTTCTACAGAAGTTCATAATGGAAATTCAAATGCGGTTTCTAATGCGGGTGTTGTTTCACAACAACCTAATTCCATACCTAGGCAGGATGAAGTACCTTCTACCTCTAGTGAAATTAGTTCGTCAGCCCCCTTCAATCGCCAAGTTTTTCATACTGCACAGAATCGAACTATGTTATTAGGGACTGCAATTGTGAATATACGTGATCCTGCTTCAGAAACTTAATTTATTTCTGCGCATTCTACGAATGCCAAAATTTCAGGTGTAAACCAAATGGTCTCTGTCACTTCTAGAAAAATTTGTTCGATTGACATAGGCTCTCCTTTAGATTCTTCTATTCAGTTGACAACTACTGCACTTGTTTTACCAAGTATTTCGGGCAATTTGCCATCATTTGTCCTAAATGATGAACATAGAAAAACTCTGCCAAATTTACGTTTGGCAGATCCTCAATTTTTCGATTGTAGGCCGGTTGATATATTATTAGGTGCTGATTTATATCCACTTATGATTATAGGCGAGATTCGGAAAAATGTGCTAGGGTCATTATTAGCTCAAAAGACCATATTCGGCTGGCTTGTTACGGGCCCTATACAGCAATCTTCGTTGCAAGTTTATTCCACTATGGTTGAATTTTCTGAAGAAGATAATTTTAATAAAAATCTGACTAGATTTTGGAAACTAGAGGAAACGCCAATGCGGAAGATAATGTCTCTATACGATTTGGTTTGTGAAAATAATTACAAAAATACCACTCGTCGCGACATCTATGGACGTTATATAGTGACTTTACCATTTAAGTCGGAATTTCCAGAAAAAATTTCTTTATGCTCGTCTAAAGCCAATATTATGACACAATTCATACGGAATGAGACAGTTTTATTAAGAAAGCCTTCAGTTAAGGAAATGTATAATGATGTGGTGAGGGAATATTTAACTTTAGGTCACATGAAGTCTGTAATTGAGGATTCTTCAGCTTTATCCTGTTATTTACCCCACCATCCAGTATTCAAATTAGAAAGCAAAACTTAAGGATAGTTTTTAACGCTTTAAACAAGACTTCTGACGGTAATAGTCTAAATAATTGTCTGCATGTAGGACCAACTCTGCAGACTGATTTAGTGCTTTTAATTCTACGTTAGAGATTTTTCAAATTCGTTTTTAATTGTGACATTACAAAAATGTATCAACAGATTAAACTAGATGAGGCACATACTCCTTTTAAACGCATCTTATTCAGAAATTGTCCTACGGAGGAAGTTAAGGAGTATGAATTGCAAACGGTCACGTTCGGTGTCAATTGTGCGCCTTATCTGGCTATTCGTACTTTGTTACAGTTGGCTGACGATTGTAAAAATGAGTGTCCCCTCGCCTCAAATATTCTACGTAAAGGTATGTAAGTTGAAGACGTATTAACAGGGAAGAAGAGAGAAGTAGAAGAGCTTTGTCATCCGCAGGATTTGAACTTCGAAAATGGACTTCGAATAAAAAAGCAATTTTAGCGAATCTTCCCCCCCCCCCATTATTTAGTTGTTGAGTCAAGTAGTTTCAAAACACTGAGACTTCAGTGGAACGCTCATTTAGATGTGTTCTATTTTAAGGTGGATCCAATTACGTTGCGATCTACCTCTACCAAAAGCGAAGTTTTGTCCATTATCGCAAAACTATTTGATCCCGTGGGTTGGCTAGGACCGGTTATTATGGTTGCAAAAATTATTATGCAAAAGGTCTGGCGAGATAATATAAATTGGGATGATTCAATTACACCTTCAACGGAGGCTGAATGGGAAAAATTTGTTGCTTCTTACCATGAAGTTAACAATATACAAATACCTAGATGGGTTCAATATGAACCTGAGTCCTCTGTTGAGCTTCATGGTTTTTCTGATGCCTCGGAAAAGGCATACGCGAGGGTGATATATATTGGGATTGAAAACCCTAATAATGAAATATTTACCCATTTATTGACGTGTAAGACTAAGGTTGCGCCCATTAAAACTATTTCTATACCTCGTCTAGAACTTTGTGGTGCTGTTTTAGCATCAGACCTTTTAAAAACTGTACTAGGTGAGATTGATGTGCCTTTTCGTCAAGTTTATTGTTGGACTGATTCTACGATCGTCCTTTACTGGCTTTAAAAAGATGCCAGTTCTTGGACTACATTTGTTGCGAACAGAGTTTGTAAGATTCAAGAAATTGTCGGTAGTCATAATTGGGACCATGTTAAATCAGAAGATAATCCTGCTGATTTAGGAAGTCGTGGCGTTTCATTCCTGCTGGTGCTCTCCATATGGGAGGTTTGTGGGAAGCGGGAGTTAAAAGCTTCAAACTTCACTTTCGCAAAGAGGTTCAATCAATTAAATATACTTTTGAGGAACTTTCTACCGTCCTTGCACTAATAGAGACATGTATTAATTCTCGTCTGCTCTGCCCAATGAGTGATAATCCTAATGAGCCTGTGGCTCTTACCCCAGGTCATTTTTTGATAGGATCTCCAATTCTAGCTCCTCCAGAACCATCTATTTTCTCAGATGGAAAGAAGAGTATTTATCTAACTTACATAAGTAGTCATTCCGACTTCTTGGAAATTAGGCAGAGTCATTCGTACTGAAATATGCACAGAAAATGGAATTGTTAAGCGACCCATTACAAAACTGGACATATTGACTAGTTAAACATTTAAAAAAAAATAAACTTTTGTTAACCTTCATTATTTCCAAGTAACATGGAATCTCTCTCCCAAAAATTTGAAGATGCCTTATTAGAGGATTACGAGGAAGTGATGGAGATGGAGGCTAAGGCTCCCGAAGGAAATTCTTCGCTTGAGCTCCAGGACATAGGAAAATCTCCGACTGACCTACCGACTCCTGATGCCCCCAACGTAAAGGATACTACGCATTCTGACACCGCTGTAATTACAGTTGTTACGGCTCCAGTAGCCCCATCGTCATCATCAAATCCTGACCTTGTGTCAGGTGTCAAGGCAAATTCGGGTTCGAATATAGAGCGAAACGCGGTCGTCTTTTGTAAAATCTGCAACAAACGGCATCAACTATCGGCTTGCCGCGCTTTTCAAAATATGGCATTCAAAAAGAGGTTACGCATGGTCCTGTTACACAATTACTGCTCTCGGTGCTTGTCGCATGACCATGTTTCCCGTGTTTGTAAGAGTCAAGGCCAATATAAAAAATGTAAAGGCAAGCATAATTCGATGCTGCATTCAAACAATCATGCCTCTTTAAAAAAGAAGAAAACACAAAATGCCAAACAAATTATATTGCCCTTAGCCTCAAGTTTACCAATTCGGCAATGATAATTTTTTCGCCGACACTTAAAGTCTATTTGAAGGTGGCTAATAAGTCAATAAGCAATTCGAGGGTATGCAATTAGCAGACTCCAGCTTTAATATTTCGAGTGGAGTGGCTCTTGCTATAGGCCCAGAGGTTGCGCCACATATATTGAAACCACGAATATATTCGAACCCGGGGTTCCCTTTGGATCAGTACAGCATATTTGGTTGGGTCATTTCTTGCCAGTCTCCTTTTTAAGGGAACAAATATTTGGTTTTTAAAACCCTACCCGCATGGGTGCAGTATGTAGTCTGCAAAAAACTACATCCCATAGACTTTGTTCTATGGGAAATTCTGCCAGTTTATCTGGTTTTAAATTGTTTATGAAAAAAGAAAAAAAATTTATAAAATGAATTGTAAATAAATATAGTTTTTTTAAATTTCAAAATTGTTATATATATTACTTGTTTTTAAGTTATTTTGTTTGCAACAACTTTGATGTTGCAAGGTAGCCGTCAATGTTTAAGTTCAATTTCAATAATATAATTTTCGTTCTTACTGGTTGGTAATTCGTTGGGATTTATTACTCCTCTTTTTTCATCTTTGTGTTGGAGGTTTTACATAGATTCCAACGAATAAACCGTTAACGGTCTTATATTAAACATTGCACTCGCTAGAAAGAAAGTACGTTCGTTGCTATGCACAAAAACTCTATTAAACACAAATCAAAAAGGTAATGTAAATAAATTGAGAATACTTCTCCTTGTTTTTGAACCTAATACCAATTGTTTTATTTTATTCTATTCCACACAAACATTTTGGTCCTTCGAACCGGATAATTTGGCAAAAGATTTAAATAAAATTCAATCACTAATAAGTTTTTTAAATTTTATTCAAAGGATCGCCATCTTTGCAACCCCAACCAAGTACATTGGAATAGCCGTACACTATACACTAAGTACATTTGAAAAACTTATTTGAAAAAAGGTGCTTACGTATTGAATTTTAAAAATAAAGTGGATTTTTAAAAGTGACTAATTTAAACAATTGTGTTAAAAAATTATGCTTATTGATTTGTGAGGTATATATTTATACATATATATACATACCTGAGTGTTATTAATCGTCTTGCAATTCCAGTTTTTTTGACATTTGTTTTAACTTATTTTCTTTCACTACGTGAAAAAACTACTGTGCGTTTGTTTATGTGGACGGGCATATTGAAAAATTAAAATTATAACAAAAGTAATTAAAAGTACAAAAAGCCTTTGTTTTCTGATAAAACTAAATACAATAAAAAACAAATATCAAGTGCAATAAATTAATGCGGTGTTATTGTGTTGTGAATATTATTTATTACTATATACAAAGTTATTAATATACATACATACACAAGTATATAATACATACATTCATACACAAAGCAAATTCTTCTTCTTGAACTTATAAAGTACACCCTACGGTCGGTCGGTTTGACTATTAATACGTTTGAAATAAATATAATTGCTTATTTTCATTAAAATTTATTTAATTTAATACGTATATTGAATTAAATACAGATTTATTGAAATTTTATTTATTTTCATTGAAATTAAGGTGCCATCGCTTTCTAAAATTTTAAGTGTATATAAACACATAAACATTTTGCATTGCTTATAAGTTTTCAAAGAAGAAAATAATGTCGATTACTGAACTTACTAGATTTACTAGAGCTTCGAACGCTCTTATCGGATTCGAGGCTTGTTTTAATGACATTGATAATAAAGTTCATACAGTTGATACTTTAGAGCTTCACGCTGAAGAATTGCGACTTTTATGGGAGTAAGTTAAGCTCATTTACGATGAATGTTTAGATTCCGTGAAACCCTCTAAAAGTACTGATAATGATGCTGAAGTAATTATTGCTAAATATAGAGCCACTTACACATGATACATCACATGTGTGGGAAAAATAAATGGTAAGAAACGGGAGTTAGTACAAGAACAAAAAGTTAATGTTGCAGCTTCGGTAATTTCAACAAATTCTGAAAGCCATTCTTTAACCTTATCTCCCTGCGACGTTAACATGTTTGATGGTAACTATCTTTCATGGCCTACTTTTAGGGATTTATTTACCGCGCTTTACATAAATAGCTCATGACTTAGTAATATTGAGCGTTTATGCCATTTGTTGCGAAAAACTAGCGGTGAAGCTAAATAAATAGTTTCAAAGTGTCCTCTTACAAATCAAGGTTTTGACTTAGCGTGGAAAAACCTCAAGGATACTTATGAGAATCCTGGTATGCTGGTTAACAATCAGCTCAAAGTACTTTTTGGTCTCCCTACAGTGGAAAAAGATACTTATACGGGTCTCAAGAATTTACAAAGAGGTATAAATAGTTGTCTTTCTGCTATGTCTTTGTATTTAGCGATTACCTGATAGCACTGTCACCTTATGGGAACAAAGTATAAGAGATAAATTTGTTTTATCTTCTTGGAAAGATTTGGATGCCTTTCTTACGGAAAGGATTCAAACTTGAGAATGTCTACGTGATATAAGAGAAACGCCACAGGATAACAAGAAATCAATTCAAAAGGTGAGAGATTGCATCCGATTTAAAAATCTTTCAATTTCGGAAAGATATTCGACAGTCAAAAAGTTTCATTGCTGTGTTAATTGCTTATCGCGCACACTTGAAGTTAAAGATTGTAATAGCGGTCATAGTTGTTCATACTTTGTTGTTCATACTTTATTACATAAACATATAACTTCTACAGAAGTTCATAATGGAAATTCAAATGCGGTTTCTAATGCGGGTGTTGTTTCACAACAACCTAATTCCATACCTAGGCAGGATGAAGTACCTTCTACCTCTAGTGAAATTAGTTCGTCAGCCCCCTTCAATCGCCAAGTTTTTCATACTGCACAGAATCGAACTATGTTATTAGGGACTGCAATTGTGAATATACGTGATCCTGCTTCAGAAACTTAATTTATTTCTGCGCATTCTACGAATGCCAAAATTTCAGGTGTAAACCAAATGGTCTCTGTCACTTCTAGAAAAATTTGTTCGATTGACATAGGCTCTCCTTTAGATTCTTCTATTCAGTTGACAACTACTGCACTTGTTTTACCAAGTATTTCGGGCAATTTGCCATCATTTGTCCTAAATGGTGAACATAGAAAAACTCTGCCAAATTTACGTTTGGCAGATCCTCAATTTTTCGATTGTAGGCCGGTTGATATATTATTAGGTGCTGATTTATATCCACTTATGATTATAGGCGAGATTCGGAAAAATGTGCTAGGGTCATTATTAGCTCAAAAGACCATATTCGGCTGGCTTGTTACGGGCCCTATACAGCAATCTTCGTTGCAAGTTTATTCCACTATGGTTGAATTTTCTGAAGAAGATAATTTTAATAAAAATCTGACTAGATTTTGGAAACTAGAGGAAACGCCAATGCGGAAGATAATGTCTCTATACGATTTGGTTTGTGAAAATAATTACAAAAATACCACTCGTCGCGACATCTATGGACGTTATATAGTGACTTTACCATTTAAGTCGGAATTTCCAGAAAAAATTTCTTTATGCTCGTCTAAAGCCAATATTATGACACAATTCATACGGAATGAGACAGTTTTATTAAGAAAGCCTTCAGTTAAGGAAATGTATAATGATGTGGTGAGGGAATATTTAACTTTAGGTCACATGAAGTCTGTAATTGAGGATTCTTCAGCTTTATCCTGTTATTTACCCCACCATCCAGTATTCAAATTAGAAAGCAAAACTTAAGGATAGTTTTTAACGCTTTAAACAAGACTTCTGACGGTAATAGTCTAAATGATTGTCTGCATGTAGGACCAACTCTGCAGACTGATTTAGTGCTTTTAATTCTACGTTAGAGATTTTTCAAATTCGTTTTTAATTGTGACATTACAAAAATGTATCAACAGATTAAACTAGATGAGGCACATACTCCTTTTAAACGCATCTTATTCAGAAATTGTCCTACGGAGGAAGTTAAGGAGTATGAATTGCAAACGGTCACGTTCGGTGTCAATTGTGCGCCTTATCTGGCTATTCGTACTTTGTTACAGTTAGCTGACGATTGTAAAAATGAGTGTCCCCTCGCCTCAAATATTCTACGTAAAGGTATGTAAGTTGAAGACGTATTAACAGGGACTCGTGATGTCACCACAGCGTTGATTGCTCGTGATCAACGTAGAAGAGCTTTGTCATCCGCAGGATTTGAACTTCGAAAATGGACTTCGAATAAAAAAGCAATTTTAGCGGATCTTCCCCCTGATTATTTAGTCGATGCTCAATTTTTAACTTTTGTTGAGTCAAGTAGTTCCAAAACACTAGGACTTCAGTGGAAAGCTCATTTAGACGTGTTCTCTTTTAAGGTGGATCCTATTACGTTGCGATCTAACTCTACCAAAAGCGAAGTTTTGTCCATTATCGCAAAACTATTTGATCCCGTGGGTTGGCTAGGACCGGTTGTTATGGTTGCAAAAATTATTATGTAAAAAGTCTGGCAAGATAATATAAATTGGGATGATTCAATTACACCTTCAACGGAGGCTGAATGGGAAAAATTTGTTGCTTCTTACCATGAAGTTAACAATATACAAATACCTAGATGGGTTCAATATGAACCTGAGTCCTCTGTTGAGCTTCATGGTTTTTCTGATGCCTCGGAAAAGGCATACGCGAGGGTGATATATATATATTGGCATTGAAAACGCTAATAATGAGATATTTACCCATTTATTGACGTGTAAGACTAAGGTTGCGCCCATTAAAACTATTTCTATACCTCGTCTAGAACTTTGTGGTGCTGTTTTAGCATCAGAGCTTTTAAAAACTGTACTAGGTGAGATTGATGTGCCTTTTCGTCAAGTTTATTGTTGGACTGATTCTACGATCGTCCTTTCCTGGCTTTAAAAAGATGCCAGTTCTTGGACTACATTTGTTGCGAACAGAGTTTGTAAGATTCAAGAAATTGTCGGTAGTCATAATTGGCACAATGTTAAATCAGAAGATAATCCTGCTGATTTAGGAAGTCGTGGCGTTTCATTCCTGCTGGTGCTCTCCATATGGGAGGTTTGTGGGAAGCGGGAGTTAAAAGCTTCAAACTTCACTTTCGCAAAGAGGTTCAATCAATTAAATATACTTTTGAGGAACTTTCTACCATCCTTGCACGAATAGAGGCATGTCTTAATTCTCGTCCGCTCTGCCCAATGCGTGATGATCCTAATGAGCCTGTGGCTCTTACCCCAGGTCATTTTCTGATAGGATCTCCAATTCTAAAAGAAAGAAGAAAGAAGAGTATTTATCTAACTTACATAAGTAGTCATTCCGACTTCTTGGAAATTAGGCAGAGTCATTCGTACTGAAATATGCACAGAAAATGGAATTGTTAAGCGACCCATTACAAAACTGGACATATTGACTAGTTAAACATTTAAAAAAAAATAAACTTTTGTTAACCTTCATTATTTCCAAGTAACATGGAATCTCTCTCCCAAAAATTTGAAGATGCCTTATTAGAGGATTACGAGGAAGTGATGGAGATGGAGGCTAAGGCTCCCGAAGGAAATTCTTCGCCTGAGCTCCAGGACATAGGAAAATCTCCGACTGACCTACCGACTCCTGATGCCCCCAACGTAAAGGATACTACGCATTCTGACACCGCTGTAATTACAGTTGTTACGGCTCCAGTAGCCCCATCGTCATCATCAAATCCTGACCTTGTGTCAGGTGTCAAGGCAAATTCGGGTTCGAATATAGAGCGAAACGCGGTCGTCGTTTGTAAAATCTGCAACAAACGGCATCAACTATCGGCTTGCCGCGCTTTTCAAAATATGGCATTCAAAAAGAGGTTACGCATGGTCCTGTTACACAATTACTGCTCTCGGTGCTTGTCGCATGACCATGTTTCCCGTGTTTGTAAGAGTCAAGGCCAATATAAAAAATGTAAAGGCAAGCATAATTCGATGCTGCATTCAAACAATCATGCCTCTTTAAAAAAGAAGAAAACACAAAATGCCAAACAAATTATATTGCCCTTAGCCTCAAGTTTACCAATTCGGCAATGATAATTTTTTCGCCGACACTTAAAGTCTATTTGAAGGTGGCTAATAAGTCAATAAGCAATTCGAGGGTATGCAATTAGCAGACTCCAGCTTTAATATTTCGAGTGGAGTGGCTCTTGCTATAGGCCCAGAGGTTGCGCCACATATATTGAAACCACGAATATATTCGAACCCGGGGTTCCCTTTGGCTCAGTACAGCATATTTGGTTGGGTCATTTCTTGCCAGTCTCCTTTTTAAGGGAACAAATATTTGGTTTTTAAAACCCTACCCGCATGGGTGCAGTATGTAGTCTGCAAAAAACTACATCCCATAGACTTTGTTCTATGGGAAATTCTGCCAGTTTATCTGGTTTTAAATTGTTTATGAAAAAAGAAAAAAAATTTATAAAATGAATTGTAAATAAATATAGTTTTTTTAAATTTCAAAATTGTTATATATATTACTTGTTTTTAAGTTATTTTGTTTGCAACAACTTTGATGTTGCAAGGTAGCCGTCAATGTTTAAGTTCAATTTCAATAATATAATTTTCGTTCTTACTGGTTGGTAATTCGTTGGGATTTATTACTCCTCTTTTTTCATCTTTGTGTTGGAGGTTTTACATAGATTCCAACGAATAAACCGTTAACGGTCTTATATTAAACATTGCACTCGCTAGAAAGAAAGTACGTTCGTTGCTATGCACAAAAACTCTATTAAACACAAATCAAAAAGGTAATGTAAATAAATTGAGAATACTTCTCCTTGTTTTTGAACCTAATACCAATTGTTTTATTTTATTCTATTCCACACAAACATTTTGGTCCTTCGAACCGGATAATTTGGCAAAAGATTTAAATAAAATTCAATCACTAATAAGTTTTTTAAATTTTATTCAAAGGATCGCCATCTTTGCAACCCCAACCAAGTACATTGGAATAGCCGTACACTATACACTAAGTACATTTGAAAAACTTATTTGAAAAAAGGTGCTTACGTATTGAATTTTAAAAATAAAGTGGATTTTTAAAAGTGACTAATTTAACCAATTGTGTTAAAAAATTATGCTTATTGATTTGTGAGGTATATATTTATACATATATATACATACCTGAGTGTTATTAATCGTCTTGCGATTCCAGTTTTTTTGACATTTGTTTTAACTTATTTTTTTTCACTACGTGAAAAATTTACTGTGCGTTTGTTTATGTGGACGGACATATTGAAAAATTAAAATTATAACAAAAGTAATTAAAAGTACAAAAAGCCTCAATTAAACTACTTTGTTTTCTGATAAAATTAAATACAATAAAAAACAAATATCAAGTGCAATAAATTAATGCGGTGTTATTGTGTTGTGAATATTATTAATTACTATATACAAACTTATTAATATACATACATACACAAGTATATAATACATACATTCATACACAAAGCAAATTCTTCTTCTTGAACTTATAAAGTACACCCTACGGTCGGTCGGTTTGACTATTAATACGTTTGAAATAAATATAATTGCTTATTTTCATTAAAATTTATTTAATTTAATACGTATATTGAATTAAATACAGATTTATTGAAATTTTATTTATTTTCATTGAAATTAAGGTGCCATCGCTTTCTAAAATTTTAAGTGTATATAAACACATAAACATTTTGCATTGCTTATAAGTTTTCAAAGAAGAAAATAATGTCGATTACTGAACTTACTAGATTTACTAGAGCTTCGAACGCTCTTATCGGATTCGAGGCTTGTTTTAATGACATTGATAATAAAGTTCATACAGTTGATACTTTAGAGCTTCACGCTGAAGAATTGCGACTTTTATGGGAGTAAGTTAAGCTCATTTACGATGAATGTTTAGATTCCGTGAAACCCTCTAAAAGTACTGATAATGATGCTGAAGTAATTATTGCTAAATATAGAGCCACTTACACATGATACATCACATGTTTGGGAAAAATAAATGGTAAGAAACGGGAGTTAGTACAAGAACAAAAAGTTAATGTTGCAGCTTCGGTAATTTCAACAAATTCTGAAAGCCATTCTTTAACCTTATCTCCCTGCGACGTTAACATGTTTGATGGTAACTATCTTTCATGGCCTACTTTTAGGGATTTATTTACCGCGCTTTACATAAATAGCTCACGACTTAGTAATATTGAGCGTTTATGCCATTTGTTGCGAAAAACTAGCGGTGAAGCTAAATAAATAGTTTCAAAGTGTCCTCTTACAAATCAAGGTTTTGACTTAGCGTGGAAAAACCTCAAGGATACTTATGAGAATCCTGGTATGCTGGTTAACAATCAGCTCAAAGTACTTTTTGGTCTCCCTACAGTGGAAAAAGATACTTATACGGGTCTCAAGAATTTACAAAGAGGTATAAATAGTTGTCTTTCTGCTATGTCTTTGTATTTAGCGATTACCTGATAGCACTGTCACCTTATGGGAACAAAGTATAAGAGATAAATTTGTTTTATCTTCTTGGAAAGATTTGGATGCCTTTCTTACGGAAAGGATTCAAACTTGAGAATGTCTACGTGATATAAGAGAAACGCCACAGGATAACAAGAAATCAATTCAAAAGGTGAGAGATTGCATCCGATTTAAAAATCTTTCAATTTCGGAAAGATATTCGACAGTCAAAAAGTTTCATTGCTGTGTTAATTGCTTATCGCGCACACTTGAAGTTAAAGATTGTAATAGCGGTCATAGTTGTTCATACTTTGTTGTTCATACTTTATTACATAAACATATAACTTCTACAGAAGTTCATAATGGAAATTCAAATGCGGTTTCTAATGCGGGTGTTGTTTCACAACAACCTAATTCCATACCTAGGCAGGATGAAGTACCTTCTACCTCTAGTGAAATTAGTTCGTCAGCCCCCTTCAATCGCCAAGTTTTTCATACTGCACAGAATCGAACTATGTTATTAGGGACTGCAATTGTGAATATACGTGATCCTGCTTCAGAAACTTAATTTATTTCTGCGCATTCTACGAATGCCAAAATTTCAGGTGTAAACCAAATGGTCTCTGTCACTTCTAGAAAAATTTGTTCGATTGACATAGGCTCTCCTTTAGATTCTTCTATTCAGTTGACAACTACTGCACTTGTTTTACCAAGTATTTCGGGCAATTTGCCATCATTTGTCCTAAATGATGAACATAGAAAAACTCTGCCAAATTTACGTTTGGCAGATCCTCAATTTTTCGATTGTAGGCCGGTTGATATATTATTAGGTGCTGATTTATATCCACTTATGATTATAGGCGAGATTCGGAAAAATGTGCTAGGGTCATTATTAGCTCAAAAGACCATATTCGGCTGGCTTGTTACGGGCCCTATACAGCAATCTTCGTTGCAAGTTTATTCCACTATGGTTGAATTTTCTGAAGAAGATAATTTTAATAAAAATCTGACTAGATTTTGGAAACTAGAGGAAACGCCAATGCGGAAGATAATGTCTCTATACGATTTGGTTTGTGAAAATAATTACAAAAATACCACTCGTCGCGACATCTATGGACGTTATATAGTGACTTTACCATTTAAGTCGGAATTTCCAGAAAAAATTTCTTTATGCTCGTCTAAAGCCAATATTATGACACAATTCATACGGAATGAGACAGTTTTATTAAGAAAGCCTTCAGTTAAGGAAATGTATAATGATGTGGTGAGGGAATATTTAACTTTAGGTCACATGAAGTCTGTAATTGAGGATTCTTCAGCTTTATCCTGTTATTTACCCCACCATCCAGTATTCAAATTAGAAAGCAAAACTTAAGGATAGTTTTTAACGCTTTAAACAAGACTTCTGACGGTAATAGTCTAAATAATTGTCTGCATGTAGGACCAACTCTGCAGACTGATTTAGTGCTTTTAATTCTACGTTAGAGATTTTTCAAATTCGTTTTTAATTGTGACATTACAAAAATGTATCAACAGATTAAACTAGATGAGGCACATACTCCTTTTAAACGCATCTTATTCAGAAATTGTCCTACGGAGGAAGTTATGGAGTATGAATTGCAAACGGTCACGTTCGGTGTCAATTGTGCGCCTTATCTGGCTATTCGTACTTTGTTACAGTTGGCTGACGATTGTAAAAATGAGTGTCCCCTCGCCTCAAATATTCTACGTAAAGGTATGTAAGTTGAAGACGTATTAACAGGGACTCGTGATGTCACCACAGCGTTGATTGCTCGTGATCAACGTAGAAGAGCTTTGTCATCCGCAGGATTTGAACTTCGAAAATGGACTTCGAATAAAAAAGCAATTTTAGCGGATCTTCCCCCTGATTATTTAGTCGATGCTCAATTTTTAACTTTTGTTGAGTCAAGTAGTTCCAAAACACTAGGACTTCAGTGGAACGCTCATTTAGACGTGTTCTCTTTTAAGGTGGATCCTATTACGTTGCGATCTAACTCTACCAAAAGCGAAGTTTTGTCCATTATTGCAAAACTATTTGATCCCGTGGGTTGGCTAGGACCGGTTGTTATGGTTGCAAAAATTATTATGTAAAAAGTCTGGCAAGATAATATAAATTGGGATGATTCAATTACACCTTCAACGGAGGCTGAATGGGAAAAATTTGTTGCTTCTTACCATGAAGTTAACAATATACAAATACCTAGATGGGTTCAATATGAACCTGAGTCCTCTGTTGAGCTTCATGGTTTTTCTGATGCCTCGGAAAAGGCATACGCGAGGGTGATATATATATATTGGCATTGAAAACGCTAATAATGAGATATTTACCCATTTATTGACGTGTAAGACTAAGGTTGCGCCCATTAAAACTATTTCTATACCTCGTCTAGAACTTTGTGGTGCTGTTTTAGCATCAGAGCTTTTAAAAACTGTACTAGGTGAGATTGATGTGCCTTTTCGTCAAGTTTATTGTTGGACTGATTCTACGATCGTCCTTTCCTGGCTTTAAAAAGATGCCAGTTCTTGGACTACATTTGTTGCGAACAGAGTTTGTAAGATTCAAGAAATTGTCGGTAGTCATAATTGGCACAATGTTAAATCAGAAGATAATCC
Source organism: Nowickia ferox (assembly GCA_936439885.1). Taxonomy (NCBI): domain Eukaryota; kingdom Metazoa; phylum Arthropoda; class Insecta; order Diptera; family Tachinidae; genus Nowickia; species Nowickia ferox. Next base: position 45,126,225 of record OW387027.1, on the reverse strand, counting down.
TGCTGATTTAGGAAGTCGTGGCGTTTCATTCCTGCTGGTGCTCTCCATATGGGAGGTTTGTGGGAAGCGGGAGTTAAAAGCTTCAAACTTCACTTTCGCAAAGAGGTTCAATCAATTAAATATACTTTTGAGGAACTTTCTACCATCCTTGCACGAATAGAGGCATGTCTTAATTCTCGTCCGCTCTGCCCAATGCGTGATAATCCTAATGAGCCTGTGGCTCTTACCCCAGGTCATTTTCTGATAGGATCTCCAATTCTAGCTCCTCCAGAACCATCTATTTTCTCAGATGGAAAGAAGAGTATTTATCTAACTTACATAAGTAGTCATTCCGACTTCTTGGAAATTAGGCAGAGTCATTCGTACTGAAATATGCACAGAAAATGGAATTGTTAAGCGACCCATTACAAAACTGGACATATTGACTAGTTAAACATTTAAAAAAAAATAAACTTTTGTTAACCTTCATTATTTCCAAGTAACATGGAATCTCTCTCCCAAAAATTTGAAGATGCCTTATTAGAGGATTACGAGGAAGTGATGGAGATGGAGGCTAAGGCTCCCGAAGGAAATTCTTCGCCTGAGCTCCAGGACATAGGAAAATCTCCGACTGACCTACCGACTCCTGATGCCCCCAACGTAAAGGATACTACGCATTCTGACACCGCTGTAATTACAGTTGTTACGGCTCCAGTAGCCCCATCGTCATCATCAAATCCTGACCTTGTGTCAGGTGTCAAGGCAAATTCGGGTTCGAATATAGAGCGAAACGCGGTCGTCGTTTGTAAAATCTGCAACAAACGGCATCAACTATCGGCTTGCCGCGCTTTTCAAAATATGGCATTCAAAAAGAGGTTACGCATGGTCCTGTTACACAATTACTGCTCTCGGTGCTTGTCGCATGACCATGTTTCCCGTGTTTGTAAGAGTCAAGGCCAATATAAAAAATGTAAAGGCAAGCATAATTCGATGCTGCATTCAAACAATCATGCCTCTTTAAAAAAGAAGAAAACACAAAATGCCAAACAAATTATATTGCCCTTAGCCTCAAGTTTACCAATTCGGCAATGATAATTTTTTCGCCGACACTTAAAGTCTATTTGAAGGTGGCTAATAAGTCAATAAGCAATTCGAGGGTATGCAATTAGCAGACTCCAGCTTTAATATTTCGAGTGGAGTGGCTCTTGCTATAGGCCCAGAGGTTGCGCCACATATATTGAAACCACGAATATATTCGAACCCGGGGTTCCCTTTGGCTCAGTACAGCATATTTGGTTGGGTCATTTCTTGCCAGTCTCCTTTTTAAGGGAACAAATATTTGGTTTTTAAAACCCTACCCGCATGGGTGCAGTATGTAGTCTGCAAAAAACTACATCCCATAGACTTTGTTCTATGGGAAATTCTGCCAGTTTATCTGGTTTTAAATTGTTTATGAAAAAAGAAAAAAAATTTATAAAATGAATTGTAAATAAATATAGTTTTTTTAAATTTCAAAATTGTTATATATATTACTTGTTTTTAAGTTATTTTGTTTGCAACAACTTTGATGTTGCAAGGTAGCCGTCAATGTTTAAGTTCAATTTCAATAATATAATTTTCGTTCTTACTGGTTGGTAATTCGTTGGGATTTATTACTCCTCTTTTTTCATCTTTGTGTTGGAGGTTTTACATAGATTCCAACGAATAAACCGTTAACGGTCTTATATTAAACATTGCACTCGCTAGAAAGAAAGTACGTTCGTTGCTATGCACAAAAACTCTATTAAACACAAATCAAAAAGGTAATGTAAATAAATTGAGAATACTTCTCCTTGTTTTTGAACCTAATACCAATTGTTTTATTTTATTCTATTCCACACAAACATTTTGGTCCTTCGAACCGGATAATTTGGCAAAAGATTTAAATAAAATTCAATCACTAATAAGTTTTTTAAATTTTATTCAAAGGATCGCCATCTTTGCAACCCCAACCAAGTACATTGGAATAGCCGTACACTATACACTAAGTACATTTGAAAAACTTATTTGAAAAAAGGTGCTTACGTATTGAATTTTAAAAATAAAGTGGATTTTTAAAAGTGACTAATTTAAACAATTGTGTTAAAAAATTATGCTTATTGATTTGTGAGGTATATATTTATACATATATATACATACCTGAGTGTTATTAATCGTCTTGCGATTCCAGTTTTTTTGACATTTGTTTTAACTTATTTTTTTTCACTACGTGAAAAATTTACTGTGCGTTTGTTTATGTGGACGGACATATTGAAAAATTAAAATTATAACAAAAGTAATTAAAAGTACAAAAAGCCTCAATTAAACTACTTTGTTTTCTGATAAAATTAAATACAATAAAAAACAAATATCAAGTGCAATAAATTAATGCGGTGTTATTGTGTTGTGAATATTATTAATTACTATATACAAACTTATTAATATACATACATACACAAGTATATAATACATACATTCATACACAAAGCAAATTCTTCTTCTTGAACTTATAAAGTACACCCTACGGTCGGTCGGTTTGACTATTAATACGTTTGAAATAAATATAATTGCTTATTTTCATTAAAATTTATTTAATTTAATACGTATATTGAATTAAATACAGATTTATTGAAATTTTATTTATTTTCATTGAAATTAAGGTGCCATCGCTTTCTAAAATTTTAAGTGTATATAAACACATAAACATTTTGCATTGCTTATAAGTTTTCAAAGAAGAAAATAATGTCGATTACTGAACTTACTAGATTTACTAGAGCTTCGAACGCTCTTATCGGATTCGAGGCTTGTTTTAATGACATTGATAATAAAGTTCATACAGTTGATACTTTAGAGCTTCACGCTGAAGAATTGCGACTTTTATGGGAGTAAGTTAAGCTCATTTACGATGAATGTTTAGATTCCGTGAAACCCTCTAAAAGTACTGATAATGATGCTGAAGTAATTATTGCTAAATATAGAGCCACTTACACATGATACATCACATGTTTGGGAAAAATAAATGGTAAGAAACGGGAGTTAGTACAAGAACAAAAAGTTAATGTTGCAGCTTCGGTAATTTCAACAAATTCTGAAAGCCATTCTTTAACCTTATCTCCCTGCGACGTTAACATGTTTGATGGTAACTATCTTTCATGGCCTACTTTTAGGGATTTATTTACCGCGCTTTACATAAATAGCTCACGACTTAGTAATATTGAGCGTTTATGCCATTTGTTGCGAAAAACTAGCGGTGAAGCTAAATAAATAGTTTCAAAGTGTCCTCTTACAAATCAAGGTTTTGACTTAGCGTGGAAAAACCTCAAGGATACTTATGAGAATCCTGGTATGCTGGTTAACAATCAGCTCAAAGTACTTTTTGGTCTCCCTACAGTGGAAAAAGATACTTATACGGGTCTCAAGAATTTACAAAGAGGTATAAATAGTTGTCTTTCTGCTATGTCTTTGTATTTAGCGATTACCTGATAGCACTGTCACCTTATGGGAACAAAGTATAAGAGATAAATTTGTTTTATCTTCTTGGAAAGATTTGGATGCCTTTCTTACGGAAAGGATTCAAACTTGAGAATGTCTACGTGATATAAGAGAAACGCCACAGGATAACAAGAAATCAATTCAAAAGGTGAGAGATTGCATCCGATTTAAAAATCTTTCAATTTCGGAAAGATATTCGACAGTCAAAAAGTTTCATTGCTGTGTTAATTGCTTATCGCGCACACTTGAAGTTAAAGATTGTAATAGCGGTCATAGTTGTTCATACTTTGTTGTTCATACTTTATTACATAAACATATAACTTCTACAGAAGTTCATAATGGAAATTCAAATGCGATTTCTAATGCGGGTGTTGTTTCACAACAACCTAATTCCATACCTAGGCAGGATGAAGTACCTTCTACCTCTAGTGAAATTAGTTCGTCAGCCCCCTTCAATCGCCAAGTTTTTCATACTGCACAGAATCGAACTATGTTATTAGGGACTGCAATTGTGAATATACGTGATCCTGCTTCAGAAACTTAATTTATTTCTGCGCATTCTACGAATGCCAAAATTTCAGGTGTAAACCAAATGGTCTCTGTCACTTCTAGAAAAATTTGTTCGATTGACATAGGCTCTCCTTTAGATTCTTCTATTCAGTTGACAACTACTGCACTTGTTTTACCAAGTATTTCGGGCAATTTGCCATCATTTGTCCTAAATGATGAACATAGAAAAACTCTGCCAAATTTACGTTTGGCAGATCCTCAATTTTTCGATTGTAGGCCGGTTCATATATTATTAGGTGCTGATTTATATCCACTTATGATTATAGGCGAGATTCGGAAAAATGTGCTAGGGTCATTATTAGCTCAAAAGACCATATTCGGCTGGCTTGTTACGGGCCCTATACAGCAATCTTCGTTGCAAGTTTATTCCACTATGGTTGAATTTTCTGAAGAAGATAATTTTAATAAAAATCTGACTAGATTTTGGAAACTAGAGGAAACGCCAATGCGGAAGATAATGTCTCTATACGATTTGGTTTGTGAAAATAATTACAAAAATACCACTCGTCGCGACATCTATGGACGTTATATAGTGACTTTACCATTTAAGTCGGAATTTCCAGAAAAAATTTCTTTATGCTCGTCTAAAGCCAATATTATGACACAATTCATACGGAATGAGACAGTTTTATTAAGAAAGCCTTCAGTTAAGGAAATGTATAATGATGTGGTGAGGGAATATTTAACTTTAGGTCACATGAAGTCTGTAATTGAGGATTCTTCAGCTTTATCCTGTTATTTACCCCACCATCCAGTATTCAAATTAGAAAGCAAAACTTAAGGATAGTTTTTAACGCTTTAAACAAGACTTCTGACGGTAATAGTCTAAATGATTGTCTGCATGTAGGACCAACTCTGCAGACTGATTTAGTGCTTTTAATTCTACGTTAGAGATTTTTCAAATTCGTTTTTAATTGTGACATTACAAAAATGTATCAACAGATTAAACTAGATGAGGCACATACTCCTTTTAAACGCATCTTATTCAGAAATTGTCCTACGGAGGAAGTTAAGGAGTATGAATTGCAAACGGTCACGTTCGGTGTCAATTGTGCGCCTTATCTGGCTATTCGTACTTTGTTACAGTTGGCTGACGATTGTAAAAATGAGTGTCCCCTCGCCTCAAATATTCTACGTAAAGGTATGTAAGTTGAAGACGTATTAACAGGGACTCGTGATGTCACCACAGCGTTGATTGCTCGTGATCAACGTAGAAGAGATTTGTCATCCGCAGGATTTGAACTTCGAAAATGGACTTCGAATAAAAAAGCAATTTTAGCGGATTTCCCCCCCCCCCCCCCATTATTTAGTTGTTGAGTCAAGTAGTTTCAAAACACTGAGACTTCAGTGGAACGCTCATTAAGACGTGTTCTATTTTAAGGTGGATCCTATTACGTTGCGATCTAACTCTACCAAAAGCGAAGTTTTGTCCATTATCGCAAAACTAATTGATCCCGTGGGTTGGCTAGAACCGGTTATTATAGTTGCAAAAATTATTATGCAAAAAGTTTGGCAAAATAATATAAATTGGGATGATTCAATTACACCTTCAACGGAGGCTGAATGGGAAAAATTTGTTGCTTCTTACCATGAAGTTAACAATATACAAATACCTAGATGGGTTCAATATGAACCTGAGTCCTCTGTTGAGCTTCATGGTTTTTCTGATGCCTCGGAAAAGGCATACGCGAGGGTGATATATATTGGGATTGAAAACCCTAATAATGAAATATTTACCCATTTATTGACGTGTAAGACTAAGGTTGCGCCCATTAAAACTATTTCTATACCTCGTCTAGAACTTTGTGGTGCTGTTTTAGCATCAGAGCTTTTAAAAACTGTACTAGGTGAGATTGATGTGCCTTTTCGTCAAGTTTATTGTTGGACTGATTCTACGATCGTCCTTTACTGGCTTTAAAAAGATGCCAGTTCTTGGACTACATTTGTTGCGAACAGAGTTTGTAAGATTCAAGAAATTGTCGGTAGTCATAATTGGGACCATGTTAAATCAGAAGATAATCCTGCTGATTTAGGAAGTCGTGGCGTTTCATTCCTGCTGGTGCTCTCCATATGGGAGGTTTGTGGGAAGCGGGAGTTAAAAGCTTCAAACTTCACTTTCGCAAAGAGGTTCAATCAATTAAATATACTTTTGAGGAACTTTCTACCGTCCTTGCACTAATAGAGACATGTCTTAATTCTCGTCTGCTCTGCCCAATGAGTGATAATCCTAATGAGCCTGTGGCTCTTACCCCAGGTCATTTTTTGATAGGATCGCCAATTCTAGCTCCTCCAGAACCATCTATTTTCTCAGATGGAAAGAAGAGTATTCATCTAACTTACATAAGTAGTCATTCGGAATGAGTAACTTTCTCCGACTTCTTGGAAATTAGGCAGAGTCATTCGTACTGAAATATGCACAGAAAATGGAATTGTTAAGCGACCCATTACAAAACTGGACATATTGACTAGTTAAACATTTAAAAAAAATAAACTTTTGTTAACCTTCATTATTTCCAAGTAACATTGAATCTCTCTCCCAAAAATTTGAAGATGCCTTATTAGAGGATTACGAGGAAGTGATGGAGGTGAAGGCTAATGCTCCCGAAGGAAAATCTTCGCCTCAGCTCCAGGACATAGGAAAATCTCCGACTGACCTACCGACTCCTGATGCCCCCAACGTAAAGGATACTACGCATTCTGACACCGCTGTAATTACAGTTGTTACGGCTCCAGTAGCCCCATCGTCATCATCAAATCCTGACCTTGTGTCAGGTGTCAAGGCAAATTCGGGTTCGAATATAGAGCGAAACGCGGTCGTCGTTTGTAAAATCTGCAACAAACGGCATCAACTATCGGCTTGCCGCGCTTTTCAAAATATGGCATTCAAAAAGAGGTTACGCATGGTTCTGTTACACAATTACTGCTCTCGGTGCTTGTCGCATGACCATGTTTCCCGTGTTTGTAAGAGTCAAGGCCAATATAAAAAATGTAAAGGCAAGCATAATTCGATGCTGCATTCAAACAATCATGCCTCTTTAAAAAAGAAGAAAACACAAAATGCCAAACAAATTATATTGCCCTTAGCCTCAAGTTTACCAATTCGGCAATGATAATTTTTTCGCCGACACTTAAAGTCTATTTGAAGGTGGCTAATAAGTCAATAAGCAATTCGAGGGTATGCAATTAGCAGACTCCAGCTTTAATATTTCGAGTAGAGTGGCTCTTGCTATAGGCCCAGAGGTTGCGCCACATATATTGAAACCATGAATATATTCGAACCCGGGGTTCCCTTTGGCTCAGTACAGCATATTTGGTTGGGCCATTTCTTGTTAGTCTCCTTTTTAAGGGAACAAATATTTGGTTTTTAAACCCCTACCCGCATGGGTGCAGTATGTAGTCTGCAAAAAACTACATCCCATAGACTTTGTTCTATGGGAAATTCTGCCAGTTTATCTGGTTTTAAATTGTTTATGAAAAAAGAAAAAAAATTTATAAAATGAATTGTAAATAAATATAGTTTTTCTAAATTTAAAAATTGTTATATATATTACTTGTTTTTAAGTTATTTTGTTTGCAACAACTTTGATGTTGCAAGGTAGCCGTCAATGTTTAAGTTCAATTTCAATAATATAATTTTCGTTCTTACTGGTTGGTAATTCGTTGGGATTTATTACTCCTCTTTTTTCATCTTTGTGTTGGAGGTTTTACATAGATTCCAACGAATAAACCGTTAACGGTCTTATATTAAACATTGCACTCGCTAGAAAGAAAGTACGTTCGTTGCTATGCACAAAAACTCTATTAAACACAAATCAAAAAGGTAAAAAGGTAAAGGTAAATAAATTGAGAATACTTCTCCTTGTTTTTGAACCTAATACCAATTGTTTTATTTTATTCTATTCCACACAAACATTTTGGTCCTTCGAACCGGATAATTTGGCAAAAGATTTAAATAAAATTCAATCACTAATAAGTTTTTTAAATTTTATTCAAAGGATCGCCATCTTTGCAACCCCAACCAAGTACATTGGAATAGCCGTACACTATACACTAAGTACATTTGAAAAACTTATTTGAAAAAAGGTGCTTACGTATTGAATTTTAAAAATAAAGTGGATTTTTAAAAGTGACTAATTTAAACAATTGTGTTAAAAAATTATGCTTATTGATTTGTGAGGTATATATTTATACATATATATACATACCTGAGTGTTATTAATCGTCTTGCAATTCCAGTTTTTTTGACATTTGTTTTAACTTATTTTCTTTCACTATGTGAAAAAACTACTGTGCGTTTGTTTATGTGGACGGACATATTGAAAAATTAAAATTATAACAAAAGTAATTAAAAGTACAAAAAACCTCAATTAAACTACTTTGTTTTCTGATAAAATTAAATACAATAAAAAACAAATATCAAGTGCAATAAATTAATGCGGTGTTATTGTGTTGTGAATATTATTAATTACTATATACAAAGTTATTAATATACATACATACACAAGTATATAATACATAGAATCCTGGTATGCTGGTTAACAATCAGCTCAAAGTACTTTTTGGTCTCCCTACAGTGGAAAAAGATACTTAACGGGTCTCAAGAATTTACAAAGAGGTATAAATAGTTGTCTTTCTGCTATGTCTTTGTATTCAGCGATTACCTGATAGCACTGTCACCTTATGGGAACAAAGTATAAGAGATAAATTTGTTTTATCTTCTTGGAATGATTTGGATGCCTTTCTTACGGAAAGGATTCAAACTTGAGAATGTCTACGTGATATAAGAGAAACGCCACAGGATAACAAGAAATCAATTCAAAAGGTGAGAGATTGCATCCGATTTAAAAATCTTTCAATTTCGGAAAGATATTCGACAGTCAAAAAGTTTCATTGCTGTGTTAATTGCTTATCGCGCACACATGAAGTTAAAGATTGTAATTGCTTTCATAGTTGTTCGAATTGTAATACAAGACATCATACTTGATTACATAAAAATATAATTTCCACAGAAGTTCCTAATAGAAATTCAAATGCGGTTTCCAACGCGGGTGTTGTTTTACAACAAGCTAATTCCACACTTAGAGAGGATGAAATACCTTCTACCTCTCGTGGAATTAGTTCGTCAGCCCCCTTCAATCGTCAAGTTTTTCATACTGCACAGAATCGAACTATGTTATTAGGGACTGCAATTGTGAATATACGTGATCCTGCTTCAGAAACTTAATTTATTTCTGAACGTTTACAGAATCGCTTAAAAATTTCTGCGCATTCTACGAATGCCAAAATTTCAGGTGTAAACCAAATGGTCTCTGTCACTTCTAGAAAAATTTGTTCGATTGACATAGGCTCTCCTTTAGATTCTTCTATTCAGTTGACAACTACTGCACTTGTTTTACCAAGTATTTCGGGCAATTTACCATCATTTATTCTAAATGATGAACATAGAAAAACTCTGCCAAATTTACGTTTAGCAAATCCTCAATTTTTCGATTGTAAGCCGGTTGATATATTATTAGGTGCTGATTTATATCCACTTATAATTATGGGCGAGATTCGGAAAAATGTGCTAGGGTCATTATTAGCTCAAAAGACCATATTCGGCTGTCTTGTTACGGGCCCTATACAGCAATCTTCGTTGCAAGTTTATTCCACTAGGGTTGAATTTTCTGAAGAAGATAATTTTAATAAAAATCTGACTAGATTTTGGAAACTAGAGGAATCTCCAATGCGGAAGATAATGTCTCAATACGATTTGGTTTGTGAAAATAATTACAAAAATACCACTCGTCGCGACATCTATGGACGTTATATAGTGACTTTACCATTTAAGTCGGAATTTCCAGAAAAAATTTCTTTATGCTCGTCTAAAGCCAATATTATGGCACAATTCATACGGAATGAGACATTTTTATTAAGAAAGCCTTCAGTTAAGCAAATGTATGATGATGTGGTGAGGGAATATTTAACTTTAGGTCACATGAAGTCTGTAATTGAGGATTCTTCAGCTTTATCCTGTTATTTACCCCACCATCCAGTATTCAAATTAGAAAGCAAAACTTAAGGGTAGTTTTTAACGCTTTAAACAAGACTTCTGACGGTAATAGTCTAAATGATTGTCTGCATGTAGGACCAACTCTGCAGACTGATTTAGTGCTTTTAATTCTACGTTGGAGATTTTTCAAATTCGTTTTTAATTGTGACATTACAAAAATGTATCGACAGATTAAACTAGATGAGCCACATACTCCTTTTAAACGCATCTTATTCAGAAATTCTCCTACGAAGGAAATTAAGGAGTATGAATTGCTAACGGTCACGTTCGGTGTCAATTGTGCGCCTTATCTGACTATTCGTACTTTGTTACAGTTGGCTGACGATTGTAAAAATGAGTGTCCCCTCGCCTCAAATATTCTACGTAAAGGTATATAAGTTGAAGACGTATTAACAGGGACTCGTGAAGTCACCACAGCATTGATCGCTCGTGATCAACGTAGAAGAGCGTTGTCATCCGCAGGATTTAAACTTCGAAAATGGACTTCGAATAAAAAAGCAATTTCAGCGGATCTTCCCCCTGATTATTTAGTCGATGCTCAATTTTGGACTTTTGTTGAGTCAAGTAGTTCCAAAACACTGGGGCTTCAGTGGAACGCTCATTTAGACGTGTTCTATTTTAAGGTGGATCCTATTACGTTGCGATCTAACTCTACCAAAAGCGAAGGTTTGTCCATTATCGCAAAACTAATTGATCCCGTGGGTTGGCTAGAACCGGTTATTATAGTTGCAAAAATTATTATGCAAAAAGTCTGGCAAGATAATATAAATTGGGATGATTCAATTACACCTTCAACGGAGGCTGAATGGGAAAAATTTGTTGCTTCTTACCATGAAGTTAACAATATACAAATACCTAGATGGGTTCAATATGAACCTGAGTCCTCTGTTGAGCTTCATGGTTTTTCTGATGCTTCGGAAAAGGCATACGCGAACGTGATATATATTGGCATTGAAAACCCTAATAATGAAATATTTACCCATTTATTGACGTGTAAGACTAAGGTTGCGCCCATTAAAACTATTTCTATACCTCGTCTAGAACTTTGTGGTCCTGTTTTAGCATCAGAGCTTTTAAAAACTGTACTAGATGAGATTGATGTGCCTTTTCGTCAAGTTTATTGTTGGACTGATTCTACGATCGTCCTTTACTGGCTTTAAAAAGATGCCAGTTCTTGGACTACATTTGTTGCGAACAGAGTTTGTAAGATTCAAGAAATTGTCGGTAGTCATAATTGGGACCATGTTAAATCAGAAGATAATCCTGCTGATTTAGGAAGTCGTGGCGTTTCATTCCTGCTGGTGCTCTCCATATGGGAGGTTTGTGGGAAGCGGGAGTTAAAAGCTTCAAACTTCACTTTCGCAAAGAGGTTCAATCAATTAAATATACTTTTGAGGAACTTTCTACCGTCCTTGCACTAATAGAGGCATGTCTTAATTCTCGTCCGCTCTGCCCAATGAGTGATAATCCTAATGAGCCTCTGGCTCTTACCCCAGGTCATTTTCTGATAGGATCTCCAATTCTAGCTCCTCCAGAACCATCTATTTTCTCAGATGGAAAGAAGAGTATTTATCTAACTTACATAACTAGTCATTCGAAATGAGTAACTTTCTCCGACTTCTTGGAAATTAGGCAGAGTCATTCGTACTGAAATATGCACAGAAAATGGAATTGTTAAGCGACCCATTACAAAACTGGACATATTGACTAGTTAAACATTTAAAAAAAAATAAACTTTTGTTAACCTTCATTATTTCCAAGTAACATGGAATCTCTCTCCCAAAAATTTGAAGATGCCTTATTAGAGGATTACGAGGAAGTGATGGAGATGGAGGCTAAGGCTCCCGAAGGAAATTCTTCGCCTGAGCTCCAGGACATAGGAAAATCTCCGACTGACCTACCGACTCCTGATGCCCCCAACGTAAAGGATACTACGCATTCTGACACCGCTGTAATTACAGTTGTTACGGCTCCAGTAGCCCCATCGTCATCATCAAATCCTGACCTTGTGTCAGGTGTCAAGGCAAATTCGGGTTCGAATATAGAGCGAAACGCGGTCGTCGTTTGTAAAATCTGCAACAAACGGCATCAACTATCGGCTTGCCGCGCTTTTCAAAATATGGCATTCAAAAAGAGGTTACGCATGGTCCTGTTACACAATTACTGCTCTCGGTGCTTGTCGCATGACCATGTTTCCCGTGTTTGTAAGAGTCAAGGCCAATATAAAAAATGTAAAGGCAAGCATAATTCGATGCTGCATTCAAACAATCATGCCTCTTTAAAAAAGAAGAAAATACAAAATGCCAAACAAATTATATTGCCCTTAGCCTCAAGTTTACCAATTCGGCAATGATAATTTTTTCGCCGACACTTAAAGTCTATTTGAAGGTGGCTAATAAGTCAATCTCTGTGCGAGCTGTTATAGGGCTCTGTTGTAGTATGAGCTATATTTGTGAAAGTTTAATCAAAACGCTCAAACTGCCTGTGTCTTCTATGAACAAAGAGCGTATTTCGTGCGTGCAGGTCAGCTCTATACACGACTCATCACAACATATTGATCTAACAGTGAAAGTCAAAAAGATGAAAGGAATTCATACGCCGATACAGACCGTTTCGAATGCCATCAAAGAGCAATTCGAGGGTATGCAATTAGCAGACCCCAGCTTTAATATTTCGAGTAGAGTGGCTCTTGCTATAGGCCCAGAGGTTGCGCCACATATATTGAAACCACGAATATATTCGAACCCGGGGTTCCCTTTGGCTCAGTACAGCATATTTGGTTGGGTCATTTCTTGCCAGTCTCCTTTTTAAGGGAACAAATATTTGGTTTTTAAAACCCTACCCGCATGGGTGCAGTATGTAGTCTGCAAAAAACTACATCCCATAGACTTTGTTCTATGGGAAATTCTGCCAGTTTATCTGGTTTTAAATTGTTTATGAAAAAAGAAAAAAAATTTATAAAATGAATTGTAAATAAATATAGTTTTTTTAAATTTCAAAATTGTTATATATATTACTTGTTTTTAAGTTATTTTGTTTGCAACAACTTTGATGTTGCAAGGTAGCCGTCAATGTTTAAGTTCAATTTCAATAATATAATTTTCGTTCTTACTGGTTGGTAATTCGTTGGGATTTATTACTCCTCTTTTTTCATCTTTGTGTTGGAGGTTTTACATAGATTCCAACGAATAAACCGTTAACGGTCTTATATTAAACATTGCACTCGCTAGAAAGAAAGTACGTTCGTTGCTATGCACAAAACCTCTATTAAACACAAATCAAAAAGGTAATGTAAATAAATTGAGAATACTTCTCCTTGTTTTTGAACCTAATACCAATTGTTTTATTTTATTCTATTCCACACAAACATTTTGGTCCTTCAAACCGGATAATTTGGCAAAAGATTTAAATAAAATTCAATCACTAATAAGTTTTTTAAATTTTATTCAAAGGATCGCCATCTTTGCAACGCCAACCAAGTACATTGGAATACCCGTACACTATACACTAAGTACATTTGAAAAACTTATTTGAAAAAAGGTGCTTACGTATTGAATTTTAAAAATAAAGTGGATTTTTAAAAGTGACTAATTTAAACAATTGTGTTAAAAAATTATGCTTATTGATTTGTGAGGTATATATTTATACATATATATACATACCTGAGTGTTATTAATCGTCTTGCAATTCCAGTTTTTTTGACATTTGTTTTAACTTATTTTCTTTCACTACGTGAAAAAACTACTGTGCGTTTGTTTATGTGGACGGGCATATTGAAAAATTAAAATTATAACAAAAGTAATTAAAAGTACAAAAAGCCTCAATTAAACTACTTTGTTTTCTGATAAAACTAAATACAATAAAAAACAAATATCAAGTGCAATAAATTAATGCGGTGTTATTGTGTTGTGAATATTATTTATTACTATATACAAAGTTATTAATATACATACATACACAAGTATATAATACATACATTCATACACAAAGCAAATTCTTCTTCTTGAACTTATAAAGTACACCCTACGGTCGGTCGGTTTGACTATTAATACGTTTGAAATAAATATAATTGCTTATTTTCATTAAAATTTATTTAATTTAATACGCATATTGAATTAAATACAGATTTATTGAAATTTTATTCATTTTCATTGAAATTAAGCTGCAATCGCTTTCTAAAATTTTAAGTGTATATAAACATATAAACATTTTGCATTGGTTATAAGTTTTCAAAGAATATAGAGCGAAACGCGGTCGTCGTTTGTAGAATCTGCAACAAACGTAATCAACTATCGGCTTGCCGCGCTTTTCAAAATATGACATTCAAAAAGAGGTTACGCATGGTCCTGTTACACAATAACTGCTCTCTGTGCATGTCGCATGACCATGTTTCTCGTGCTTGTAAGAGTCAAGGCCAATGTAAAAAATGTAAGGGCAAGCATAATTCTATGCCGCATTCAAACAATCATGCCTCTTTAAAAAAGAAGAAACACGAAATGCCAAACAGATTACATTGTCCTTAGCCTCAAGTTTACCAATTCGGCACATGATAATTTTTTCGCCGACAGTTAAAGTCTATTTGAAGGTACCTAATAAGCCAATCTCTGTGCGAGCTGTTATAGACCTCTGTTGTAGTATCAGCTATATTTGTGAAAGTTTAATCAAAACTCTCAAACTGCCTATGTCTTCTATGGACAAAGAGCGTATTTCGTGCGTGCAGGTCAGCTCTACACACGACTCATAATAACATATTGGTCTAACAGTGAGCTTCCTCATAGCAAAAAATATTGCTATAATGTTGGTCTCTGAGACTCATTTGACCTCAAGAAGCTTATTTAAAATAAATGGTTACACTCAAGAAATTTATTATTCGACATATTGTCATAATTACATTATTTTTATTTTGCCTTATAAATACTCGTACTTTTATTGTTAACCGATGGATTTCTAATTGTAGAAACGTGTAAAAAAATTAAAATAGATTCATATCGAATAAAAACTATTTGCTGGGATTTGTATAAGTTTCTAAGCCTACTACGTTAATTTTGCTTTAGTGATTTTCAAAAATATTATTATTTGTGAATTCTAAAATAGGTTTTGGAAGTCTGTGCATAAGATAAGAGGTTTGTGACTGTGGTGAATGTGTGGTTGGAGTCTACTTACGATTTGTTAAAGCAACAATGAAATGCGTATAGACATCGCGTCACAACCAGCAAATAAATTTCACTTAAATGGTTACACTCTATATGATTCAAAGGACCCGAGAGGGAGAGCATGCTGTGGATCAGCAATTATAATTAAGTCAAGACTCAAGCACTATGTTATTGATAACCTTTGTGCAGAATATCTAAAAACAACTAATATTTGTGTCGATAAAGCTTAAACACCCGTTGAGTTTAAACCTCTTCTGCGCACTTCTATCGGAGGTTAGGCAAGAAGCGATACTGAAAAAGGTAAAATGTTTGCTGAGCATTTAAAATCAGTATTTACCCCAAACACATGTACGCGCGTTGTTGATTAGCCACGTGTAATTGTTCTACCCCCCGACCCTTAAAGTTTACGATGCGTGATGCACAAAACCTAATTGCTGCACTTAACCCAAATAAAGCTCCTGGTATTGATGAAATTAGTAATAATATGCTGATGTAGTTGCCTCGTATTGCAATTAGTATCCTGTTATTCATTTCTAATGCCATATTACAACTAGAGTATTATATACACCACCGAAAGCTTGCCAAAGTCAATATGATTCCAAAGCCGGGCAAATATCTTACCAAGGCTGAGTCATACAGGAAAATACGTTCACTGTTAACAATTTCAAAACTCTTCGAAAAGATACTCATGATAAACTTGTCCCCAATTCTAATTGGTAGTGGGTTCATCCAAGATCATCAATTTGGTTTTAGAAGTCAGCATAGCGCCATTGACTAAACATATAAATTGGTTCAATTTATAAGAAGGACATTTGAAGAAAAGCAGTATATTTCTGCCATGTTTATTGACGTTTCTCAGGCATGTGACAAACTGCGGCAAGAAGGCCTAATTTTAAATTTGAAGACATACCTAACAATAAACATTCTTAATCGTTTGCAAAGTTATATTCTTGCCCGGAAGTTCACTGTTGTGGAAGAAGACTTCATGACTGTGCCCGAATCAGCGCCAGTTTTGTATTTGATTTATACTTGTGATATGCCTGTGAGCAGTAACATCCACACATCCACATTTTCCGATGATACAGCCTGTCTTAGAATGCACGAAAACTCTAACGAGGAATCTCGATATCTTCAGGGCCATATTACCCAGCTGGAACTATGGCTAAACTTATGGAGAATAAAAGTAAGCGAACAGAATTGTGCTCAGGTAACATTTATCCTACGAAATGATACTTGTTCCTGCATTAGAATCTATAGTCGGTTTGGTCCTCAACATTCACATGTGAAATACCTTGGTATACACCTTGACCGACGGCTTACATGGAAACACCACATTGAATCTAAGCTAACAAAATGAAAATAAATTAACTCAGTTACATTGGCTGATTGGTAGAAATTCCACCCTGGCTCTAGAGCGTAAACTTTTGATAGACAAGTCGCTTTTGAAACCTATATATTGCTATGAACTTCAGCATTAGAGCATTGCAACGAAAGCAAACCAAAAGTTTACGGTTAATAACATCGGCTCTATGGTACATAAGAAACTCAAAAAACATCCGCTTAAAAAAGAGGGACACAAGGACTCTAATACTTAACACTCCACATGAAACTGCACCACACCACTAGTAGCTTGTCCAGGTCAAAATGATTCCAAGGCCGGGCAAAGATGTTACCAAGGCTGAATCATACAGGCCAATAACTCTACTACCAACAATGTCAGAACTTTTCGAAAAACTGCTCATGACAAAATTGTCCCCAATTCTAACGAATAATGCTTGCATACCATATCATCAATTTGGTTTTATAAGTCAGCATAGCACCATTGAACAAACGCATAGATTAATTTAATACATAAGAAGAACATTTGAAGAAAAGAAGTATCGGTTTGCCCTTTTATTGACGTTTCTCAAGTATTTGATAAGTGTAGCACGAAGGCCTTATTTTAAAATTAAAATCATATCTACAAACAAATTTTCAGAAACTATTGGAAAGTTACATTACTACCCGGAAGTTCACGGTTGTGGAAGGAGACTTCATGAGTTTGCCCGAATCTATATCATCCGATGTGTCACAGGGGAGCATACTGGGACCAGTTTTGTATTTGATTTATACTTGTAATATGCCTTTCAGCACCAATAACCATACATCTACCCTTTCCGATGATACAGCCTGCCTCAATATGTACGAAAACACCCACGAGGCTTCGCGATATCTACAAGAACATATTACACAGCTGGAAGTATGGATAAACTTATGGAGAATTAAAGTAAACGAACAAAAGTGTGTTCAGGTAACATTTACCCTGCGAAGAGACATGTTCCCTAGTTCAACGTTTACATCTAAAATACCTTGGTATATACTAGGGATGCAACCTATACCGATATATCGGCGATACTGCTGGTTTTCCGATATATCGATATCGGCGATATTTTACTGTCGATAAGGCGATACTTCTTATATTTTTCTTTAGAGTTTTTTGAACAAAATATTCAATTTTCAACTCTTTTTTTTTTGCATGACAACTATGAGAAATAACATATTAAAAGCAGAACATAAAATCAAAACAGAATACATAATGAAATTGTTTCTTTTATTTTTTATTTTGTGCACCATAGTAATGAAATGTTCTCTCAATGCTAAATCTTGTATGGTGTTGTATGTTTTAAGATTTTTTTCAAGGCGCATTAATACAAGTGGTGGTAATTCTACAACAATTACAACTTAAAATAACAACTGACATCTCAGCCCCTATGTCAACATGTACAAATTTTGACATACGAACCTCTAATTTGCGCAAATAAAGAATAAAAACTGTGCTTATAACATCACCACTTTGAATACGTCTTGATTTTCTTTTATTTATTTATGCATGGGATGATTTAGTTCAGCGATGTAAAAGTTGGTACAATTGTCCTTCTTTTACAATTGTACTTTTGAGTACATTTTGTAATGAAACTAATATTAATTATTGAGTTTATCTACATATCGTCACAGAAAATGCAAAAAGCCCTGTCTAATGTTTTAAAAGTTTTACAGGGGAGCATAAAACTTGTTTCAATGAAATATAAATTGACAATTAATGTAAAATGTTATAATGCAAGTTAAAAGGGCCAACAAATTTATAGATGTATTTATTGTAAAATTTTTTACTTATTATTAATATATTAACTCATTCAAACAAGTTTTAAGTTTCAAGTTTTTTGAAGACCAGTCCTCCCTACACCTCGTAAAAGTTCTGATAAGTCTACGAGAAGTACTCGCCTTTGGAGCGTATGTGAAAAAATTATAAGAGAATCCGAGGAGGATGAGCCTCTATCCATCCTAAGCTGTGGTTCTGCTAACGAAGAAGTCGAGAGATATCTTAGATCTCCTAATATTCCTAGAGATGCAGACCCTCTTGTTTACTGGCGCAATGACATATCCTACCCAAACTTAAAGAAAATGGCGCAGAAATACTTAAGTTTTCAAATGAGTTCTGTCGCATCTGAGAGACTATTTTCCACTGCATGTCTGCTTCAAACGGATTTGAGAAATCGTCTATCTCCGCCAAATTTGAGAACACTTTGTTTTTTAGACAAAAATCTTATTAATATCAATTTTAAATATTAATATTTTGCAATGTTTTTATAATTTTAATTTAATTTTAACATGATCTCAAATTTAATTCTTTTTTTTAAGTCTTATTAATATCAATTTTAAATCTTGAGCCAATCTAAAGTGAATCCCAACGTTTATTTTGTAAAATCATAAATATTGCAGACGTTTTGTTGTTTAAAAATTTGAAGTTGAGAAACTGAAATGTACTGAAAATTTTGATGATTTGAATGGCTCATTAACAAACACTGTTATTTTGTATAATAGAAGAATTACTCTACTTGAGTTTTGTTAATTTTTACCTGAGCTCAATTTAAATATGCGTATCGCTATCGGAATCGGTATCGGCGATATTTATTTTTGAGTATCGGTATCGGATCGGCGAAATGGCGTATCGTTACATCCCTAGTATAAAACCTTGATCGTCGGCTTACATGGAAACACCATAGTGATTCAAAGGTAACAGAAATGAACCTTAAATTAAATCAGATACATTGGCTGATTGATAGAAATTCAACACTCAGTCCAGATTGTAAACTTTAAATATACAAGTCGCTTTTGAAACCAATATGGTGCTACGGAATACAGCTATGGGGCACTGCTTCAGCTTCCAATATAGAGAGAATCCAACGAAGGCAAAACAAGATTTTAAGACTAATAACATCGGCTCCATGGTACATCAAAAATTCAAATTTACATCGTGATTTAAATATGCCACTAGTGACTGAAGAAATTAAAAAATACGCAGGCAAATACTTAACAAAACTCGAGGCTCATCCTAATCCACTTGCTCGTAACATCTTGAATTTTACTGGATACATCCGTTTAAAAAAGAGGAACACTACGGCTCTAATACTCAACACTCCAGATGAAACTGCTTGAAAATATTTTTGTGCTTAATACGATATTTATGTATTATTTATTACTATCACTAAGTTTATGCCTGACACTGGTTGGAACTAATTATTATATCTAGATTTAAGATTTAAATACTTATTGTTAGTTCATTTTTTTAAGATACAATAAATAAATATACCCAAAATAAAAAAAAAATTAAGAAGTGCACGATGAGTTTATAGAACAATTATTTTGATTAAAAATTTCAACAATTTGCACGCGTTGCTCTGGTGTAAGTGGAAATGAATGGAATTTTAAAGCAAACTTAACAAAAAACAACTATCAGCTGTTAAATGGGTGCTCAAATAAAGCAGTGATGCCCACTCAAGGTTGTGACACTCAAAAAACACCATTTACAAACATATGCCCTTAATTATGAAAGTGGTCTAATTCATATTTTTCTTTGGTCGAGCTATTTAGTGGATTACATTTGAACAAATCAAAAAATATTTTTATATCATTCAAGATTTTAATTTTGAGTGTTTCTAGTCTCCTTTAATATAAATTTATTTAATATTTGTTGAACATTTATTAAAGTTTTTGAAGATTAATTTAATATTTCGAAGCAAAAATGCACATGACGTAGACCACTTTCATAATTAAGGGAACATATAAGTAAGTTATTTTTTATGTTTTACCTTTAATTTTTATATTATTTTATAGTGTTTACATGAACTGTTAATAATTTTTTTAATAAAGCAATTTAAAATCAAAAATTTTGTATAATTAATTTTCCACCATAAAACCGGTTGACCAGGTTTTCCTGAATTCTAAAAATTTAAACTGGGTTTTTCACAAATTCATATATTCGAAAACCTGTTTCTGGAAAATGTCGAATAATCGATCACCCTAGTGGTATCCCCTACGTGCTAGTAAATTTTCAACTTGTTGTGCATTAATGCAAGAGTCAATGTCTATTTTGGCCGGGCTAAATATGTTATGCGAACCTATTTAATGTAGAAGATAATAACTTCTACATGTATGTATATGGGGTAAAATGTTGTCATTATAACAGGTTGCGTAGAAACCCCAACGATGACAAATTTGTACAGTGCATAGCAGATTGAAGTGATAGGTATTGTACTAAAAAAGAACTTGGTCAACATTTTTATCTCGGTCCTTTTGATGGCCGAAATTTTGGACAGGAACTTGACCTTTTTGCATATTTGGTTTTTGAGAATTTTGATATTACAGACACTTAAATTTTATTTTTGTGCCTGTATAGATAAACTATAACTTAATAACAAAAATTAGACGAACAATTAATTATTCATATAATATTCAAACATATTTTGCAGGATTGGGCATTGCAAATAAAATTTGTGCAACAGCATGATGCAGGAATATATGAATGCCAAGTATCAACGCATCCACCGAAATCAATTTTTTTTAATTTGTTAGTGGTGGGTAAGTACATTTGAAGTTTAAATAGACTCTAAGGCTATATTTTAACCTAGGTTCGAAAGGCATTTAAAGGAACCAGAAATATTGTTACACGCAAAGAAAAATTTTATTGAGACAACCACAATGAAACAGAAACATACTATGATTCATTCATCTTATTATAAATATAAAAGAAAATTTATCAATAATAAGGCTGTTGTAATGCTTTCATTTAAAAATATATATTTTAATTGAAGAAAAGGTACATATGTACTCGTATATGATTTTTTCGTAAAATATTAATGTTAATCTAAAGCAGTGATTTCAAAAATAAAATGATAGTTGTATGTGTGAGAAAACCTGTCTCATTCATCTCTGAAGTACATAGAAACAAATAAATATATGGACAAATGCAGTTTAGTAAAGCGGCTCAAAAAAAATAAAAAGGGGCCTATGTGGTAGAAAATTAAAAAAAAAGAGAAAACAATTTAATAAAAAAGTTGGCGCCGACCTATATTTTCCGAGTTATGGGGCTCTGCACTTTTCATTGGAAACTGTGTAAAATCTCCAAAAAGAAATGTTATCTGATAGAATCGTGAAATATAAGAAAAAAAATTAATCCAAAAAATTGTATGCGACCCATATTTCCCGAGTTTTTGGTATTAAAAATTTAAATAGAAAGTGCAGTTTAGTGAAACTGCTCCAAAAAAATCAATATGTCTTTTTAATAATTATTCATTTCTTTCCTTAAAAGTTTTGTAACATAAAACACATTGAATGTCGTGAAAATCATTGGTGACCATAGAATATTTTTCGCATACCACTTCTTTTCTTTCACTGTACATATAAAGAATTTAACACACCCGCTACGCAGGTGTAATTGTCGCTGTCTCATTGACGACTAAATGAAAGAGAATAAATGAAATAGAATGAAACTGACACCTATGATCTAAAGTAGAGATAAGCAAAATGCCTCCATTGGGCATTTCGTTACTTTATTATTTACGAGCACTTAAGCACACGTACGGAATAAAACAATTCAGTATCTCATAAGCATTCAATAATAAGCTTTATTACAAAAGCTTTTTCTTTTATTAAAAACTTTTTTTATGCCAAAAAATTTAAAATTCAAATCCTCCACACGAATATTTTTATCGATATCATTGAGAACATAATATAATTTGCCATCTTTGGCTATCAAAAACAGCTGATGCATGCGACGGATACAAAAGTAGAAAGTAAACCTACTTTATCCGTCGTATGACTCTATGCGTTCTATGCGTTTTGCTCTGTAACTTGCCACATACAATTACACTGATTCTACTTTTGACGCATGCATAAAACGCAACATGGAAAGGATGGTATGGACCTTCAGCTTTATACACATCCATTGATATGCATGCCTACGAAAAAGCATGTGCCATAAGGCAATGTCTACGTATTGGTGACCAAAACGGGTTTAATACGAAATCATGATTATTAAAGAAAATTTTTAAATAATGTAAGGTAATGCAGCAGGGTGGCTAGTGAGATCAATAACTAAATTAAATATTCTTGGTTCTATGCACAGCAAATTTTTGTAGATTTGTAAAAAATGTGTGATAAAACTGTGTATTAGAAAATGCAAGAACCGATTCTTTATTTTTGCTGATTTTCAGTACCAATCGTGCAAAGACAAATGCGATAATTTCAGTCCAAATCCGAGCTCTCTTACTCTTTTGAAAGCTTCAGAAAAGCAGTTTCAAGCTACCCATGGAAAATCCGTACATGCAGACGGACATGTCATCATCTCCTATTCATAACGATCCAGAATAACTAACTTTATGTGGCCGCAAATGAATATTGTAGAAGTTACAAAAATCTGGACAAACCTATATATACCCTTTACCATTTTTTATGAAAAAATAAAAACAAACAAAATTCTCAGCAGTAAAGTATAAGTATGGACCACAAAAAGCTACTTTTTGAAAATAAATTAAGAAAAATCGTATATGCGGCACAAAACGTATCTGATAATAATAATATTATCTTCAATAACAATTAACTTTGTTAAACGTAATCTTAGTATTGTTCAAAGTTATCACATTTTGGGTAAATATGACAATTCTATTATTAGATGTGAATAAAATATAATTAAGACTAACCATACCATATTCGAATATTATAATAATATTGTTATGTACGACCACAGTATTATTCTATATAATAATAATATTTTGTTTTTTAATCATATATTGGTAGTTCTTTTGCTTAAAACAGCTGTGCATCAAAGCCAAAATAAATATAAAACAATATTGTTCTCGTTGTACCTTTATAGAGAACATACGTAATAGCGGAATTTTTCTTACATACCTACATACTAAACAAAAAAAAATCATACAGAAAAATATTCGTAGTACATATTAACTTTGATAAATAAGCTTTGTTTTGCTTTGCTAATATTTTTACATATAGAAATAACAAAAACAAAAAAAAAACCGTAAACAAAAAAAACACAGACAAAGTATCCTCGAGGAATACTCTATATGAGTACCTCAAATACAAATAATTGTGAAGTGAGTTATAACGGCAGAAATGCCTATTTTACTGTGAGTTCTGATGATCTCAATGTTAACAATAAAAATAACAAATCTGATGATAGACTTACTGTGAGTTCTGAAGCTCTTAATAAAAACAAGCCTCGTGGTCATCACTTAACCCTGTTTTCACTAAGGGTAGCCAAAAACCCAAGGTCCAAGTCGGAATGGACAGAACTGTGGTAAAGCGCGGGCGAAGCCCAAAACCTTCTAAAATTTCATCTGCTCCAAAGATCTCTAGGGATAACAGCGCATCATCTACTAATCGCCAAAACCGTTTTAAAATATTGCAAGATGACAACGACAAATCCGCTGAATCTGCGAACAAAACCTCCAAGCCGCCACCAATCTATTTAAGAGAAAAAACTCAAACGCTCTTATTAAAAAATTCATTTCGGTAATTGGTGAGAATAAATTTCACATTGTTCCAATAAAACGTGGTAACATTGATGAAACGAAAATTCAAATTTATGAAGAAAAAGATTTTCGCACAATGGTTTCTGAATTTGAAAAAAGTAAAACAAATTTCTACACATACCAGCTCAAGAGTGCTAAAGGTCTGCAGATCGTATTGAAGGGCATAGATTCCTATGTCGCTCCCGAAGAAATAAAAGATGCACTCGTCCTCCAGGGATTTAAGGTAAAAAGTGTATCGAACATAATAAATAGGGAAAAGATCCCCCAACCTCTATTTCGCATTGAACTGGAGCGAAATGATATAAAATTGAGAAAAATGAGACGCACCCAATTTATAATCTAAAATATCTTTTATACCGAAAAATAACAGTTGAAGAGTCACATAACCGTTCTGGACCCGTACAGTGCCATAATTCTCAAGAATATGGCCACACTAAAACTTACTGCAATTTACCTACTGTTTGTGTTGTGTGCGGCGAATTACACGGCACTGCTAGTTGCAATAAGCCAAAAAATCAAAGTGATAAAAAATGCAGCAATTGTGGAGGTAATCACTCCGCTAACTACAGAGGTTGTCCTGTGTACTCTTTCGTCAAACAGACTGGGGCAAAAACCAAAATTAGCTCCAGCCCAATCAGCAAACGCTTTATCCGCCACTATTGCGCAAGTGAGCAAACCAGTTACTTCCCGTGTATCGTATGCCGATGCTGCTAAGACAAATTCTATTCCTACTCAAAATGTTTCACCACCAAATAATTCAACATATACAAACTCAAGCTTTAGTTTCAATCGCCTTGAAGCTACTATTGATAATCTGGTGCAAACTATAAATAATTTTACAACAAATATGACTAGCATGATGCAAGAAATGCTGCGAATGCATAATACAATGCTTCAAGCATTAGTTAACAAACCATGAACACGTTAAAAATATGTTTCTGGAACGCAAACGGCATTCGCCAACATAAAAATGAACTTGAGCACTTCCTCACGGAAAAAAATATTGATATAATGTTGGTCTCAGAGACTCATTTGACTTCGAGAAGTATTTTTAAAATTTCTGGCTACACCTTATATGATTCAAAAGACCCAAGAGGAAGAGCATGCGGTGGATCAGCAATCCTAATAAGGTCAAGACTCAAGCATTATATTATTGACAACATTTCTGAAGAACATCTACAAGCAACGAATATTTGTATTGAAAATTTTTGCACTAATTTTGTAATATCATCAATTTACTCCCCTCCCAGATTCGCAATTACTGAAGATCAATATGAGGATTTCTACAAACCTCTTGGCCCTTGTTTCGTAGCAGCTGGTGACTATAATCCCAAACATACGTTCTGGGGTTCGCGTCTTATCACACTCAGAGGTCGAGCTTTATTCAACACAATTTCAAAAATGGGCTTGGACGTCATTTCGCGTAGGGAGCCCACTTACTGGCCTACTGACATACAAAAAATTCCGGATGTTATAGATTTTGACGTCATGAAAAATATCTCTAGGGATTTAATTCAAGTTGAAGCTTCTCTAGATCTCTCGTCCGACCACTCTCCCATGATAGTTTCAATTTGTAGCCCATTAAGAAGTGACTTACCTCATCCATATGTGAAGATGATAAATCGTGTTAATTGGCTGGTATTCAAAAAATATCTTAGTAGTCATTGCACAGAAAATATTACGCTAAGAACACCCGATGATATTGAATCTAACATTACCAACCTTAATAAAAATATTAAACAAGCTGCTGAACATGCCACTATCTTCTATCAGCAGACTGGGTTTAATAGAATTTATTCTACTGATATTGAACGTCTCGTGCGTGAAAAAAGAAGAGCTAGAAGAGAATGGCAACAGCACAGATCACCTCAACATAAAACTAGGTTTAAAGAGTGCACTAAATGACTCCAAGAGTTGCTTGCATTTGAAAAAACTGCATCTCTTAAAAATTATCTGGAAGGTCTTGATGCTCTTTGTGGCGCGCTGCTAGAAAGCTTAAAACATCAGTCGAGTTTAAACCACCTCTGCGCACATCTACCGGAGATTGGGCAAGAAGCTACTCTGAAAAAGGTAAATTTTTTGCTGAGCATTTAAAATCCGTATTTACCCCAAACTCATGTTCTGGTGCTGTTGATTTGCCGAGTGTAGTTGCGCTACCCCCTCGACCCATAAAATTTAAGACGCGTGATGTACAAAAACTAATACCTGAACTCAACCCGAAAAAAGCTCCGGGTATTGATGAAATTAGTAACCAGTTGCTGATGAAGTTGCCTCATATTGAATTAGAATTCTGCTATTAATTTTTAATGCCATTTTACGTCTGGAATATTATCCAAACAGCTGGAAGCTTGCCAAGGTTAAAATGATTCCAAAGCCGCAAAGATCTTACTAAGACTGAGTCATATAGGCCAATAAGTTTACTGTCAACAATGTCAAAGCTCTTTGAAAAGTTACTCATGATAAAATTTTCCCCAATTCTAACTGATAATGAGTGCATACCGGATCATTAATTTGGTTTTAGAAGACAGCATAGCACCATTGAACAAACTCATAGATTGGTTAAATTTATACGAAAAACTTTTGAAGAAAACAAGTATTGATCTGCGCTGTTTATTGACGTTTCTCAGGCATTTGATAAAATGTGGCATGAAGGCCTAATTTTAAAATTAAAGACTTACTATAATACTATATATAAAAAACATTCTAAATCTTTTGGAAAGCTATATTATTGCCCGGAAATTCACTGTTATGGAAGGAGACTTTATGAGTATGCCTGAAACAATCTCATCCGGTGTACCACAGGGGAGTATACTGGGGCCAGTTTTGTATTTGATTTATATTTTGATATGCCTTTAAGCAGTAATATTCACACATCTACATTTGCTGATGATACAGCCTGCCTTAGTATGCACGAAAACCCTCACGAGGCTTCACGATATCTTCAGCAACATATTACCCAGCTAGAACTATGGTTAAACAGGTGGAGAATAAAGGTAAGCGAACAGAAGTGTGCTCAGGTAACATTTACCCTACAAAAAGACACTTGTTCCACCATTACAATCAATAATCAAATTGTTCCTCAAAATTTACAAGTGAAATACCTTGGTATACATCTTGATCGAAGGCTTACATGGAAACACCACATTGACTCTAAGCTAACGCAAATGAAACTTAAACTAACTCAGATACATTGGCTGATTGGTAGAAATTCAACCCTCAGTCTAGATTGTAAACTTTTGATATACAAGTCGCTTTTAAAACCTGTATGGTGCTACGGAATTCAGCTATGGGGTACTGCTTCAGCTTCAAATATAGAAAAAATTTAACGAAGGCAAAACAAAATTTTACGGATAATAACATCGGCTCCATGGTACATAAGAAATTCAAATTTACATCGTGATTTGAATATGCCACAAGTAACTGAAGAAATTGCAAAATACGCAGGCAAATACCTTACAAAACTCGAGTCTCATCCTGATCCGCTTGCTCTTAATATCTTGAATTTTACTGGGCACATCCGCTTAAAAAAGAGGGACACAAGGGCTCTAATGCTCAACACTCCAGAAGAAACTGCTTTAAAAATACTTTTGTTTTTGCTTATCACAACTTATGTATTATTATTAGCTATCACTAAGTTTATGTCCGACACTGGTCGGGCCTAATTAATTACATTTAGATTTAAGATTTGAATAATTATTGTTAGTTCATATTTGAAGATACAATAAATAAATATATGTACTAAAAAAAAAAAAAAAAAAAAATATTGTTGAAGTAAAATGTGTATATGTGCACGTGTACTTACACAAATATGTGAGTATACACGAAATGCAGACACGCATGGTTTATACTTCATTTATTTATTAATTTATTTAACACTACGCGTGCAATACCGATAGCTTACAAACGAAACACTGAACTGACAAGATATTTCTGAAAAAGATTTTTTTAAACTAAATATAGTATGGTTTTGGATAACATTATATTGTTATTTAAATCATTTTATTTTTACATAATAATACAAATTATGTTGTATTCATAAATTTTTAACAAAACTATTTGTTAAATTCTAACCATATCACACTTTTTATGAATATAATAATGTAATTATAAATTCAAAAATTACTTCATTTATCGTAACGCAATTAATGTTTAAAATAACAATAACTTGTTTTCAATGACCACACATTTGTTTCTGAGAACATAATATTGTTTCTTATCCATGCTACAACCATATCTTTTCGTTAACTATAGTTAACGAAATAGCTAGACATTCGCTAGCTACGCCGTCTGCAGGGATACTACATATTATACATATGTACATATATACATAGGCAAGGAGTACATACTTTATCTCTTATTAACTAAACGCCTGTAATTTTGTGCTGCATTTGCTACATTTTCCTGAAGAAGTCACACAAAGGAGTGACAAAATATCGGAATAAAATTTTTTTTTTTCAATATAAAAACAAGAGACCTTAGGCTTAATAAATAGTAATATTAGAGAATATTACAAAAAAAATATTTTTTATAAAAAATATACATGTCTTATTCTACCTATACTCGTATTAACAAAATAACAAATAATACAATAAAAATGAAATCGAGTCAACCCTTTTTATAATAAAAAAGTTGTTTCCCCAAAACAAAAAAAAAATCATAAAAATACAATTTTTGTAATAGTAGCGTACTGATAATAATAAAATGTACTTTGTAATATTATAAGAAATATGTTTTACAATGAAGCCAACATTAAACGTTGATTTTGTATCCTCAAAAAATTTAAAACATCGTTTTTTCTATGACAATCTACAAGAAATAGCAAAATTTGTGTCACAGCACCATCTGGCGTGGGTTTTATGTAAAAATAAATACAAAGAAAATTAATTTATCGGACCGATAAACAGTAAGAATCAAAAACTTTCCTGGATAATAAAAATAAATATCAAATTATTAATGATTTTTTTCTTGTTAGACAGCCTTGCAAAATCCCAAATTTCAAATGCGTGTAAAAAATCTAGCACTAAACTAATCAAAAAGCTTTAAGGGTTTTGTTATGGAAAACGTCAGCTTTCATTTGCTTTTGGTTTCATACCATTCCGATTTTGGTTTTGCACTGTGTTATTTGTTAGAAAAGTGTGTATACCAGCGTATGTGCTTTTGTGCTATGAAATACATGTATGGGGTATTCAAACGGTAGTCTTAAAACTACATGTTTTAAAATACTAATACGAATAATTTAGAATTATACATTGCTTACTCTCTCTCATATTTGTAAGTGTAGTTATGAAAAAACCATAAACATAGCTTAAAACTTCTTATTATTTTATGACTTTTTGTTTGAGGCGCAACAACAATTTTTTAAACTATGCTAAACTATTAAGATATCATGACACTATGATACTTAAGACTACACTAAGAGAAAAATCGCAACTTAAAATGGAAGCATATCGTTGTTGCAAATAAAATTTTTCAACTTTGAACATTTCAACTTTAAATTGAAGCAGCGCAGCTTCAAAATTTATTAATTTTTTAAGATAGAACACCATGAAATTATATGACATTCTATTTTAACAAAGTAAACTTTGATTCATAAATTTATCAACATCTTTTAAATAAGCAGAAACTTTAAATTTAAAAGGCATGCGTTTGCATTTAAAACGTGCGCCTTCGAATTTATTAATAAAATTATGGATTCAAGAAAGTGGCAGCTTTGTTATAATGACGTGCGTTATTAATATTTATTTTAATTCGAAACAACATGAAACTAAAGCGCTTATATGCTTAAAAAACAACGCTTTTTGAATTCATGTTGGACGTCTTTGAAATAAGTTGAAAATTTTTACAATCAACATAGTAATTTGTAATTGTACATTCATTTGTCATTTTTTATTTAGAGTCAGTGAAAATAGAACTTAAATTAATTTTTGAGCAGACAAAGTGTTAAATTTTCAGGTCTTAATTGTGACGCAGATAAAAACGAAATGGAATACTTTCAAATAACAGATGATTTATTAATAAGTGGGAGCCAAATTATCATTGATGACGTACCGCTGCTTGCAGTTTATTAGGAAAGAAGACCTAGTCGAAGCGATTCCACACTTCGGCCTTCGAATTGAGTTTAGAGAAAAATTGTTCATGTGGCGTAAAAAGGAAGTAAGTAAAATCATTAGTCATTTGAAAATTATATATACAATTACTTTTTTTTTGTAGTTTGGAATTGACGATGAAAAAATTTCAAATCCAACAAAAGTTCAGGACTGGATCAACAGAGACAGTTCCAATGTCCCTTCACCATCTTCATCATTGTCTTCAATACGACGTGTTTTAAATAAGGTTTGTAATATTTCCATAGCATACACATGTACATGACTATCAGTGTATAGTAAATATTATTATAAATTTATTTTATTAATTTTAAAAGGATTTACAAGATATATTAAGGCAAAGCTCCAAAGGTCAATCCTGCTTAGATTTTTATAAAGAGTTTAAAATGTTAACAGACAATAAACGCGACGACATTATAAACATTATAATCGAAGAGATTGTATGCAGTAAGAAATCGGTTAAGCCAAATGATTTCCATGGCATTGTTGATGATATTTGTGAGATCTTTCCCAGTGAGGTGGCTGCAAAGGTAAACTGATTTTTTCCAAACAAATCATTAGTGGTTATTAAACTAAATTTACTTTAAAAGGAATATTATTATATCCCACGCCAAGGAAAAAAGAATGCCAGCGGCAAGTTATAATCTAAATATGAAAATGCTCGATGCAAACGTATAAAAAGAACCGAACATTCTCCTGCATTACTCCAGAATGACGATGGAAGTGATACAATTGAAGATGTAGACGAGCCTATTGCAGTGGCCTTAAAGACATCAATTAATAGAAACAGCTCTGACTGGCAAGATGTCTGCGAAAAATGGAAAAAAACGTATCTTTTACGGCAACAAGACTTAAAACGTTTAAGTAATGTCGAGCTTTTGTCAGCGTGGTCTAAATATTCAGATTCCCGAGCTCCTGAACTTGTATGTCTAATTTTAAATAATAAATTATAACATATTTTTTAATAATTTTTTAATAGATAAAAATCGACTTTAATATCATGTACCCAGGTAAAGAGTATATGTCGGACAAGTTTACAGAAAAAATCAAGATATACTTCAATGATAATATTCATAACAATTATTGCAAGCAAATGCTTTCCATTGCCAACTCTACAAAAAACAAAGGTATTAAAAAATTTTAAATTTATTACTAAGTTGATGTTTAAATGGAAATTCATTTCTAGATGCTGAAGATTACATACTCGCAACACTTCTAGCTGGGGTAATTTTGCCATCAACACGTTTTAAAGATGAAGAAGGCAAATTTAAGAAAAAAATCACTATTATTGATGCACATGAAAGTTTTATGCTTCGACTGTTATCACTCAATAATTACGAAAACGAAATTGCAGATCGTATAAGCAAGTATTATTCTGTTGGTCTAACAATTCAACCAGTTATAATTGCTGAAGGGTCTTCTGATGATACAGTTAAATCATTTTACGTGTATTTTGATAGAAATATTTACAAATTTAGCTCTTTTATTGAAAGTTTAGACATATGTTTTAAAATCTTTCATGTTTTTTCACTTAAGTACCCCCAAGCATGTGAAGCATCTTGGGTTTTCATACAAAAATTCTTTTTTGAATTATCTACAATTCATGATTTAAAGTCTTCTAAAATAACTTCTCTTTTAACATTTATGACTACACAAATAGACTAATATTAAATATGTTGATATGTTTTAAATGCCTTGGTGAGTTCGCTGAAGTGGACCTATTAATACGACATCTAAAAATTGATCATTTCATTTCAGGAATGTTAGTTAAACTTACTTGTAAGCAAAAAAAGTGTAGCCAAACATTTTCAAATTATACCGCATTTCGAAAACATTTAAAAACCCAACATTCAAGTGTCAGATCATCTGAGCTTACAGATGTATCAAACAATACGTTTAATCAATCTAATGCAGTGTCTTGTTCTCCGACAGTTTTAAATAAAGTTATTAAAAATTCCGATAGTATTATACGCATCAATTCAACTTTTACAAATGAAATTACCAATTCATTTAAAAGTTTTAAATTAAAGATATTGCGAACTTTGTTAAGCTTACATGCACAAAATTCTTTGTCGAGAAAACAAGTAACTGAAATTCAAAATATTATGTCGGCATTAATATAACAATTATACTCAAGACTTGCACCGCAAAGTTTTCTTTGTTTTAGGTGCAATAGTGGGTGACAATTTAGGAATGAATACCATATTGGGATTTGTACAATCTTTCAATTCAAAAAGATATTGCCGTGTTTGCACTAGAACAAAAGAAAACATGAAAGCCGATACTAGTGAATACGGAAATGAATTAAGAAACGCAACTAATTATCAATCAGATCTGCTCATTGACAATTTCCAAGAAACAGGTATAAAAAATGAATGTATTTTTAACAACATTAAAGGCTTTCATATAACTGATAATTTTTGTTTCGACATAATGCATGATTTGTTCGAAGGAATATGTGTTTATGATATCTGCATTGTTTTGAAAGGGTTATTTGATGAAGGTGTAATAACTTTAGCATTCCTGAATAGTAGAAAACAGTTTTTCCAATTCGGAGAAATAGAAATTGGAAATAATTCGTTGCCCTTAAGCATGGCGAGAATAAAGTCATTTAACTTGAATATGACTGCTGTAGAGATTTGGCGGTTTACTCATTTTCTGCCATTAATGATAGGTGATGTTGTTCCTGTTGCAAATAAAAATTGGCATATGTTAGTACTGTTACTGAAAATAATTGATTTTGTATTAAAATCAAAATACACTGTACAAGATTTAACTGATTTCAGATTTTTAATTGAAGAACACCATAAAGTCTACATAGAACTATATGGTCCTTTAAAACCAAAGCACCATTTTCTTGTGCATTACGTTACGGCTAAAAAAAATGTGGTCCACTAAAGTATCTTTGGTCTTTACGATTCGAAGCAAAACACAAAGAAGCCAAGACTTATTTAACGAATATAACATCCCGAATAAACACACCACAATCTTTAGCTGTAAAATCAAGTTTGAAATTTGCTCACTTTTTGCTACAACGTGAATTTTCATACGATTTGTTTGAAGAGTTTGACCAATGCTCAGTATCAGATATAACTAAGGAATCTTATTTTTCTAAAATATTAAGATTATTATACGATATTGATTTTACAAAAGCGATACCTTCAAAAAAAGTGACTTACAAAGGTACACAATATAAAACCGGTTACTACCTAGCTTCTAATAAACCGTGTTTTAAAGCATTTAGAATTTTTCTTTTCCTTTATCAATGTAATGAAATATATGTTTTATGTTATCCATTAGCGTTAAGTCAGTTTAATAATCATTTCCAGTCTTATGAATTAATTAAAAAAAATTATGAAATTCATGTTTTATATATAAAATATTTTAATAGCTTTCCTATTCATTCATATTTTATAAACAATGCAAAAACTTATATACGACCAAAAAACTTTTTGTAACTTTACTATTATAAGTATTTCCTGTTTTTGTTAATCATGTTTTTTATATTTTTTAATAAAATTAAAAAAATTATAAAATTTATCTTTTAATTTATGAATGGTAAATAATATATTATGTAAGTATTTTTTTTTTATAAAATAGATACCATTGTACCACTGTAGTGGAAAGGCATAACCTTTAAATCGAAGGTGGATGTTTTAAATTCGAGCATTATTAAATTATGGTTGAATCCACCTTGATTTCCGATAAACATTGTTTTTATGTTGAACATTGTTGAATATACAATTTCCGACCTTAGCTGCTTTTCATAGCTGTTTTTTGTTGATTTAAGGTTGAAATTGTTGATTTTCTGCTGTTTTTTCTATGAGTGTACTACTAGCAATTAAATTTATTACATCCATTGCAGGTTTTTATGAAGAAAAAAATTGCAAAACTATATCGCAAAGATGTTTTGTATGTATTTAGAAATGTAAACTTATTATACGTTTAATAAATATTTGAAGATTAGTTTAAGAGCTGTTTTAGGAGCTTTATAGCCCTTTTAAACGTTCATAAATACTGTTTTTGCTTTTTTGTTTTTTGTTTATATATCCACATTATTCATCAGGACGCTGGTGAAGTGAAACATTTTTATTTGCTGCCTTTCGGACTAGATGGTGTGTAAAAAATATTTGTGAAGTCAATAACACATACATACATATGTACATAGCTTAAATCTTTTTTTTAATTTTCAGATTGCAATATTCTAAGCTGAGTTGGGTGATACGTTCGCCAAAATGGTATGTAAATAAATTAAATGAATAATTTATAATTATAATCTTGTATCCGTATACTTTCAGGTAATTTAGGGTAATCAGCATTAATGTATTTACATAAATGATTTCTTCGGTGTTAAATTTTCAAACTGCATATTGATAATTAGCACCAACTTTGTTTGTCACTTTTATACAAAATTTGAACTTAAATAAAATAAAGATTGTAGCAAATTATGTATAGAAATGTTTAATTAAAATAAATTAAAGGATTATCGATGCAATTATGTATAGGATATAACATCGTGCAAACATCCGACACGGCTTTGATGGATGGCGCTAATTCGAATTGTCCAGTTCACATCACTTCCATGTGAGATGTCCATTTGAAATCATATGTTGTTGGTGTCCATATCATCCTATTCTACCAAAAAAAAGCTATTACGCATCGACATATAGTACTCAAGACCAGAACGTACTTGTTCCACCGCCAAATAATTCAACGAATACAAACTCAAGCTTTAACTTTAGTCGCCTTGAAGCTACTATTAAGAATCTGGTGCTAACTATAAACAACTTTACTACAAATATGACTAATATGATGCAAGAAATGCAGCGAATGCAGAATACACTGCTTCAAGCATTAGTTAACAAACCATGAACACGTTAAAAATATGTTTCTGGAACGCAAACGGCATTCGCCAACATAAAAATGAACTTGAGCACTTCCTCATGGAAAAAATATTGATATAATGTTGGTTTCTGAGACTCATTTGACCTCAAGAAGCTTATTTAAAATAAATGGTTACACATTATATGATACAAAGGACCCTAGAGGGAGCGCATGCGGTGGATCAGCAATTCTAATTAAGTCAAGACTCAAGCACTATGTCCTTGACAACGTTATTGAAGAATATATGCAAGCAACGAATATTTTAGTAGAAATTTTTTGTGCGAATTTCGTGATATCATCAATTTACTCACCTCGCAGATTTTCAGTTACCGAAGATCAGTATGAGAAGTTCTACAAATCGCTTGGATCTTGTTTCCTGGCAGCTGGTGACTACAATGCAAAACATACGTACTGGGGCTCGCGTCTTGTTACACCTAGAGGTCGAGCGTTGTTTAATACAATTTCAAAAATGGGCTTAGATGTCATTTCGAGCGGGAACCCTACTTACTGGCCTACTGACGTAAGAAAAATTTTAGATGTTATAGATTTTGGCGTTACGAAAAATATTCATAGAGACTTAATTCACGTAGAGGCCTCTCTAGATCTGTCCTCCGATCACTCTCCCACAATAGTTACAATTTTCAACCCACTAAGGAGTGATTTAACTAACTCATATGTGAAAATGATTAATGGGGTCAACTGGCTAGGATTCAAAAAATATCTTAGTAGTCACTGCGTAGAAAACATTCAGCTAAGATTATCTGATGATATTGAATTTAACATTGCCAATCTTAACGAAAATATTAAACAGGCTGCTGAACATGCCACTACCTCCTATCCGCAGACTGGCTTTAATAGAATTCATTATACGGAAATTTAACGTCTTGTATGTGAAAAAAGGAGAGCTAGAAGAGAATGGCAACAACACAGATCACCCCTAAATAAAATCAGACTTAAAGAATGTACTAAACGACTCAAAGAACTGCTATCGTCGGAAAAAACTGCATTACTGGAAAAGTATTTAGAAGGTCTTGATGTAACGTCAGCATCTAATTACTCTTTATGGCGTGCTACTAAAAATCTTAAAAGACCCGTTGACCTTAAATCACCACTGCGCACTTCAACCGGAGGCTGGGCGAGAAGCGATAGTGAGAAATGTAATTTATTTTCTGAGCATTTAAAATCTGTATTTACTCCCAATTCATGTACGGGTGCTGCCGAATTACCGAGTGTAGTTTCCCTACCCCCTCGTCCCTTAAGGTTTAAGTTGCGTGAACTACAAAAAATAATTGCTGAACTCGACCCGAAGAAAGCTCCAGGTATTGATGGCATTAGTAACAAGATGCTGATGAACTTGCCTCATATTGCAATAAGAATCTTGCTATTTATTTTTAATGCTATTTTAAGAATGCAGTATTTTCCAAATAACTGGAAACTTGCCAAAATAAAAATGATTCCAAAGCCAGGCAGAGATCTTACCAAGGCTGAGTCATATAGGCCTATAAGCTTACTATCAACAATCTCAAAGCTTTTCGAAAAGCTGCTCATGACTAAATTGTCCAAAATTTTAGCTGATAATGGGTGCATCCCGGACCATCAATTTGGTTTTAGAAGTCAGCATAGCACCATTGAACAAGCGCATAGATTGGTGCAAGTTGTAAGAAGAACATTTGAAGAAAAGAAGTATTGTTCTGCTCTCTTTATTGATGTGTCTCAGGCATTTGATAAAGTATGGCACGAAGGCCGAGTTTGAAAATTGAAGACGTACCTACCAATAAACATACAAAAGCTTTTGGAAAGTTATATTATTGATAGAAAGTTCACTGTTGTGGAAGGAGAGTTCACGAGTGTGCCCGAATCTATATCTTCCGGTGTGCCACAGGGCAGTATTCTGGGGCCAGTCTTGTATCTAATATATACTTGTGATATGCCTGTGAGCAATAACATCCTAACTTCTACATTTGCCGATGATACAGCCTGTATGAGTATACACAAAAACCCTGATGAGGCATCCTGCAATCTCCAAGAACATATTACCTAGCTTGAAATATGGTTGAACTTATGGAGAATTAAAGTAAATGAACAAAAATGTGTCCACATAACGTTTACCCTAAGAAGAGATACTTGCTCTCCCATTCGAATCAACAATCAAAGTATTCCTCAACATTCTCAAGTGAAATACCTTGGCATACACCTTGATCGAAGGCTTACATGGAAATATCACATTGACTCTAAGTTAACTCAAATGAAACTTAAATTAACTAAAATATATTGGTTAATTGCCAGAAATTCAACACTCAGCCTAGACTGCAAACTTTTGATGTACAACTCGCTTTTGAAGCCAATATGGTGCTATGGAATTCAGCTATGGGGCACTGCTTCAGCTTCAAGTGTTGAAAAAATCCAACGAAGGCAAAACAAAATTTTACGTTTGATAACATCGGCTCCATGGTACATCAAAAATTCAAATATACATCGCGATTTAAATATGCCACTAGTGACTAAAGAAATTGCAAAATACGCAGGCAAATATTTAACAAAACTCGAGACACATCCTAATCCGCTCGCTCGTAATTCTTGAACTTTGCTTAAAAAAGAGGGACAAAAGGGCTCTTATTCTCAACACTCCGGATGGGAATTCTTGAAAATACGTTTATTATATTTTTTTCCTTTTTGATTATCACTACTTATGTATTATTTTTAAATATCACTAAGTTTATGTCCGACAATGGTCGGGCCTAATAATTATATTTAGATTTAAGATTTGATTACTTATTGTTAGTTCATTTTTGAAGATACAATAAATAAATATATTTTTTTTTTTTTTTTTTTTTTTTAGTACATATATTTATTTATTGTATCTTCAAATATGAACTAACAATAATTATTCAAATCTTAAATCTAAATATAATTAATTAGGCCCGACCAGTGTCGGACATAAACTTAGTGATAGTTATTAATAATACATAAGTAGTGATAAGCAAAAACAAAAGTATTTTCAAGCAGTTTCTTCTGGAGTGTTGAGTATTAGAGCCCTTGTGTCCCTCTTTTTTAAGCGGATGTGACCAGTAAAATTCAAGATATTACGAGCAAGCGGATTAGGATGAGACTCGAGTTTTGTAAGATATTTGCCTGCGTATTTTGCAATTTCTTCAGTTACTTGTGGCATATTCAAATCACGATGTAAATTTGAATTTCTTATGTACCATGGAGCCGATGTTATTATCCGTAAAATTTTGTTTTGCCTTCGTTGAATTTTTTCTATATTTGAAGCTGAAGCAGTACCCCATAGCTGAATTCCGTAGCACCATATAGGTTTTAAAAGCGACTTGTATATCAAAAGTTTACAATCTAGACTGAGGGTTGAATTTCTACCAATCAGCCAATGTATCTGAGTTAGTTTAAGTTTCATTTGCGTTAGCTTAGAGTCAATGTGGTGTTTCCATGTAAGCCTTCGATCAAGGTGTATACCAAGGTATTTCATTTGTAAATTTTGAGGAACTATTTGATTATTGATTGTAATGGGGGAACAAGTTTCTTTTCGTAGGGTAAATGTTACCTGAGCACACTTCTGTTCGTTTACCTTTATTCTCCACCTGTTTAACCATAGTTCTAGCTGGGTAATATGTTGCTGAAGATATCGGGAAGCCTCGTGAGGGTTTTCGTGCATACTAAGGCAGGCTGTATCATCGGCAAATGTAGATGTGTGAATATTACTGCTCAAAGACATATCACAAGTATAAATCAAATACAAAACTGGCCCCAGTATACTCCCCTGTGGCACACCGGATGAGATTGTTTCAGGCATACTCATAAAGTCTCCTTCTACAACAGTGAATTTCCTTGCAATAATGTAACTTTCCAAAAGATTTAGAATGTTTATCGGTAAGTAAGTCTTTAATTTTAAAATTAGGCCTTCATGCCACACTTTATCAAATGCCTGAGAAACGTCAATAAACAGCGCAGAGCAATACTTCTTTTCTTCAAAAGTTTTTCGTATAAATTGAACCAATCTATGAGTTTGTTCAATGGTGCTATGCTGACTTCTAAAACCAAATTGATGGTCCGGTATGCACTCATTATCAGTTAGAATTGGGGACAATTTTATCATGAGTAACTTTTCAAAGAGCTTTGAGATTGTTGACAGTAAACTTATTGGCCTATATGACTCGGCCTTGGTAAGATCTTTGCCCGGCTTTGGAATCATTTTAACCTTGGCAAGCTTCCAGCTGTTTGGATAATATTCCAGACGTAAAATGGCATTAAAAATGAATAACAGGATTCTAATTGCAATACGAGGCAACTTCATCAGCATCTGGTTACTAATTTCATCAATACCCGGAGCTTTTTTCGGGTTGAGTTCAGCAATTAGTTTTTGTACATCACGCGTCTTAAATTTTATGGGTCGAGGGGGTAGCGCAACTACACTCGGCAAATCAACAGCACCAGTACATGAGTTTGGGGTAAATACGGATTTTAAATGCTCAGCAAATAATTTACCTTTTTCACAGTCGCTTCTTGCCCAATCTCCGGTAGATGTGCGCAGAGGTGGTTTAAACTCGACGGGTGTTTTAAGCTTTCTAGCAGCGCGCCACAAAGAGTAATTAGATGCTGGTGTGACATCAAGACCTTCCAGATAATTTTTAAGAGATGCAGTTTTTTCAAATGCAAGCAACTCTTGGAGTCGTTTAGTGCACTCTTTAAACCTAGTTTTATGTTGAGGTGATCTGTGCTGTTGCCATTCCCTTCTAGCTCTTCTTTTTTCACACACGAGACGTTCATTATCAGTAGAATAAATTCTATTAAACCCAGTCTGCGGATGGGAGGTAGTGGCATGTTCAGCAGCCTGTTTAATATTTTCATTAAGGTTGGTAATATTAGATTCAATATCATCGGGTGTTCTTAGCGTAATATTTTCTGTGCAATGAGTACTAAGATATTTTTTGAATCCCAGCCAATTAACACGATTTATCATCTTCAAATAAGGATGAGGTAAGTCACTTCTTAATGGGCTACAAATTGAAACGATCGTGGGAGAGTGGTCGGACGAGAGACCTAGAGAAGCTTCAACTTGAATTAAATCCCTAGAAATATTTTTCATGACGCCAAAATCTATAACATCCGGAATTTTTTGTATGTCAGTAGGCCAGTAAGTGGGCTCCCCACTCGAAATGACGTCCAAGCCCATTTTTGAAATTGTGTTGAACAACGCTCGA
Source organism: Nowickia ferox (assembly GCA_936439885.1). NCBI lineage: Eukaryota > Metazoa > Arthropoda > Insecta > Diptera > Tachinidae > Nowickia > Nowickia ferox. The sequence continues at coordinate 45,085,890 of OW387027.1, read as the reverse complement.
CCTCTGGGTGTGATAAGACGCGAACCCCAGAACGTATGTTTGGCATTATAGTCCCCAGCTGCTACGAAACAAGGGCCAAGAGATTTGAAGAAATCCTTGTATTGATCTTCAGTAATTGCGAATCTGGGAGGGGAGTAAATTGATGATATTACAAAATTAGTGCAAAAATTTTCAATACAAATATTCGTTGCTTGTAGATGTTCTTCAGAAATGTTGTCAATAATATAATGCTTGAGTCTTGACCTTATTAGAATTGCTGATCCACCGCATGCTCTTCCTCTTGGGTCCTTTGAATCATATAAGGTGTAGCCAGAAATTTTAAAAATACTTCTCGAAGTCAAATGAGTCTCTGAGACCAACATTATATCAATATTTTTTTCCGTGAGGAAGTGCTCAAGTTCATTTTTATGTTGGCGAATGCCGTTTGCGTTCCAGAAACATATTTTTAACGTGTTCATGGTTTTTTAACTAATGCTTGAAGCAGTGTATTCTGCATTCGCAGCATTTCTTGCATCATGCTAGTCATATTTGTTGTAAAATAATTTATAGTTTGCACCAGATTATCAATAGTAGCTTCAAGGCGATTGAAATTAAAGCTTGAGTTTGTATTTGTTGAATTATTTGGTGGTGAAACATTTTGAGTAGGAATAAAATTTGTCTTAGCAGCATCGGCATACGATACACGGGAAGTAACTGGTTGGCTCACTTGCGCAATAGTGGCGGATAAAGCGTTTGCTGATTGGGCTGGAGCTAATTTAGGTTTTTGCCCCATAGTCTGTTTGACGAAAGAGTACACAGGACAACCTCTGTAGTTAGCGGTGTGATTACCTCCACAATTGCTGCATTTTTTATCACTTTGATTTTTTGGCTCATTGCAACTAGCAGTGCCGTGTAATTCGCCGCACACAACACAAACAGTAGGTAAATTGCAGTAAGTTTTAGTATGGCCATATTCTTGACAATTATGGCACTGTACGGGTCCAGAACGCTTATGTGGTTCTTCAACTGTTATTTTTCGGTATAAAAGATATTTTAGATTATAAATTGGGTGCGTCTCATTTTTTCTCAATTTTATATCATTTGGCTCCAGTTCAACGCGATATAGAGGTTGGGGGATCTTTTCCCTATTTATTATGTTCGATACATTTTTTACCTTAAATCCCTGGAGGACGAGTGCATCTTTTATTTCTTCGGGAGCGACATAGGAATCTATGCCCTTCAATACGATCTGCAGACCTTTAGCACTCTTGAGCTGGTATGTGTAGAAATTTGTTTTACTTTTTTCAAATTCCGAAACCATTGTGCGAAAATCTTTTTCTTCATAAATTTGAATTTTCGTTTCATCAATGCTACCACGTTTTATTGGAACAATGTGAAATTTATTCTCACCAATTACCGAAATTAATTTTTTAATAAGAGCGTTTGAGTTTTTTTCTCTTAAATAGATTGGTGGCGGCTTGGAGGCTTTGTTCGCAGATTCAGCGGGTTTGTCGTTGTCGTCTTGCAATATTTTAAAACGGTTTTGGCGATTAGTAGATGATGCGCTGTTATCCCTAGAGATCTTTGGAGCAGATGAAATTTTAGAAGATTTTGGGCTTCGCCCCCGCTTTACCACAGTTATATATCTGTCCATTCCGACTTGGACCTTGGGTTTTTGGCTACTCTTACCTATAGTGAAAACAGGGTTAAGTGATGACCACGAGCCCGAAGCGGATGATATTGCTGAGTTAAATGTAGAGGTACTGGGCAACGGTAATGTTAACGAATCACTAGATGGCATTGGACAAAGCGAAGTTGATCGCTGACGAAAATGCGGCTTTGCCGTTAGAGAAAGTCTATCATCAGATTTTTTATTTTTATTGTTTTTATTAAGAGCTTCAGAACTCACAGTAAGTCTATCATCAGATTTGTTATTTTTATTGTTATCATTGAGAGCATCAGAACTCACAGTAAAATAGGCATTTCTGCCGTTATAACTCACTTCGCAATTATTTGTATTTGAGGTACTCATATAGAGTATTCCTCAAGGGTACTTTGTCTGTGTTTTTTTGTTTACGGTTTTTTTTTTTTTGTTTTTGTTATTTCTATATGTAAAAATATTAGCAAAGCAAAAAAAAAAAAAAGCTTATTTATCAAAGTTAATATGTACTACGAATATTTTTTTGTATGATTTTTTTTTGTTTAGTATGTATGTAAGAAAAATTCCGCTATTACGTCTGTTCACTATGAAGGTACAACGAGAACTCATATAAATAAATAAATATTTAAAAAAAAAAATATTTATCTTTAAAAAAATTAACTAACAATAAGTATTCAAGTCTTCAATCTAGAAATAATAATCAGGTCCAACCAGTATCAGGCATAAACTTAGTGATAGTAATCAATAATACATAAATTTCGTATTAAGCACAAACATCAGGCATAAACTTAGTGATAGTAATCAATAATACATAAATATCGTATTAAGCACAAAAATATTTTCACGCAGTTTCATCTGACGTGTTGAGTATTAGAGCCATAATGTGCCTCTTTTTTAAGCTGATGTGTCCCGTAAAATTCAAGATGTTACGAGCAATAGGATTAGGGTGAGACTCGAGTTTTGTTAGGTATTTGCCTGCATATTTTTTAATTTCTTCAGTCACTAGTGGCATTTTTAAATCACGATGTAAATTTGAATTTTTGATGTACCATGAAGCCGATGTTATTAAAATCTTGTTTTGCCTTCGTTGGATTCTCTCATATTGGAAGCTGAAGCAGTGCCCCATAACTGTAGTCCGTAGCACCATATGGGTTTCAAAAGCGACTTATATATTAAAAGTTTACAATCTAGACTGAGTGTTGAATTTCAACCAATCAGCCAATGTATCTCAGTGAATTTATGTAAATTTGAATTTTTGATGTAATTTGTAATTGAGTTCTCGCTGAACCTTCATAGTGAAATTACGTCTTAGCGGAGTTTTTTCTTTTTCATATACATTCATATTAAACAAACAAAAAATCATACAAAAAATATTCGTAATACATAATAACAGTAATACATATTAACTTTGATAAATAAGCAAAGCAAATATTGCTGATATTTTTTTTTACATAGCAAGAAACAAAAACCAAAAACAAACAAAAACCGCAAACAAAGTGCCCTTGAGGAATACTCTACATGAGTACCTCAAAAACAAAAAATTGTGAAGTGAGTTCAAACGGCAGAAATGCATATTTTACTGTGAGTTCTGAAGCTCTCAATGTTAAAAATAAAAATAAAAAATCTGATGATAGTCTTTTTCTAACGGCGAAGCCACTTTTTCGTCAGCGATCAACTTCGCTTTGTCCAATGCCAACTAGTGATTCGTTAACATTACAATTGCCTAGTACTTCTTCATATAAGTCAGTGATATCATCCCCTTCGGGCTCGTATAGATCACTTAACAAGGTTATCACTACAGATAACAGTAGCACTAAGCCCAAGGTCCAAGTCGGAATGGATAGGTATATAACTGTGGTAAAGCGTGGGCGAAGCCCAAATTCTTCAAAAATTTCATCTGCTCCAAAGATGTCTAGAGATAACAGCGCATCATCTACTAATCGTCAAAGTCGGTTTTCACTATTGCAAGACAATAACGACAAGCCCGCTGCATTATCGCTAAAGTCTGTTAAGCCACCACCTATCTATCTGAGAGAAAAAAACTCTAACGTGTTTTTAAAAAAACTTTTGTCGGCCATTGGTGAAAATACTTTTTACATCATTCCAATTAAACGAGGCAATATTGATGAAATTAAGATCCAAATATATGATGAGAAAGATTTCCGGAAAATTATTAGTGAATTTGCAAAAAACAAAACAAATTTTTACACCTATCAATTAAAAGTGCTAAAGGCCTGCAAGTAGTATTAAAGGGCATAGATTCATATGTTGACCCCGAAGAAGTAAAATATGCTATTATCGACGAAAGATTTAAAGTTAAAAATGTTACTAATAAAATTAAGAGAGAAAAGGTCCCCCAACCCCTATTTCGGGTCCAACTGGAGCCTAATGACATACAATTGAAAAAAAAATAAACCCATCCAATTTATAGCGTAAAATTTCTCTTGCACCGAAAAATCACAGTTGAAGAGCCGTGTAAGCATTCAGGTCCCGTACAGTGCCACAATTGCCAAGAATATGGCCATACAAAAACTTACTGCAAATTACCTACAGTTTGTGTTATCTGCGGTGAATTGCACGGTTCGGGTAGCTGTACGAAGGCAAAAGATCAAGCTGAAAAAAATGTAGTAATTGTGGAGGTAATCACACTGCTAACTACAGAGGATGTCCTGTATATTCTTTCGTTAAAAAGACTATGGGACAAAAACCTAAATTAGCTCCGGGTCAATCAGCAAACGCTTTCTCCGCCAATTTTCCTCCAATGAGCCAACCAAGTACTTCACGTGTATCATATGCCGATGCTCTTAAGACAAATTCTTTTCCCACCCAGAAAGTGTCCCCACCAAGTAATTTAACAAATGCTAACACAAGCTTTAATTTCAGTCGCCTTGAAGCCACTATTGATAATCTGGTGCAAACTATAAACAACTTTACTACAAATATGACTAGCATGATGCAAGAAATGCTTCGAATGCAGAATACTCTGCTTCAAGCATTAATTAACAAGCCATGAACACGTTAAAAATATGTTTCTGGAACGCAAACGGCATTCGCCAACACAAAAATGAGCTCGAGCACTTCCTTTCGGGAAATAATATTGATGTAATGTTAGTTTCTGAGACTCATTTGACTTCGAGAAGTCTTTTTAAAATGAATGGCTACACCTTATATGATACTAAGGACCCGAGAGGAAGAGCATGCAGTGGATCAGCAATTTTAATAAAGTCAAGACTCAAGCACTATATTCTTGATAACATCTGTGCAGAACATTTACAAGCAACTAATATTTGTGTTGAAATTTTTTTACAAATTTCGTTATATCATCAATTTACTCCCCTCCAAGATTCTCAATCACTGAGAATGAAGACGAGGATTTCTATAAATCCCTTAGGCCTTGTTTCGTAGCAGCTGGAGACTACAATGCAAAACATACGTTCTGGGGTTCACGCCTTATTACACCTAGAGGAAGAGCGTTGTTCAATACAATTTTAAAAATGGGCTTGGTTGTCATTTCAAGTGGAGAGCCCACATACTGGCCTACAGACATACAAAAAATTCCGGATGTTATAGATTTTGGAGTCATGAAAAATATTTCTAGAGATTTAGTTCATGTCGAAGCTTCCTTAGATCTCTCCTCCGATCACTCTCCCACTATCGCTACAATCTGTAACCCACTAAGAAGTGATTTACCTCACCCATATGTGAAGATTATCAATCGTGTTAAATGGCTGAGATTCAAAAAATATCTTAGTAGTCATTGCACAGAAAACATAATGCTAAGAACTTCCGATGATATTGAATCTAACATTGCGAATCTTAACGAAAATATAAAGCAGGCTGCTGAACATGCTTCTACCTCCCACCCGCAGACTGGGTTCAATAGAATTTATTCTACGGATATTGAACGTCTCGTATGTGAAAAAAGAAGAGCTAGACGGGAATGGCAACAGCACAGATCGCCCCAGCATAAAATCAGATTTAAAGAGTGCACTAAACGACTCCAAGAGTTGCTTGCATATGAAAAAACTGCATCTCTTAAAAATTATCTGGAAAATCTCGATGTCACACTAGCATCTAATTACTCTTTGTAGCGCGGTGAGAAAAAGCTTAAAACACCCGTTGAGTTTAAACCACCTCTGCGCACTTCTACCGGAGGTTGGGCAAGAAGTGATACGGAAAAAGGTAACTTGTTTGCAAAGCATTTAAAATCCGTATTTACCCCAAACAGATGTACTGCTTCTGTTGATTTACCGAGTGTAGTTGCTCTACCCCTCGACCCTTAAAGTTTAAGATGCGTGACGTACAGAAACTTATTGCTGAACTCAACCCGAAGAAAGCTCCAGGTATTAATGGAATTAGTAACAAGATGCTAATGAATTTGCCACGTATTGCAATTAGAATCCTTCTATTTATTTTTAATGCCATATTAAGACTAGAGTATTATCCACATCTCTGGAAGCTTGCCAAGGTCAAAATGATACCAAAGCCGGGCAAAGACCTTACCAAGGCTGAATCGTACAGGCCAATAAGTCTACTATCAACAATGTCTAAACTTTTCGAAAAACTGCTCATGATAAAATTGTCCCCAATTATAATTGGTATTGGGTGCATACCAGACCATCAGTTTGGTTTTAGGAGTCAGCATAGCACCATTGAACATATGGGTTTCAAAAGCGTCTTGTATATTAAAAGTTTACAATCTAGACTGAGTGTTGAATTTCTACCAATCAGCCAATGTATCTGAGTTAATTTAAGTTTCATTTGTGTTAGCTTTGAGTCAATATAGTGTTTCCATGTAAGCCGTCGATCAAGGTGTATACCAAGATATTTCACATGTGAATATTGAGGAACAACTTGATTGTTGATTCGAATTGGGGAACAAGTATCTCTTCGAAGACCAAATGTTACCTGAACATACTTTTGTTGGTTTATTTCAATTATTCATAAGTTTAATCATAGTTCTAGCTGTGTAAAATGTTCTTGTAGATATCGGGAAGCCTCGTAAGTTTTTTCGTACATACTAAGGCAGCCTGTATCATCTGCAAATGTAGATGTGGGGATAGTAAGAGGCATATCACAAGTATAAATCAAATACAAAACTGGCCCAGTATATTCCCATGTGGCACACCGGATAAGATTGATTCGAGCACAGTCATGAAGAATATAACTTTGCAAAAGAGTAAGAATGTTTATTGGAAGATATGTCTTCAATTTTAAAATTAGCTCTTCAATTTGTCAAATGCCTGAGAAAGGTCAATAAACAGGGCAGAACAATACTTCTTTTTTTCAAATGTTCTTCTTATTAATTGAACCAATCTATGCGTTTGTTCAACGGTGCTATGCTGACTTCTAAAACCAAATTGATGGTCTGAGATGCACCCACTACCAATTAGAATTGGGGAAAATTTTATCATAAGTAGCTTTTTGCTTTGACATTGTTGACAGTAAACTTATTGGACTGTATGACTCAGCCTTGGTAAGATCTTTGCCCGCATTTGGAATTATTTGGACCTTGGCAAGCTTTCAGTGGTGTGGATAATACTCCAGTCGTAAATTTTTTTTTTTTTTTTTTTTTTTTTAATATATTTATTTATTGTATCTTCAAAAATGAACTAACAATAAGTATTCAAATCTTAAATCTAAATATAATTATTAGGCCCAACCAGTGTCGGACATAAACTTAGTGATAGTAATTCATAATACATAAGAGTTGTGCAAAGCAAAAAATAAAAAAAAATAAATTTTAAAAAATTTATTTTTTGCTTTGCACAACAGTCGTAAAATGGCATTAAAAATGAATAACAGGATTCTAATTGCAATATGAGGCAATTTCATCAGCATCTGATTACTAATTTCATCAATACCCGGGTTGAGTTCAGCAATTAGTTTTTGTACATCATGCATCTTTAACTTTAAGGGTCGAGAAGCTAGAGCAACTACACACGCAAATCAACAACGCCCGTACTTGTGTTTGGGATAATACTGATTTTAAATACTTAGCAAATATGTTACCTTTTTCAGTATTGCTTCTTGCCCATACTCCAGTAGAAGTGCGCAGAGGTGGTTTAAACTTAACGGGTGTTTTAAGCTTTCTCGCAGCGCGCCACAAAAAGTAATTAGATGCTGGTGCGACATTGAGGTTTTCCAGGTAATGTTTAAGAGATGCAGCTTTTTGCAGATGCAAGCAACTCTTGGAGTCGTTTAGTGCACTCTTTAAACCTGATTTTATGTTGGGGTAATCGGTGTTGTTGCCATACCGTACTAGCTCTTCTCTTTTCACGTACGAGACGTTCAAAATCCGTAGAATAAATTATAATAAACCCAGTCTGCGGGTGGGAGCCAGTTGCATGTTCAGGAGCCTGCTTAATATTTTCATTCAATATCATCGGATGTTCTTAGCGTTATGTTTTCCGTGCAAGGACTACTAAGATATTTTTTGAATATCACCCAATTAACACGATTGCTCATCTTCACATATGGGTGAGGTAAATCACTTCTTAGTGGGTGTAAGATAGTAACGATAGTAGCAGAGTAATCGGAGGAGAGATCTAGAGAAGCTTCAACATGAACTAAATTCCTAGAAATATTTATCATGACACCAAAATCTATAACGTCCGGAAATTTTTATAAGTCTGCAGGCTAATAAAAGGGCTCTCCACTCCAAAGCCCATTCTTGAAATTGTGTTGAACAACGCTCTTCCTCTAGGTGTAATAAGGCGCGATGCCGAGAACGTATGTTTTGCACTATAGTCTCCAGCTGCTACGAAACAAGGTCCAAGCGATTTGTAGAAATCCTCGTATTGATCCTCTGTGATTGTGATTTTTGGAGGGGAGTAAATTGATGATATAACGAAATGTGTCCAAAATTTTTCAAAACAAATATTATTTGCTTGTAGATATGCACAAATATTATCAATAATATACTGCTTGAGTTTTGACTTTATTAGAATTGCTGATCCATCTCATGCTCTTCCTCTCGGGTCCTTAGTATCATATAGAGTTTAGCCATTCATTTTGAAAAGGCTTATCGAAGTCAAATGAGCCTTAGAAACCAACATTATATCAATATTTTTTTCCGTAAAGAAGTACTCGAATTCATTTTTGTGTTGGCGAATGCCGTTTGCGTTCCAGAAACATATTTTTAACTTGTTCATGGCTCGTTTATTAATGCTTGAAGCAGTGTATTCTGCATTCGCAGCATTCGTTGTATCATGGTAGTCATATTTGTTGTAAAATTTTATAGTTTGCACCAGATTATCAATAGTAGCTTTAAGGCGATTAAAATTAAAGCTAGAGTTTGTATTTGTCGAATTATTTGGCGGTGATACTTTTTGTGTGTGAAGATAATTTAGATTTTTGTCCCATAGTCTGTTTAACGAAAGATTATACTGGACATCCTCTGTAGTTAGCAGTGTGATTACCTCCACAATTGGTAAATTTTTTTTCAGCTTGATCTTTTGGCTTCGTACAGCTAGCAGAGCCATGCAATACACCGCAGATAACACAAATTGTAGATAATTTGCATTAAGTTTTTGTATGGCCATATTTTTGGCAATTATGACACTGTACTGGACCTGATCGCTTATGTGGCTCTTCAACTGTGATTTTTAGGTGTAAGAGAAGCCTTACGCTATAAATTGTATGGGTTTAATTTTTTTCAGTTGTTTGTCATTCGGCTCCAGTTCTACCCGAAATAGGGGTTGGGGGCCTTTTCTCTGTTAATTATATTAGTAACATTTTTTACCTTAAATCCTATGTTGATAAGAGCACATTTGACTTCTTCGGGGTTAACATATGAATATATGCCCTTTAATACTATTTGTAGGCCTTTAGCACTTTTAAGAAGGCATGTGTAAAAATATGTTTAATTTTTTTAAAATTCAATCAAAAAATTTCGGAAATTTTTATCATATATTTGGATTTTAGTTTCATCAATATTACCTCGTTTAATTGGAATGATGTGAAAAGTATTTTCACCAATGGCCGACAATAGTTTTTTTAAAAGCGCGTTGGAATTTTTTTCTCTCAGATAGATAGGTGGTGGCTTAAAAGACTTTTGCGATGATGCAGCGGGCTTGTCGTTATTGTCTTGCAATAACGAAAAATGATTTTGACGATTAATAGATGAAGCGCACATCTACACATCTTTGGAGCAGATGATATTTTAGGAGAATTTGGGCTTCGAACACGCTTTACCACAGTTATATATCTGTGCATTCTGACTTGGACTTTGGGTTTTGAGCTACTGTTATATGTAGTGATGAACACGAGCCCCGATTCGGATGATATTGCTGTCTTATATGAAGAAGTACTAGGCAACTGTAATGTTAACGAATCACTAGTTGGCATTAGACAAAGTGAAGTTAATCGCTGACGACAAAGTGGCTTTGCTGTTAGAAAAAGACTATTATCAGATTTTTTATTTTTATTGTTTTTGAGGAACACATGTAGAGTATTCCTCAATGTCACTTCGCGGTTTTGTTTTGTTGTTTCTTGCTATGTAAAAAAAGATTAGTAAAGTAAATAAGCTTATTTATCGAAGTCAATATGTATTACGAATATTTTTTGTATGTTTAAGTTTTTTTTTTGTTTTTTGTTTTGTATTCTTTTTTGTTCCGTATGTACATAAGAAAAACTCCGGTATGACTTATGTTCACTATGAAGGTGAATCACGCGTGATCTTGATAAAATTTATAAGTAATCACGCGTGATTTCGTAACCGTGACTTAAAAAAAAAATTACTCGTGCGTGAGTTTTTTTAAGAATGACGCACGAATTCTCACGCTCTCACGAGATAATACTCCTGCGTTTGTATATAACTGTATTGAAAATTTTAAATTTTCTTATAATAAATACTACATTCTATGTATGTCTGAGCTGTCCAAAGTAGCACTAGAGTGCCGAACATCAATCGGCAATGAATGCACATACGCGAATACATTACTCTCGTGTGTCTCTCGGTGGCCAGCTCTGATCTATGTAAATAGCAGTGATACCAACTTTTGGGACTCAAAATTCGTAAATTTTTTTTTAAGATAGGGCTTAAAAGGGCAACATTGAAAAAATACGTTCAGCGTAAAATAAACTCAAATTTTTCGAGTAAGCGCGAAAAGGGACTAGTTTTAAAATGTTTCTGTTGAAAATCAAAACAACAAACATATTTTTGTAAAGTAATTTATTAGAAAATAAATCACTAACATGAGATCAACACATATGTACATAGGTTGAGATATTACACTTCAATAAGGCACATAAGTACGTAGATTAACGGCCCTTTTCACAATGTACAATTAAAAGCTAACAGGGACTTTAACGGCAAGTTTTGTATGAAAAACTGTCAAAGTTCATGTTAACTCTTAATCATACATTGTGAAAATTGACGTAAATAGTCGTTTATGTACAAATGTATGACGTATGTATGTTAACATAAGTACATACATTTAAAATTCATGGTTATTAACCCTAGAACGTCATCCTGCGTCAAAATGACTACGCGCGTTTTTCGTATAATTAAAGTTAGTTACTCAAAACTAATGTTACATTTTTAGTTTAATAAATTTAATAAATTTATTATAATTAACGACAAGACTTAATAGAAAAAAATGTGCAATATTTCATACAATAGATGCTATCTTTTAAGAAAAAAAAATGCCAATTGAAAGAAGGATGTGCAATGTTAATTCTACGTTAAACAATTAAAAAAAATATATGAATTTCGTCATATAATGATTAAAAACTAACTAAATATCAATAATAAATCTATTTTTGGTACTTATTATTGCTCACGACGTTTTTTATTGGCTCTTGAAATAGGTCGTATTCAAAATGACGAAGGATGACGTTGGTGTACAAAAAATAAGGATGACGTTCCAGGGTTAAAAAATTTCGATTTCTCGCTATTCCAAGAACATACGTTTTTAGGCTGTACTGAATATACGAGTATTTCAAAGAACAAAAAATTTAGAAGAAATAGATTATTCTATATTCTTCTTGTTTTTTAAATTGGTAAAGCAAACTAGCAAAATAAAGTGAGTAAAAAGTCAATATTGCTAGATTAAAGAAAGAAAACGTTCTCAAAGGTTAAAATGTTGCCATATCGAGCAAGAAGTAAAAAGGGTACGTGATCGTGAAAATTTTCAAAATCGTTCGTGCGTGAAAGTGCTTGAGTAAAATATTTTTCTGCGTGAGCGTACGTGTCGTCAGTCAAAAACCGCTCACTTGCACATCTCTACTAGAAATGCTGCAAATGCAGAATACTCTGCTTCAAGCAATAGTTAACAAGCCATGAACACGTCAAAAATATGTTTATGGAATGCAAACGACATTCGCCATCACAAAAATGAGTTTGAGCACTTCCTCACGGAAAAATATATTGATGTAATGCTGATCTCAGAGACTTATTTGACTTCGAGAAGCCTAATCAAAATTAATGGCTACACCGTATATGAGTCAAATGACCCTAGAAGAAGAGCATGCGGTGGATCGGCAGTGCTAAAAAAGTCAAGACTCAAGCACTATATTCTTGATAACATTTGTGCAGAACATCTACAAGCAACTAATATTTGTGTCGAAAATTATTGTACAAATTTCGTTATATCATCAAAATTCCAATTTTATAGATTTTGGTATCATGAAAAATATCTCTATCTCATGTAGAAGCTTCTCTAGGTCTCTCCTCCGAACACTCTTCCACGACCGTTACAATCTGTAACCGACTAAAAAGTGACTTACCTCACCCATATGTAAAGATGATCGATCGTGTTAATTAATTAATTAAAATTATTATTAAAAAATATCTCTATCTCATGTAGAAGCTTCTCTAGGATTCTCCTCCGATCACTCTTCCACGACCGTTACAATCTGTAACCGACTAAAAAGTGACTTACCTCACCCATATGTAAAGATGATCGATCGTGTTAATTGACTGGGTTTCAAAAATTATCTCAGTAGTCATTGTACGAAACACTTTTAGCTAAAAAGATCCGATGATGTTGAATTTAACATTGCCAATCTTAACAAAAATATTAAACAGGCTGCTAAACATGCCACTTCCTCCTATCTGCAGACTGGGCACAAAGTAGACCAGAGTTGTAGAAAGTGACTTAAGAAAAAAGCTAAAACCCGCTGATTTGATTTGATCACTGTTAAAAAGGGACAAATTAGTGTGTTTGTTATTGAATATTTTTAGTACAATAATCAAAACAAACAACAGAAAATGTATACTTAGTGAAATGAACAATTGAAAATTTTTACAAAATTAAATGAAAGATTTTGTAGTGTTGAAAAAAACAATGTGTTAAACATTATTAGTATATATTATAAAAGTGATTAAATTTAGTTTCCAAATGCTTACAAACTCAATTTTAAAGATTTTCCAACAAAGATATTAATTACTTACAGAAAGCAGACAACGAATGAGACCACATAGCATAAAATGAAAATACATTTGAGCACATGAACATTTGTACAAAATAAATTGGAGGAATTTGAGGTATTGAATTAAAAAACACAATGCTAAAAAGATTATTAGTATTAGAAGTGATTAAAATTTGTTTTCAAATGGTTACACACTTCGTTCTAAGCATTTTTGTTCACAAATATTAATTTTTACCATTTATTTACAAAAATTAGGCAGCGAATGAGACCACAAAGTATAAAATGAAATAACGTTAAAATACCACCACGCGAAAGAAAAAGTAAAGAGGATTTGATTACTGTGTGAACGACACCTCCGATAACACAATTATCTTCCGTCTCGTGACATCTCTACTATACTTTGTGGACTACTTTTAATAGAATTTATTCTACGGATATTGAAAGTGTTGTATGTGAAAGGGAAAAGCTAGAAGGGAATGGCAACAGTACAGATTACCCCAACATAAAATCAGATTTAAAGAGTGCACTAAACGACTCCAAGAGTTGCTTGCATCTGAAAAAACTGCATCTCTTAAAAACTATCTGGAAAGTCTCGATGTCACACCAGCTTAAACTTAAAACACCCATTGAGCTTAAACCTCCCTGAGCACATCTACCGAAGGTTGGGCAAGAAGTGATACTGAAAAAGGTAATATATTTGCTGAGCATTTAAAATACGTATTTACCCCAAACACATGTACTGGTGTTGTTGTTTTGCTAATTAACAAATAACTGAGTGATATATGCCAATAAGTGTACTGTCAACAATGTGAAAGCTTTTCGAAAAGCTACTCATGATAAAATTGTCCCCAGCTCTAACAAATAATATGTGCACACCGACCGGACCATCAATTTGGTTTTAGAAGTCAGCAAAGCACCATTGAACAAACTAATAGATTGGGTAAATTTATAAGAAGAACATTTGAAGAAAAGAAGTATTGTTCTGCCTTTTGTATTGATCAGGCATTTGATAAAGTGTGGTATGAAGGCTAATTTTAAAATTAAAGAGATATCTACCAAAAAACATTATAAATCTTTTGGAAAGTTAAATTTTTTCCCGGAAATTCACAGTAAGGTATGTATGGTAGGGCCAGTTTTATATTTGATATATAAATGTGATATGCTTGTGAGCAGTAATGTCCACACTTATACATTTACTGATGATACAGCCTGCCTTAGTATGCATGAAAACCCTTACAAGACATCCTGATATCTTCAGGAACATAGTACCCAGCAGGAACTATGTTTAAACTTGTTCCCCCATTAGAATCAATAATCAAATTATTTTTCAACATTCACATGAGAAATACCTTGGTATACACCTGGATCCACGGCTTATATGGAAACACAACATTGACTATAAGATGACGCAAATGAAACTAAAATTAACTAATGTACTCATGATTGGTAGAAATTCAATACTCAGTCTAGATTGTAATCTTTTGATATACAAGTCGCTTTTGAAACCTATATGGTGCTAGGGAATTCATCTATGGGGCACTGCTTCAGCTTCCAATGTAGAGAGAATCCAATGAAGGCAAAACAAAGTTTTAAGGTTAACGACATCAGCTTTATGCACAGAAAAAAGTAAAAACAAGATTGAATTAAAAAAAAAGATTCAATTAGAAAATTATTTAGTTTTCAACCAATCACGGAAATTGTAGTATTATCTCAACCATATTAATTTGACATTTTTTCGATTTTTTTTTCATTAAAAAAATTATATATTAACTAAAAGTTCAATTCATGTTTTTTTAAAGATTCAATTAAAATTTAATTGAAATATTTTTAACGATCTGATTAAAAAATTAATTGAAATATTCTAGAAGATTGAGTTAAAATGCTAATTAAAAAGTTTGAAAAATTCAATTAAAATATTAATTGAAATATTAAAAAAATGCAATAATATAAAAATATAAAAAAACGTGATGTCATATAAAATGTCCAAAAATTAAAACATTAGTATAGGGTGTTTTTTATTGAGGTACAGAAATTTAAGTTGGCATCACTTTTTTAACTGGCGGCCATTTTGTCAGCTGTCAAGTGATTAATATTTAGTTTGGTTTGCCATTTCATCATGAACAGGTTGACAAAAGAACAACGCTTGCAAATCGTGCAAATTTATTTCGAAAATAATGGTTCAGTTCGCGAAATTTACCGCAAGCTCCGTCCATTTTATGGTCGACATAATCGTCCATCAGAGCAATTAATTCGGTTAAACGGTCAATTGGCCACCAAGATCGTGTGATTTGACACCATTGGATTATTTTCTTTGGGGATATGTGAAGTCGCTCGTCTACGCCAACAAACCAGAAACGTTAGGGGACTTGGAAGCCAACATTCGTGGCGTTATTGCCAACATACGGCCCCATATGCTCGAAAAAGTGGTTGAAAATTGGACCTGTAGAATTGGCTTTATTCGAGCCAGCCGCGGCGGCCACATGCCCGAAATCATATTTAAACGTTAATTTCATAAAATTATCCTTCCAATAAAGCCAAATTGATGGACATTAAAACGATTTTCTTGTGTTTTATTTCAATTCGAAGTTCTATACCTCTAAAAAAACACCCTATATATTGTACCAAACAACTAATTAATGCATTCTACTGCTTTTGAAGTTCCAAGAGTACGCAAAATTACAATGGTCGTATTCGGCGTTTGATAGTGCGTAAATGTAAATGCAAAATATCGTAGCCTTTCTATGGATTGTGTTTGTGTTTTGTGATTGGATTTTAAAGGAAGGTTACGATATGTTGCATACACATGTGTATGTACGAAAGAATATTTCTGTCGTACCCCGAATATTGCCAATTAAATAACTTGACCATTCATGTTTGGTATATAAGGTTTTGCTTGTTGAGAAATAAGAGAACAAAATTAATTGAATTTCTGTTTTTATTTTAATATTTTATTTATTTTCAACGCATGTCAAAATTGATTAAAAAAATAATTTAAGTTGGGCAGTATATTTTTTTCCTATAAAAAATATTAAAACCAAACAATGTGCCATACTTAAAAAAACTGCTCGATTTGCACACATAAAAACAAAAATACCTAATATTTAAGTTCAAAATTTAAAGTTTAAAATAATATTTTTTACATACAATTAGTATGTAATAATTATTTAACATTTCATGGTGTTCTCTGTTAAGCTCTGTTAATAACACTTTGATAGGGTAGTTTAATTCTATTAATAGAAACTTATATTCAATTTAAATATTAATCAAAAATATGATTTTTTCTAAGCAATCACTTAATTGAAAAAAATTCAACAATAATTTTTTCTGTGTGGTACATTAAAAATTCAACTTTACATCGTGATTTAAATATGCCACTAGTGACTGAAGCAATTGCAAAATACGCATGTAAAAATTGAACAAAACTCGAGTTCCATCCTGACACCCTTGCTCGTAACATCTTGAACTTTACTGGACACATGTGCGTAAAACAGAGGAACACTACGGCTTTTATACGAACACTCCAGATGAAACTTCTTAAAAATATGTTTGTGCTTAATATTATATTTATGTATTATTACATAATTACTATCACTAAGATATTAATTTATGTTTAGACTTAAGATTTAAAAACTTATTGTTAGTTCATTATAAATATTAGTGTAAAAAAAAGATGTGACAGGCAACGATTTTTTTATTTCAAAATCTAGGTCAATATTTTGTTGTTTATTGCAATAAAAATTATAAACAAAAATCTTGTCTTATATATCCAAAATACAGTTTAATGTATGTTTTAACTCTGACATCGTGACTCTTTTGAAATTGAAGTTAAATTTTTACAAGAGTATCCAAATTATTCTTTGTTATTTTTTTTGATCACCCTAATCGGGTATAGAAGGGGAACATTTTGATCACGTGAAATATTTCCTATGAACAAACAATTTTGAACAAAAGTGTAAAATAGTATACTGACACAACAACAACGCAAACATTGACTATCACATTTTTAAGGAAAGGGAACACATTTCACGTGAACATTTATTACTAATAAAGGTTAATTGTTTCTTTTTTTGTTTATTTTATTTTTGCCTTATTTTATATCAAATGTTGTTGAATTTTTGAATTATGCTTATGAAAATATGTTAAATATAAATTTCTTAAATGTTAAATTAAGATTTTATTTTTCGTTTTGCCTTATATGTATGTATATACTTTTATTGTTATCCAATGGATTTCTAATTGTATAACGGTGTACAAAAATAAAATAGATTCATATCGAATATAAATTATATGTTTGGCCTTGTTAAAGTTTCTAAAGCTAATATCCCACTATCGGCTATATCGTCACACATTTAAAAATATTTGTCAATTTATTCTTGGGTGGTCCCATTATCGTCGCACATTGTGACAACTAGCTTCGGTTCATAACGGCCACAATACAATTGCTACAATAATCGGTATAATGCGGTCGCACTATCGTGGTTTATTGGGCGATTAAACCTTATGTTTATATTTATTTGAGAATGACATAATTAACCAAGAACTCTTAGGTATATCACTATAATTCCAATGTCCAACAGACTTATTAGTACTTATTATTCCTTATACTAGATTTAAAAATTTGTTTTTCTATGTTGTTGGTGCGGCTTATTCTAGTAAGAATGGAAAGTAGAAACCTAAGTAAATTCACACATATAGAGTTTTACTTCATGCAATTTTATTGTTTTTTTTTATCTCAAAATGGAGTTCCGTAAAATATGCCATAATTGAATCGTAATAAAATGAGACACCGTTTTATTTATTACAGAATTAAAATTCTAAATCTAATTATCTAAATCTAATAATCTAATTCTAATTCTAAAATTCTTGAAATATAAATTATTAGCACGTTAAAAAAATATGAGACTTCTGCAGGTGTTTCAATACGGTAGTAATGCAAAACATACTTTGAGGTTGGGCAAAAGTGCAGGTTGGCACAGGAGTTTTTCAGAAAATGATTCCAAAATTGTAAGGAACACTTCAAAATTCAATAAATTTGGGGGAAACTTATTCTTAATGCATAATATAAATTACACATTTCTGAATTAAATATTATACAAAAAGTACTCATTTGTTGCTTTTGTTATGCACAACTCCATATCGAAGCCTGGACTATTATAGATAATTTTTTAAAAACAAGTTTTTAAAACATAGTTTTTATTAAATGCTATATAGGACATATAGATATGTGTAAAAGAATTGTGGGCACAGTTGTATATTCTGAAAAAATCGCCGCCATTTACTTTTGCCGAGTTTGTTGCATTTCTTTTGCACAGTACTGTATATGAATAATACATCAACAAATTTATTTTTGCTACAATTAAACTCAAAAAAGTAATATTTTAAGAGCCAGTTTGTACAATTTGAAAATTCTTTTTACCATCCCATGTATCGGCCTTGAATTTCGACTGTGATCGGCGCACAAGTGGCCGATAAAAATTGGTGCATATTCTATAATTTGCTTGCTCATCATTGTGCTAAAGAGCGTTCACATTATAGGCGCAACATGATTTATTTTGATTGTCAACAGTAAGCACAATTTTGGCGCAGATTGTCGTATTTTAAACAATTTTGAGCATTCACTCTATCGGCACATGCAATGCGACGAAAATCGATCTGGCGAACCAAATTTTTTGGCCAAAATTACAAAAACCAGAAATATAACTATCTTAAAATTAAACACACATTAAATTAATTAAATTTGTATGACAGGGTGACCATTTTTAACCCATCGAAAGTCAAGGTTACATTAAGTAAATGAAAAATTAATTAATCACAATTTTCGGTATCCAAAACTAAGTTGTCTTTGCTTGTTTTCTTCAAATATGGAAGTTTCAGGGAGAGCCTCACAGCACAGTAGGGCGATAGCTTCTGGTGGTAAAGTTAACCGCTTTCTTTGGTGTGTTCGTGTATTTAATCGCTTTTATAAGATTAATGGATCTGAAGTATCCATAGCTCTATTAAATACATCAGAAAGATTATCGGAGCTAGCTACCACGGCGAGCGTAACATAATCTGTCCTCTTTATATAACTTATGGCTTAATTCAGCTGCAGCCTCTCCAAAACATCCTAGCGAAAGAAGAGTGTTTAATATTATTTCTTCAGAATATACAAGGACTTTATGAACTGTTGGCGTCATTTGACACCAGTCGTAAATATTTTGTATACTTTGCGCCGTTTCAGAACAGTACTTTTCAAATTTTTAAACGAAAAGCAACTTGAAGATCTATGCCAGTTATTTCAGAAAATTTTCAAAAATTGTTTTTGTTTGTAATACAATTCTAAAATTAAATAAACGTGAGAATTTCAACGCGTTTCACTCTCTTTTAAAAATTAATTTTTTTTTTACATTTACAAAGTTTTGTTTTTGTTTTGCATGTAACTTTCACCAATTCGACGCGTATTACAGAATAGGCCCCCAATATCGTTTTTGTATGCAAGATGGAGTACAAATTCGAAAAATCTGATAAGGCAATGAAGTGGACTTATACCAAGTTTTAAATTACTTTCTAAGGCCAATTAACATGAACTTTAGTTATACTAACTTTATTTCCAAGTTTACTAACTTACAGTTAGCTTAAACTAAAGTCGTACACAAGCCAACATGTTGTGAAAAAATGTTCCCCAGAACAATTGCATGCCTTGCTATGTCATGCATAATCAAACACCATGTACATTGTTATGCTAACTCAAACCTAATGTCATGCAACTTAAATTCAGTGTTGGATATTGTTAAATGCAATTTTGTTATATGTTATTCTCAACAGAATGTATGTATGTGTGTGTGGGTATGGACATTTTAAGATATTTCCTGATTTTTATTTATTTGGAATTGCTTAATGTGTGCTATAGATTAAAAGTGGTAAAATGATTTAAAATGAAAACAGATTTTTAATATACGAATGTATGTATATTTATTTATATAAATAGCAAAAATATATAATATTTATTTATTTATTTCATCACAGTATTACAAGCCATCAAGGCCAAAAATTTGTGAAATTTATTTTCTTATGTACTACATAGTAATAAAAATCCTGAGCTCTTAATTTAATATATTTTCGACATACAGCCACAGTAGTGGATATTATAATATTCTAATCCTCATTAAAATTAAAAGCATGCAGGTCATTTAAATCTAAGTTTTTGTGTAAAAACATTTTATTTACATTAGATGGTTTTTTTCCTAGCAATGAACGTTTTTCAGATAATAAGTGCCGGGCTTTTGAAAAAAGCCTTTCTGATGGCGCAGAACTGGCTGGAGTCGCAGCTTAGCTTGTATAGCAAGGGGTATTTCGTTTTTCGAGCTTCTCGCCACTCCAATGTATCAAATTCTCTGTGGTATAATATTGTGTGATTCTCATACCTCAAAATGTCATTAGTTACTGCATCTTCATATGCGGGAATTGCTGTAGATTGAACAAAATCCATAAGAGGATCATCATCATCACTTATAGTTTCAGTTGGAACGTTTGAGATTGTACACGTATCCTCGTAAGTTCTTAGCACTTCTTTACACTTTTCATGAATGCTGCTCCTTTCACTTTCCAAGAAATTTTGCAGTTTATTTACTGGTGGAAATAAAAATAGTGCAATTTTATGAAAATCCTTAATATTAAGGTCAATTGCGGATTCCATATGAATTAAAAGTTGCTCTTTAAACTTTTTTCCAGATTCCGAAATATTTTGATGACTTTCATTCAGTCTTTTTAGTTTTCTGATTTGAGGATACACTTGGTGAATCGTCGAATACTTTTTACCTTCCAAAAGTTCCGAAACTTCCTCAAACGACTTAAGGATATCAATTAGCTCGCTTATGCTGGCCATATTGAGATTAACTAATCTGCCAGTCACGTTTTTCTCTTGAAGTATCTGTGTTACGTCAACCCAATTTACTTGCACTGATTTAAGTAAATAGAAAACAGTATTCCACCGAGTTGGCGTATAGCTTTTTAATGTTGTACTTAGAATACTATTAATTCCTGTCTTCTTAAAGTATTTAACAATCTGGGAACAAGATGTTACAGTTGTGTTAACTTCAGGTGAATTAGAGATCGCTCCCTCAATGAAGTTATTCAGCAGATGATTGATGCAGAAAATACTGTTTTCATGTTGAAACGGCGCTTTAACATTAAATCCTCGGTCTATTACTATAATGATCTTTTCGCTTAGTTAATTAATTTAAATTTAATTAAAGAAAAGTTTTATAAAAATTAAAACAGTCGCATTTTAGAAGTTAATAAAGTAAAAAATGGCAAAAATTATAGTTACCTGTATTTCTATCACTTCCTATTCCTATCATTCCCAGTGTTAAATTGACAACGCTTCCAGTTTTTTATAGTGAACAGTAGCATCAATATAAGAGGATTTTAAGTAATTGTCGCTCCATAAATCACATTTTATACCAAATCCAACATCCTTTATAAAACAAAGCTCATCTTTAAGGATCCTATGACGTTCTTTATAAAGAGCTGCAATATTTCTAGACACAGTTGTAGAATGCGGAACTAGACCCGTCACATCTAAGTTATTTCCAAACTCATGACCGGTGGTGATGCAAAATTGAGCTAAGTTTAAAAAACCTTCGTCGTTTACGACATTAACCGGTCTACAATTGCCTATAACACACTGAACTACGAGTTCGGTACACTTTTTTTTAATTCGCTACTTGGCTGTAAATTTGAAGTTTGTGTAACTTATGAAGCCTTGTACTTTTTAAAGCAGTTATGACGGGAGAGTTTTGACATACACTTGTCATTAAATGTATAAACATTTTTACACCGCGAACATGCCACAAAGTTTTTAACAACTTCATCGTTGTTTCTGATTTGCTCAAGTATGCTGAATATATCACTTCTTCTGGTTCTTTTCGCTGTGGTATATATACCACTATCAATTTTTAATTTTATTTCCATTGCACTGTTCATTTCCACTGAGTTATCGTTTAAAACAAGCACTAATCTTGAACGGGTCAAGATGTAGAATAAGAAAATTTCACTTCATACACAACGTTTTATGATTTATTCAGGTAAATAATTGTCATATGCAAAATTTTCCTTTACTAATTGAATATGTAAAAAAAAATTTTTATGACTTAATCATGAAAAATAAAGTAACAAGTGTCTTTCAATAAAACATGCAGGTAATAAAATTAAAAAATGCTTACCACAGATATTTTTTTAAAGTATGTGGGTTTTTCCAATATACCTGCCTAAGCAAAATATATGTGCTTTAATCATAAAAATTGGGATATGCAGACAACAGTACACACCACACAGTAGACCAGAGGTGTCACGAGCACAAAGTAAGACGGAAGATAATTGCGATTTTGTGGTGTTTTTAGAGGTCTCGCTCACACAGTCATCAAATCCTCTTTACTTTTTCTTTCGCGTGGTATTATTTTAAAGTAATTACATTTTATTCCTTGTGGTCTCATTCGCAGCCTAGTTTTTGTAAATAAATGGTAAAAATTTATATTTGCGAACGAAAAGCTTAAAACAAAGTCTCTAATCATTTGAAAACAAATTTTAATCACTTTATTAATACCAATAATCCTTTTTGCATTATGTTTTTTAATTCAATAACATAAATTCCTCCATTTAATTTTGTGCAAATGTTCATGTGCTCAAGTGTATTTTCAATTTATGCTTTGTGGTCTCATTCGTTGTTTGCTTTTTGCAAGTTGAAGTTAAAAACTAATATTTTTGAAGGAAAATTTTTAAAATTGAGTTTGTAAGCATTTCGAAACTAATTTGAATCACTTTTATAATACTAATAATATTTTACACATTGTTTTATTTAGTTCAACACTGCAAAATCTTTCATTTAATTTTGTAAAAATGTGCAATTATTCATTTCACTAGGTATACATTTCTGCTTTTTGTTTTGATTATTGTACTAAAAATATTCAATAACAAACACACTTACTTGTCCCTTTTTAACAGTGATCAAATCAGCGGATTTTAGCTTGTTTCATAAGTCACTTTCTACAACTCTGGTCACGTTCATTTTATTGCACCCGTTGTGGTAAAACCACAATTATTCTATTTTTACAAATGGTTTTATGATCTTTATTGCTAAAAACTTAATTCCTACATCCTAAAATATTTAGTTTTAAGGGTTGGAAAAAACACGCTGCAACAGGTAAATAAATCGCAATACCGTTCACTAATAACTCAACTTTTTTTATATGGTTTTCAATATAAGCAGTCAAAAATATTAAATAAAGATGAAATTTAAATCTACTAAAAGATTTTATTTGAAGCCATTATGCGGGTTTAAAGGAATTCACTTAAAAAAAAAAAAAAAGATTTATGCAAAATTTAATAATGATATTGTTTTGTAAAAATCTTTGTTTGAGGATTTTAAATTTATTATGTTTGTATATGTGATTCTCAATATCATATTTAGAGTCTTACCATAAACAAATTAAGTCTTCCTGGTTATTTCAAAAATTTTGGGTTGAAGTCTACGAAATGCATATAGACGGTGTCTAACCAATAAAACAAGCAAATATTTCTAATATTTATGTACATACATACATACATTAAAGACTAATTGCCGTATTTATAAACAATTATTTTGGCTTACAAAAAGTTTACAAAACAAATTTTAATGGAAATTTGTTTGTTAAACCTTTTCTGAACCTAAATTAATTAAAGGCAACGATATAAATGCGCATACGGTGTATATCAAAGTCAGGCAAACACACATACATCTTTATATTATTTACATATTACTTTATAATATGAGAGAGGGAGAATAAAATGCATGTTTGTAGGAATGAATTATTTTCTTCCGTACGTATTAAAATAACAAAATTTGTTAAATTAGAAATTATTGTTGGATAAATTTTTCAAAATAACTTTTGTTCTGCGAAAAATACAAATATTTTTTCACCAACTACAGCTGCGCTGACAGTTTTAAAATGCTTAATTTAACATTACCATATTGCCATATAGAAAATGACATGCTTTTTATACTTTTAAATTTGCCACCTGGTAATAAATTTGATTTGCACCAGGGAACTGCAACGAGTGATCGGAAAAATAATCATACGTAATCAATATCCTAAAAACATGTCTTTTTGTTGAAAAATTCAAACTTGTTCAAAACACACATATTCGTTGCTAAGTTTTAATCGCTCAAGTGAGTGGAATGTTGTTGGATATGATTTATAATCATGCGTAGCATCAAACCAATCAGTTCGAATGATTGGTTTTTTGGCTCGACAATGAGTGTTTTGAACAAGAACATAATGCGAAAGGAAAAAATTTTCATTCTAATCAGCATCAAGTAGTTGATGCAGAGTAAAAGTGAAAATGAAAAAAATCATTGTGTATGAATGTTGTATTTATAAAGAGCCAACAAATCAATGTTTAACCTTTATGTCAACGGCAACATACCTGGGTATGTTTTTAGTTTTGAAAACGTTGTAGCTCTAAACTGGATAACCGGATCGACTTGAAATTTCTTGATATCCTAGTCAAAACTGTTTTACGCAATAGTTCCAAGTTTGGTTAGGATTAGATCGTCCGTTCGGAAGATAAAGCCCATTTACAAAGTTGCACCCTTAAGTCAACAGAATACATACCTGGGTATGTATAGTAAAATGCATGCAAATATGATAATATAATATAAAAGTATAGTTTATTTTGAGCTAAGTTTTGTAATTATTTTTTTATTATTATTATATAATGTCAGTATTAATATTTTTGCTTAAAATTATTGAAATTCAAATATATCTATCGCATTGAGGTAAGTCTTTGGAATGCTTTGCGCACACTGGTTTGTTGCATAATGTGCATGCTTTACGAGTAGGGCGTCGTTTCGAGCAGATGTAGCAATTCCCCTTTACTTTTAGCCGGCCCGTACTATCACGTTCCTCCGATGCATGTGCCTCAGCATCCACAACTCCGATGGGCCCACCTTTCATGGCTTCGAAGGCGTTGCGCGTTGAAAAAACTCTGGATATTCTGCTGTTATTCGTCCTTCTTTCAATTTCTGGCTTGCACAATTGCTCGCTAAGCTGATGGAGAAACATCCTACGGCGGCTTGTAGATGTCTTCAGGTGAGTGTTGTTGTCAATGTATATTACGTATGCAGCAAACGCAGCAACGTCCACAATATTATAAAAGAAAGCCAGAGGCCATCTATTTGTGCGCCGCTTCGTACTAAATTCGGACAAGCACTTGTCCATGTTATCAACGCCACCTTTGGTTTTGTTGTAGTCCAATATAAGCAATGGCTTCTTTTTAGGACCGGTCGTTTCTGTTGTATAATGAGTAGTGGACAACATTACAACTGCCTTGTTTTTCTTGGGAACGTACGAGCACATCGTAACGTGATTACAGAACCCAAACATTGATGATTCAGCCTCACGTCGTTTCGGGTTGGCAAATGCTGCTGGCACGAATGTACGCCTTTTGTTGCAAGTACCCAATATAGATAAATTGTTGTCTAACATCAAAGTTTTTGCCAAGTTGTAGCTAGTGAAAAAGTTGTCACATACAATATTTCTTCCACTTTCAGCAAAAAGGTTGACACATAAATCCTTTACTACTCTTTCGCCAACGTTTCTTTCACGTTCACCAGACGGTGCCATTCCTGTATAGATTTGTCCCTGCATTGAAAAATTATATTCAATTTAGTTATTTAGATTTTCAACAACTTTCAACAATATTCATTGTGCCTGCAATGGATAGGAAGAAATGGAGTCGCACACCCACCACACTTTTATTCCATATTTGGCAGGTTTTGATGGTATGTATTGCGTGAAGCCAGTTCCACCACGATAAGCATACAATTATTCATCTACGGTGACGTTGGCTCCAGCCACGTAATATCTACGAAGACAGCTGTTAAGCATCAAAAAAACGTCCGATATTGCTGCTGCTTTGTCAGTTTGTTTTCGTTGCTGGCGTGTGTTTCCATTATCAAAACGTATGAAGCGGCTTATTTCCCAAAATCGTCGTACACTCATTGCGGCACGATATAGTGGATGTGAAGTAGTTTTCCACAAATCTTTCGTATGTACGTAACCATAATGTGTAACGCCACTTAGCAAAAGTAGGCCCAAATATGCATCAAATTCACTTTTTGTTATGGGAATCCATGATCTCGGTTCTCTTGTTGGATGTTTTGCGTTGTCAATATCATAAAATTGCCTTGCCTTTCGATTTCATTCACGAATAATTATGTCGCATATTTCATTTGACATTATCAATTGGAACGTTTTTGCAATGCTCAAACCCTGCGTTGTCCGTACGTTGTGCGTACGGAATCTTACAGGTGCGTACGGAATCTTACAGGTTGTGGTTGTATCGAGGACCAAACATTACCATCTCTGGCAGTAAAAACTTCGCCAGTTTCAATTAGTGCATCTTCAAGATCTTCATCAGAATCACTGTCGCCCTCTGGGTCATATTCTGGTAACATGGGTTCTTCAACGTCTGAGTCATCTCCACCAATATCACCTAAAGCCTCGTCACCAACTATTGAATCGTGGTCACTTGTTTCTTCTTGGCTCTCTTCAAGCGCTTGCCGAATATATGCTTGTTGTTCTTCGTACGAAAGTGCGCTTAGTTGTCGCGGAGTAAGCCATTCACCATCAGCCATTTCACTTTTAATATTTTTTTATTTCCACAAAATAAACAGAAACGTCTTTTCACTTCGAATCACAAATGTAAACAAAATTTTCTGACGATACTACAAAGAATGAAATTTCCGCAAAAATAAATGTTTCTACCTGCCTATATTATATATTTATTATATACGTATGTCGTCTACCTATACAATCACTTTTTTCAACAAACAATGACTGTGAGGAAATTTTTTAGCCTTTTGTCCATTTCTAACAAACTAAAAAAATAATTCGGAAATTCCAACAAACCAGTAGCACGTTTCTGTAATTCTCGCATCGAAAAATTTCTCACAGAAAACGATGGCAATGAAGAAGAAACTATGTGAATTGAAACAAAAAATCGTTTCTCACATGCAAGTGCTTCTGTAATTACTTTTTGTGAGAACTGTTTGTCATTTTACCGTTTTTGACGTATGTTATTGGAAATTTGTGAGAAAAAGTGTTTCTGTAACAATATTTTGTGAAAAGTTTCTCGCAAGAACTGTCAAAACAACTCGCATTTTAAAGTGGTGCGAGAACAACCAAAATTTTACAAAAACATATGAACTTTATAATTTGTGTATAAAAATATGAAATATAAACTAGTTAAAAAGATATGCAACGAATTGTTGGACCAAAATATTATTAAAAAGTCGATATGTTCACATTTATTTAGATTTTTTTTGGGAAATTATCTTTGATTTTTTTGAGTTGATAGAAAAACTTCTTTCAAGCATTTTGCATTCATTTTATATTCTTGTTCATTATTTTATTTTCTTTTTCTTTTAAATTATTTCTTTTTTTGTTATTGAAATAATATTTTTGTAACATTTTCTTTTCATTTGACACTTGATTGTTGGAAATATTCCAATAAAAACGAAATTAGTGTTGCTTCTTTTCACTTTAAATTACAGAAACACTTTTTTCTCACAAATCGAGAAACGGTGGAATTTTTTGTTTCACACTTCATGTGAGAAATTTTTCGATGCGAGAATTACAGAAACGAGCTACAGGTAGATACATAATTAGCATTTTTATGCTAACGACGTACCATTCCCCATACAAAACGTATGTACATACCCAGGTATGCTGCTGTGAACGTGCGTAAAGCATTTCTGCTGTTGACATAAAGGTTAAGTATGTATGGGTATGTGTACTTAATGTAGTATCAGGGATGGTAAAAGAAAAGAAACTGTGTAATAGAGCTAGTCGCTACGAACTTTTTTAAAAATATTAGAAACAAAAATTTTATATAAATTTCTGAGATTCAGTTCAATTTTTTTAATAAACTTAAATTACACTAGTTTACAAAATTAATTTTTTTCATGTACATTTGATGAGAGGTGATTTTCCTTATGTATTTTCTTCCGCTGAATTCGAAAATCAAGGTTAAATTATTTTCATGGAACAGTTTTTGAGATATTGTAATTTTTTAATTTTTTCGACCTTTTTTCACTTGACCAAGCATTTCTCGAGCTACAAATGTCCGATTGGGTCGTTCTTGGTATTCAAATGCAAGGTATTGAGATGAAAAATATATCGATGAAAATAGGGCACATTTTCAAAGCTCTTAATAAGCATCAAACATATTTTGTAAATAAGAAGGTTACACTTTAAGAGATATAAAACAGGTTAAACGAGTTCGCCTTATGTAAGTTCTTTTGAAGTATATTTATTTGACATAGTCTTTATTTATTTAATTTGAAAATTTGCTTGTTTTTATGGTTAAGCGATTGTCTATATGCATTTCGTTCCCGCTTTTTGGAACTCATCAGTTTATAGTAAGACTCTTAATACACAATCGAATAAAGATGCTTATTTTGTAAAGATTTTTGTTTGAGGCTTTCAAACTTATTATGTTTGTATATTGTGATTCTCAATATAGTGTTAAAAGTCTTACTATAAACATACGAAGTTTGTTAGATAAATTCAAAAATGTTTTGGGTTGAAGTCTACTGATGAGTTCCAAAAAGCGGGAACGAAATGCATATAGACAAACGCTTAACCATAAAAACAAGCAAATGTTCAAACTCGTAGTTAAACAAATCGTCGGCTTGTTTCTGGTTTGCTGCAGACATAATGTATTTTCAATATACTGTGCCGCAAACCAGAAACAACCCGACGAAATGTTGCACCTTTTTATAATTGGAACAAAAAGAAATCTCAAATTTTCCACCCCTGTTTGACATGTTTGTGTGTGAGTGTGTTTTAAAATAACTTGAACGAACTTGACTACTTTGATTTTATTCAACGTCAGCGCTTGTTCACATAGAAGTTTGAATAAAACAAGTTCGATCACTCCACTCACAATTATTCTTTCGTTCGTTTCTATGATGCTGATTATATTCAACATTGAGTTTTGTTGCATGATTAAAACTGAATAAAACATTTAATGTATGTGAATGAATTGAGTAAAACATGTTCGATCTCTCCACTCACAATCATTCCAATGAACAGATATTAGAACGATGCTGATTTTATTGTACGTTGAATGTTTTGTACGTGATTAAATGTGAGTAAAAATTTTATTGTATGAGTAAATCATCAAAAACCATGAAAATTGCAGCTCACTGATTTGCACACAAACAAAAACAACAAACTTGACAGACCATATTAAAGTATTAAAGTTGAAACGTTGCAATATTAAGACACATTTTAAAATGCTATTGTGAACTCCCTAAGTGTATTTTTTAATTACATAATGCTATTTACATGTTCATGTAAAAAGAAGGTCAATACAATGCAGTGTTGCCACTTTCTGGATAATTATCCAAAAATGGGACAATTTAAAATTTTTTGGATAATTTTTGGATAATGAAATTTTTGTGTAATTTCACTATAAATTTTTATATATTATAAATTTTTCTTAATTGTGCTTTTCAACACATGGTAGATATCTTGTGTGTATATATCTATCCTTTTTTCACTCATTGAAAATAAAAGAACAAATTTACTCATGTAATTTGTAGTGACAGTTATTT
Source organism: Nowickia ferox (assembly GCA_936439885.1). Taxonomy (NCBI): domain Eukaryota; kingdom Metazoa; phylum Arthropoda; class Insecta; order Diptera; family Tachinidae; genus Nowickia; species Nowickia ferox. The sequence continues at coordinate 45,056,236 of OW387027.1, read as the reverse complement.
TTTGTATTTCTTTCTTTGCTTCCAAAGCGAATTCATACCAAGTGGTCGCAGGTGACTATTTTCGCCGCTTGTAATTTGAATATACGTTGGATGTCAACACACATTTTTCAGTACATTTTTTTGACATTTTAAGTATGAATTTCTCAAAGCGAATTTAGCTGTGTATACCTTATGTGAATTTGCCTTGCTTTGCTTCTTTCTGCAACAGTCATCAACTTGACAAAAAATTTTAAAACTGAATGCACAATACAAAATTAAAATATTTTCAGAGAATGTAAGTACGAAACACAATTTATTCTAAAGAAATGTTTAATTTTAATGTATTTTGTTTACAGTTTTAAAGGTCATGGATTATAAATTTCGCAACCAATGGTTGGACGAGCCTTGCTTTAAAAATGTGTTGCAAAGGAAAAAACAAGGTGACGCAGATGTAGGATATTGAAAAATTTGCAAAAAACAATTGGTGGCCCATAAAAAGGTTTTGCTTAGACACCTTTCTTCACTACAACACAAAAGATCAGCTAACACCATAAATCATACAGCTACAATAACTGAAGCTTTTAAGAAAAACAGGAGTTTTGAAGACAAAATTAAACGAGCTGAACTGAAAGTTGTTGGAATGTTGGCTGTTAACAACCTGTCGTTCCAATGTATTGACAACATAATCCCAACGTTAAAGCAGTCAGTTCTTGACGCAGATACTTTAAAACATTTAAATATGCATCGAACGAAAGCGACTGGTATTGTAAAAAATGTTCTCGGGCCGTGTTTTTCTTCGGAATTGTATGAGAAGTTAAAAAAGAGTTTTTTTTCAATCATAATTGATGAAACGACTGATATCAGTGTAAAAAAACAAATTGCATTCATTGTTGTATTTTATGACGACGCCTGTTCTAAAATTCAACATTCTTTTTTTGATTTCAAAGAATGTCACGCTTCAAGTGCTAAAGAAATATTCATGCTTTTAAAACAAACGATTTTGGATAAGGGAATCCCATTTGGAAACTTAGTTGGATTTGCTGCGGACACACCAAATGTTATGTTCGGTAACTATAACTCTGTTTGTAGCCACTTAAAATCAGAAAACCCATCAATTGTATTGGTAAAGTGTTCTTGTCACTTGATTCATTTAGTGGCTTCTAAATCTACCTTAAAAATGCCAACCTATTTAGAAGATTTGTTGCGAAATCTTCGAGCTTACTTCAATCGCAGTTATTTGCGACAGGTCAAACTGCAGGAATTTCAACATTATTTTCAAAAAGATGTTCATAAAATTTTATCACCTGTTATAACTAGATGGTTGTCATTAAAATCTTGCATTGATCGAGTTCTTGAACAATACGAAGTTTTAAGATCATTTTTTAGGCTAGAGGTATTTGAAGACCCTTCTAAAGTAACCGACTCTATCCTTTTCGCATTGGATAAAAAATCTACAAGAGCGTACTTAGAAGTTTTAGCATATGCACTTAATATTTTAACATCTTTCAATTTAATTTTTCAATCAGAACGTCCAATGCTATACAAATTAAGAAGAGAAGTGACAAAAATTCTTCAAATATTTTTCTCAAATTATATAAAACTTGATATCTTAAAACAAAATGATGTATAGTCAATTGATCCCACCAACGAATCGTATTTTGTACAACAAAATGAAATATATATTGACTTAAGTGCGCAAAATACCATTTCATTGTGTTCTCATGAAGAGCAAGTCGAAATGTATAATAACTTTAGAAATTTTTATATTGAAGCTCTTGTCCAAATTAAAAAAAGATTTAATTTTGAGGATGGGTTTTATGACATTTTAGATATATTAGACCCAAAATTTGCACAATCATTTGAAAAAAAATCATTAAATATTTTCAAAAATAGATTTCCTTTTGTTGAAATCGATTGTCAGCAATTAGATAATGAATGGCGTGAACATGCTTTGTTGGACCATAATAAATTAGGACTTTATGATAGTTTGGATGTCTAAACTTATTGGTCAAAAGTCTTGAAAATTCAAAATTGTGTTGGCGAATACATTTTTCCAAATTTAAGTATTGTTATCAAATTTCTTTTAATATTGCCATTCTCTAATTCCTCTGTAGAAAGGGTATTTAGTAAATTAAAAATAACTAAAACAGACCTTAGAAATAAATTGTCTTCAGATACAATTGCAGCAATAATTTTTACCAAGGAAGGAATTGATAAAAATGGAGGTGCTAATTTTGAACCTTCTATTGAAATGTTGCAAAAAAGCTGGAAAATAAACAGCAATACAAGTTCTTTATAAAAGGCAATTTGTAAAAATTAGAAATATGATCTCCTTTGTTTTTACATAATAAATGTATATATATATAACTTTGAATTTTATTATTTTTCTAAATATATAAAAATACGTTGTTTTGTTTATTAATATAAAAAAATATATATGTAAATATGAATTAAATAGAAAAATGTTTTTTAGTTAAAAATAAAATTTTGTGTAATTTTAAGCGTTTTTGAATATTTTTTGATAAGCTGCTGAACATTTCCCAACTCCTCCGGTGGCAACACTGATACAATGTCCAAACATACTCAATACATATTCTATCAGTGTGTTCCAATGTCATGCCGAACATGTTTCAACGACAATGCATGAACAGGCAAATGTTGCCATGTTATGTAATTAGACATGTGATTGCCTTTAGCTTAAACTTTTGTTTTAACTGAAGGTTTAAAATACTCGTTAACAACAGACAAAAGTTACTTAACTTGCTGTTATCAATTATTTTTAAAGAACTAAAAAATAAAAGTCAGAATATGGATATATGAAAAACAATCAATTTGAATAATTATACATTATTTTAATAATTAAATACGCAAATAAGCAGAATGAACGAGAGAGAGAAAAGAATTCGGCAATTATACATATGTATATTAATTAAGTATGCTAAATATTATAAAAATGCAAATGTCTGTTACAGTTGCCCGAAGTAAAATTTAATAAAAAAAACTGATTGTGTTTCATCGAAGGAAAAAAGAGAAACTTGGGACATAATTCAGTCTGAATTTTCTTCTCAAGCACGAACTTTTCGTTCGTCAAAAATGTTGAGAGACAAGTTTGAGAACATGAAACAGAAAACCAAATTATCAATAGCTGAAGAAAAAAGAAAGGTTTATTTAACTAGTGGTAGTAGTATATTTATGGGCATTCTGGCACACGTGTATTTTCTCCATAAGGATCATTCTAATTAGAATATTTATGGGCATTCTGGCACACGTGTATTTTCTCCATAAGGATCATTCTAATTAGAATATTTATGGGCATTCTGGCACACGTGTATTTTCTCCATAAGGATCATTCTAATTAGAATATTTATGGGCATTCTGGCACACGTGTATTTTCCCATAAGGACGGATATTCCAATACATGTATTTTCCCATTAGGAAGGATATTCCAATACATGTATTTTCTTATAAGAAAGGATATTCTAATACATATATATTCCTACAACAAAGTTAACTTCAAATGAGAATATATATTTTTCTCATAAAAAGTTTAACGAAGACATTTTCGTAAATGGAACAATTCGAATGAGATTCTCATTTGAGTAATTTTATTAAAATGAGAATTCGATTGACTCACAAATATGTATATAAAAGACCAATTAGAAATTAGTTTTAGTCATTGTTATTCAAAGATCCTTGAAATTACATTCAACAACAATGGTAAGAATGAAGTTTAACATAACATTAGAATTTTTTTATTTATTATATGAAAGTTTAAGAAATACATATAAAATTTAACTAATTTTTTTGTTTGTTTTTAGATCTATCAACAAATAATTAACATTGCGCAAGGAATAAAATCTGAATACACAAAAATTGATGATATTCCCTTAAATGAACCTTACAAGATTTTAAATTTTGAATGGAAGGTTACACAATATGGATCCAAAGTTATTGCATATTTAAACAACAATAAGTGGTTTTATCTTCCGCAAAGAATCGTTAAATATTTAAACAGAGAGGATCCTTACTTATCAAAAATGAATGACAAAATTTGGACAATTATTTACAAAGGACGTCAATCACCAAATGGTTCAGCAATATTCGAACTAAACTATAGCTAAATTTTTATTTGTCATAAGAAATTTTATGTAGTTACACAATTTTTAAAACAATAAATATATTTAGTAAAGTGAAGTGACCCCTATTATTTATTGATTTTTGTTTTTATGTTAAACATGCACATGCACGTTAACAAAGTGAATTTGAAATCCATTTCAGGAAAATTTAGTTCAAAAAAATTAAAATAAAATGCATATATTTCAAATTCATTTAAATTTTATGAAAATGAGAGTTTATGCTTAAAATAAGTTATCTTATTTATTTTCATTTTAAGAAAAAGGTTAGGACATTTAAAAATTAACATGCACATGCAAGACACATGATATTAAGTATTTTTAAAGTATTAAGAACGAGAAACATGCGTATGCAAGACACATGGTCATATGTATATGTATGCATTACAAGTTTTATTACTTTTTGCACTTATATAGAAATTTTCAAAATTCTCACCAAAAAAATAAATTACATGAAAAAATATTCCTATAAGGAAGGATATTTCCATTGCATGTAGTGCGTAAGCATGCTTTTGCATGCTTTTTCATGTCATAGCATTTAGATGTATTTTGCTTTACTCTAATTTTCATTTTAAAAGAAAAAAAGGATAGGACATTTAAAAATTAACATGCACATACAAGACACATGATATTAAGTATTAAGAACGAGAGACATGCGTATGCATGCTTTTTGCGCGTGTAGATTTACGTGGGTGCGTTGGTGAAATTTACATTTTATTTGTTCTGAGAAAAAGGGTATGCGAAAAACTGATTACAAAAAAATATATTTCTATGAAGGACAAACAAATATTTTTCCTTTATTGCTTAAACTCACTAATTTACAAGATCATAAATGTAGATAAATATGAAGATTTTCCAATCACAGGTAATTTTCTATAGATGAATGTATGCATATATTGCGTGTAGAAAAAAAGTATAAAATAAAACATTTTTTCAAACAAAATTCTAGTCTTGTGACATTATTCAAAAACAAAGTGTTGTGTGAAAAAAAACTAAAATAATATTTAAAAATGAATAGTAACAAATTATATTGTGAAATATGTCAAATAGTTACTTTTTCAAACAGTTCAAACAAAAAACGCCATTATCTGAATCAACATGGAATAAAATTAAAAACTAAAAAATTTTGGGATACTCCTTTATATAGGAGAATAATTAACAAAAATAAGGAAATGAGAGAATCTAAACCATCAACATCAACATCTACTGAGCCCGCAACATCGACATCTACTATAGCAGTCGCAACACCTACAGCAATTACAGAATCATCAACAGCAACACACGAGAGCTACCATCATCTATTAGAAGGCGATGAAGATCTATTTTTAAACATTAAAGAGCCCATCGATATTAGGGAGGTAATAGTTTTGCCACCGGTGGATGTAGCAGCATATTTATTGTTACATGATGGGCAGGATGAAATTCTTTTAGACGCATTAAGAAGGGTCGAAAATATGGGTTAATAAAATAATGTAAAATATTTTTCCATTTTTTATTATTAAATAAATGAATATGTGTTTTTTCTTTTAAATAAATATTTTTATTATCTAAACTTTTTGAAAATTACAGTTTTTACATTTACTGACATTATATATGTTATAATAGAATTTCATTAGTTTGTTTGCTTCTTCCTCTATTCTCATATTTTGTCTTCTTTTGTATGAACATGAACAAGTGTCGGGTCCACAAGTTTCATTCTCATTAGACCATGAACAATCTTCATAATGCTCTCCAAATTTGTTTTTCATTGTTTTTAAGTTATTTACTTCTTCGAGATGTGATTGAATATTAATCAGTTTATATCTATCTTCGTTGGAGACAATGTGTGAAAATCTTTTTAAAAATTCATATATATCGTTGAGTAACATCCTTACAAATAAGTGTGACTGAGTATGTAGACCAAATGTTTGTGAATAAACAATAATGTTATTACAGTTAACATTTATATAAATTGTATACAAGTACTTTTTAGTTTATGTATATCTATAATTATTAGTCTCTTAAACTAACTAAAAATAAAGTTATATCAATTTTCTAATTTCGTTTGTTAGTGGAATATATTCAAATATTTTATCATGAATAATTAAACAATACGCAGATGTATTAGGTAATATATTTTTTGAAGTCTTCAGTTCAATTCTAATATCGATTGGTCCAGTTTTGACTAATTCATTTTGATGTGTAACATCCAAGACAGTTATTGGCGCCATAGTTTTGAAGTTTTCTGGTGTTAATAATGGTTGGGTGTTGCGTGAATAATAACTTTGTTGAAATTTTAAGTACATGTCATATAGAATAGCAAAACGATTTCTATCAAACTTAAGATTTAGATCATCATAAGGATATGTATCAGAGTTAAGATGTACTTTAACATCACTTAAATCACAATGTTGAAACTTGTTGTCATTATTTCGAAGACCTAACAATAGGAAGCGTGGTCTTTCGTTGTGAGCAGCTAGCTTAACATTCCACAAAACTGTTGTACTTTCTGGAAGTGAAGGATAATAATACATATCCCAACTTCTAAAACATATACTTAATGGATGACGGTTATTTATTGTTTTATATATCTGCAATTTGTATGCATCAGCAAGTTGAATGTGTGGTACTTTCCAAGTTATATTTAAAATTGTTAACTTGGTTTTTTCAGTTGATAGTTGAGATTTAAAAACTTGCTTATCATCTTTAGATCGTAACAGAATCAATTCATGCTTAGAGTTAACTATTATTTTGTGAAAATCTTCGGCAAATCCAAGTAGTAATTTTAGTGGTACACAAAAATTAAAATATCCATTTTCGGGTATAAGACTATCATTGTTAAATGGTGACCATCCTGCATTTAGTAGACTATCACTTTCAAATTTATTCAACGAAACATAGTTTTTTAATTCTGTTGCAATACCCAAATGACGTGTGCGATCAATTTCTATACCATTAATTTCATAACGAATTTCATCAAATAGGTGTGCCATACAATTGTTTAAGAGACGTAAGGATGTAGAAACTGTTGAATCTTCCTTTGTTGCAAGACCTTCGATATATAGAAAACTTTCACTTGGTAAAACATACAAATCTTGGTTTTGAATTGATATACGAATTTCATCATTATTTTTAAATGACTGTAAATATGATGTATAACTGTGGTACTCCTTCTTGATAATTGAATTATCCACTTGAGGCTTTTGCAATATATTAATTATACTACTCATTTGTTTGTTTTCCTTGGTTGTAACTACGTGATTAATTTTATTATTTCAATTTAAATCCTAAACTTTTTAAAAAATGCTGATTAGTTTTATTTAAAACGTTAGCTTTTTTAGGCTTTCGATGTTTATTATTTTTATAGTATTGTATTTTTAACTTTTTGCAAAAATTTGATGAATTTTCACCTTCGTCTTCGGCTGATGGTGATTGAATAAATGTTAAATCATTCGATAGATCACTTTTGTTGTATATTATCATTCTTTCATAGGCTTTAAATGTAATCGTATTGTTATTTTTTCACCGCGAAAGTTTATTAAGTTTCCGTCTTGGTCAACAACTTTCAAAATTATATTATTTATTATTCTTGAATTTACAGGTAAGTATATTACAGTGGTTGGAGTCTCTGTTATTTTATATCCAGGACTAACGTTAAGCGAAAACTGATGTAAAATATGCGTAGACATGTTGTTTATATACGAACCGCATACAATATTGCATTCAACGATTACTGTATTAATTTTGGTTATATCTATCGTTTTATCGGAGTAATGTTCTATTCCAGGTGCTAGTACTTTTCTACTAAAGCCTAATAATGATCCAATTGAGGATTTTTTATTAAAATAAATTGAATCAGAAGTGCTTTTTATACATGTTTGTAGTGTATTATAATTTGCTCGTACATCAAGAGAACCGGTTGGATTCATATCATGATATTTAATTTTTAGTAGTTCAGCTATATCAGTTAATTCATATGACCCAACTGGAACTGTTATTTCATGATTTCCAATATGAAATAAATTGTTTTCAACATCTACATTTGGAATTGAATGATATGTATCAAGACTTATTAAGCCACAAACATAATTTTCATTTAGTTCAATTGGCGGAAAATAGTTTGCGACAAGATGCGAAGAGTCTCCGTTTAAAGTTAATGTAATTGACATTTTAGTGGTTCATGAATGATTAAGTTAATTATTAAATTTTTCACAGTTTTTATTATTAATCATAATTTGTATTAATCCAAGAATTATGTTCTGAAGAAAAACCAAGCCATTTAACATAAATTTTGTTGCTTTTCCTTTTCAAAACCTTTTCAACCAAATAAGTTTCAGGAAATCTAGTTTTCATTAATTCAGACTCATAAAACCCTCCTTTAATTTCATGTCCTTGATAATCTTTTAATATATATGTATTTGGATTAGTATTTTTTATAGTTTTAACCGTAAATACTTCAGTAGTCCAATTTGGTGTATAACCTTTTTCAAATATATGTTTATATTTACTTATTCTAACATTATCATTCACTTTGAACTTTGGTTTTGTAAATACTTTTAAATTGTTGTAAGCTGTATCCAATAAAAATTTTTCGTTTGATGAATTTACTTCATTGGGCGACATTTTTATTGTTCTGTGGTAAGTATTATTATATTTCTCCACAAGGTTCTTATATATGTTTAACCATTTATATGTTCCTTGATAACTAAACTCCTTCCACATCATTCCTTTAAGAGTTCTGTTAAATCTTTCTATGATGGATGCTTTCAGAACACTATATGTTGAATAGTGGTTGATTTGATTCAATTGCATTAAGTGACGAAACTGGTTATTGAAGAACTCCTTACCATCATCTGTTTGTAAATTTTTTGGTTTACGATTGCTTTTTATGAAAATGTTTTTCATGGCGTTCGTTATGTTGAGTGCAGTTTTATTTTTCACTGCTATAGCCCAAGCTTTTTTTGAAAAAGAATCTATTACTGTTAAGAGATAACGGTGACCGTTATTATATGTTGCGTAGTTGCCCATCTCAACCAAATCCGCCTGCCATAAATCATCGATTCCTTTTATGATAACCCGTCTTCTTTTAAAATTTTTTCGCGCTTGCTTATGAAGTTCATCAACTATTTCTCTTTTATCTAAGTTCATTTTGAAATAAGATTCTTTACTATTAAGCATTCAGATATGAGTGTCAAATATTTATATAAAATTTTTATCCTTTAATTTTAGGAAATTCAAGTTTTCGTTTTTTCACCTCAACGTTTACATCATTTTTCTTTATCGATTTAAATATAAAATCCTCAAGTGTATTGAATCTCTCTTCGATATTCTTTGAAAAGTCTTCATTTGCATAACTTATTTGATTCCTCACTATTTTTTCAATAGCTTCAACATTTTCATTGATTCCTTTTGTAATTAATTCTTGTAATACTTTAACATCCCTTTTGATAATGTTTAATTGAGAATTATAATCGTTTTTAAGTTCTTCACGTTGTTTGTTAATAGTTTTAATTATATTATCCAGTTTTTCTATATCTTTTGTTATGTTATTCAATTGCAAATTATATTTATATAATTTTAACTTTGAGTCATTTAGATTATGTCGGAAGGACGTTTCTCCAAACTTATTTATATAAGTCATTTTTAGTTTAATATATTATATCAGCTTCTTTCAATTCTTCAATAATGGAAATGATTTCGTTATTGTGATTATTATGACCAACACTTTCTGATGAAATAAGTAAACGTAATCTGTCAACTAATTCATTTGTGTCATTCCAATATATATAACTAGATCTACGATTATCAATAGTCTTTAACGAGAATCCACTACCTTTCGTTAGAATATTTGGTTTAGTATTAAATAAATTTTTTATTATACGAATATATTTATAAGCTCGTGTACCTTTAATTTGACTTTTTGATTGATATTGACGTTTGTGAGCATTGGTACTTATTAAAATTTCTTTATATTTTCTTAAATCATTTTTATTATAATGTAGAGGCTTTGAATGGAAAACTAATTCAAATAATCCTGGAGTCATTTTCCACGTTGAATTCCCTATTTGAATAGAGTTATCAGCATTAAAATTTAATTCATTATTTGCATATCGCCAATTTCCGCTTTCATCTATGTTGAAACCATAAATTTTATCTATTGTTTTATTATTGAGGAGTAATTCTATATTTTCAGCTAATGGATATTTTTTCAAATCAGTTTCAGTAACTTGGTTATAATCTATTGCATCATCAAAATTGTTTGAACTGTCGTCGGATGGTAGTGGTGGAAGTTGTGGATCTGTTATGTTATCATTAGATTGATAATCATCTGAGTTATAATCATCATCTTTTTTTATTATTTTATTCAAAGGTTTGGTTATGGACTTAGATGTATCATTCAATATATCATCAGTTTGATATTCATTAATTTTTCCAATTATCGTATTTAAAGGTTTAGTTATTGGTTTGAATGTATCTTCTAAAATATTAACTCGTTCTATATTGTCTAATTTGAGATTTTTTAATTTTGCTTTCAATACTCCTCTTGTCTTAACAATATCCTTTAACAATTTATTATCCATAGTTATTGTTTTTATATGTGCTTGAAATCTGCTTTATATTTGATAATGATCTGCCTGATATCTGCTTAAGCAACTGATATTTATCTGCTAATGATCTGTTTTATGTCTGATTGCAATCTGCATTATAACTACTTAAGATCTGCTTACTTATAGTTCTATGAATTCATCAAAACCTTTTCTATATCGCCCTTTATTTATCAGATTATCCTTACTGATAACAAGAAAGCCATATTTATTTTTCCAACATTCACTACATATATTTGAAAATTCTTTAAATGACATATCACCAATTACATGATCATTATATATATGTCGTAAATTCATTTCATCCTGTTTAAATATTATAATCATATTCGCATTATCACGTATAAGATGTTTAGGGATTTTTGTGTACGTTTGACATAAATAAAAACAATCTATATTCTTATGTCTGCCCATACAAAAGTAATCTCTTATAGTGTCTTGTTTTCCACAAATAACATCATCAAATATTATGATAGAATGTGAGTTCGCTTCTGTAGGACTAATAACTTTCTCGTTTTCCGCAAATGTAAAAATATTTATTCCTTTTATTGGGTGTATCAATTCCTTGAGATAACAGTATTTTGGTTGATATAAAGATTTTGAATATATGTAAATGTTTTTAAAACTTAAACCGTTGGGGCTCTCTATTAGACTAATCATAACATTAGTTTTGCCACAATTTGAAGGACCTACAATTAATGCTCGTATTGAATTTGGTAAAAGTGTACTATGTTTAATTTTCGGTTCGTTTTCTTGTGCTTCATCCGCATTTCTTACTACAATTTGTTTAGCTTGTTTTACTAATCGCATTTTTATAACTAACTTGGTTTTGATATAAATTTCTTATTATATAGCGAAACCTCATCATTTAAGTTTATAGTGTCAATCCCATTACACATATCATATAATTAATAAAAATGAATATAAACTATAAAAAGGGAGTTAAAGATAATCAGTATAATATTGGTAGTGGATTAGTAAACAACTTAATAAACAAATTACCTGTTGAACTACATTTACCTGGTTATCAGTTTTGTGGACCTGGAACAAAACTTGAAAAACGTTTAGCAAGAGGTGATAAGGGAATAAATTCATTGGATGCAGCGTGTAGGGAACACGATATTACATATTCAGAAACAAACGATATTAATAAGAGACATAAAGCGGATAAAATTTTAGTTGAAAAAGCTTGGCAACAAGTGCAATCTAAAGATAGTGATTTCAAAGAAAAGGCTAACGCTTGGTTCGTAACAAACGCTATGAAATCAAAACTTAAATTCGGATTAGGTATGAACAATACAAAAATTCATAAATCTAAAAAGTCACAGAAAAAAAAGAGTCAAATGAAAAAAACATGTGATAGAAAATTGTTTTCAAAAGCTGTTAAAAATACTCTTAACCTCTTGAGAAATGAAAAACCAGACAATTTAAAGGCTGCTGTTAAAATTGCGTTAAAATCCATTACTTCGAACTTCAAAGGGAAAAAGAGGGCTAATATTGTGATACCGAGAGTTATACCAATGCCCAAAATCGGTGGATTTCTTCCACTAATTCCAATCCTAACAGCTTTATCTGCACTTGGTGGTTTGGCTACGGGTGGATCGTCTATTATTAAGGCTGTAAATGATATTAAAAATGGAAAAGAACAACTAGCCGAGGCTACTCGGCATAATAGACACATGGAATCAATTGCTATGGGAAAAGGCTTATATCTTAAACCATATAAATCTGGATATGGACTGTATTATAAACCGATTCCAAAAAACTTTTAGATAACCTACCCAATCGACCATTAACTGATCTAGATTTAATAAAATATGGTAAAAAACTCGAAAATTTTAGAGGTGTGTTTATGCGAGATCGTTTGCCTAAAAAACCATTAGTTCAAGAATGTGGTATTGTTAATCTAGATAACTCTCGTGGTGCTGGAACTCACTGGGTAGCCTATTATAAAAATCATAACTATAAAGAATATTTTGATAGCTTTGGAAACTTACAACCTCCAATTGAACTTGTTAATTATTTAAAGATACCCATTAAATATAATTATGAGCGAAAACAAAACTTTAATACATTTAATTGTGGTCACCTATGTTTAAAATTCTTAGTTAATAAATGTAATTTAAAATAATTCAAACAAATATTTATATAAATATATCCACAAACGGATACGTTAAAGTTTATTTATATTTTTCTTATTAATTAACGATGTCGTTTTGAATTACAATATAATTTGAATTTATAAAACAAAATTTTAATAAATAAATAAAATTAACATTCAATTTGCATAAAAATATCGTCATCATCATTTAAAAATTGATCTATAATACAATTAGTTGTATTACGATTATCTCTATCATCAATTTCCATTACAAAATCATCATCATCATCATTTAAAAATTGATCTATAATACAATTAGTTGTGTTTTGATTAGCTCTATTATCAATTTCCATTACAAAATCATCATCATTTAAAAATTGATCTATAATACAATTAGTTGTGTTTTGATTATCTCTATTATCAATTTCCATTACAAAATCATCATCATCATCATTTAAAAATTGATCTATAATACAATTAGTTGTGTTTTGATTATCTCTATTATAAATTTCCATTACAAAATCATCATCTCTTTCATTGATAAATTCTTCTTTGTAATGCCCCCAAGCAAGTGTATTTACATTATTATATACAATCCTTTTATTATCTAGATAACTTAAAGATATCTTATTTATTAGAGAAGTATATAAATCATGAAGTTTGGATTTAAAAATATACATATTTCCATAATATATTTTCTTATTATATAAACAGTTTTTATAATCTAATAGACTTAAATTTCTAGTTATATTACTTTTAATGCCCTTAACCTTTTTGATTTCATTCATATCTATCGTTTTAAATGCATACATTTTTGTTCTTAGACCCACAAATTCCTTCATTAACTTACCATTATTTTCATCCTTCATCATACCTAATTTTTTTTTATTTTTCTGTGGAATACCAAACTTATTATTCGCTTCATAATCTGATGTATCAAAGTGTGTATCAATATCGTTTATTATATCTTTATAAAAATCATCAGTTTCTACTGTGTATATAAACGAATCTGTATCCATATAGTTTAGATCTGCTTTGATGTTATATTTTAAAAGCATATAATCATAATGAAAGTTATACATCTTCCACTTTGAAAGTTCTAGGATTGTAAATCCTAAATAAATGGGTTTATTATAAAACGAATAACTTCTGTTTAGCTCCACTGCTATCATGTTTTCTTGAAATATGCTAAAGGAATTAAATTCTGGTTTGGCAATAAGGGCATGAGCTCCCATTTTCTTTCCAATGCTTTCCCACCGATTAACAATTTTTATATTCTTACGCTTGTCAACGTTTTCCATCGTTTTACCGTAGACAGCATTATTTAGTAACTTAAAGAAATTTTTTTCAAAAGAGTTTTTTGCATTAGTTCTATGTAAATTGTTTAAGGAAATATATGGCTTTAACCATGTTGATTGCTTAAATTTCAAAATTCGGTGAATTTTTTTTAACTTCAACCCATGTTTTAAACATTGTTGTAAGCTTTTGTAATGTATTATATATTCATTTTTATCATTTAAGTCACAAATTAATTTCTTTTCCTTAGAATTTGGAGGATTTTTATTTTCACTACAAAATGGTAAGTTATTATGAATATCATGAATTTCTATTGGATACGTCAAATCTACTTCTAATATATATCCAGTAGTTGAATCTTCTGGTATAGTATCCAAACAAAAATTTTCAATGTCTGTTTCCCATTCAAAATTACCTTCTGGTACAGCTTCAGACATTGCCCAACCATATAAATTATTTGCATCTAAATACATTAAATATTTAGATGGAAGATGTTCATTGTAATCACTCATATATTTATTGTTTGCAATGGCATGTCGTTGAGAACATTGTACTATTCCTCCCCTTATCCCCTTTTGTATAAATAAAATCATATCTATGTCGCTCAATAACTCTAATTTAATATCTGTTATTTTTAACATTGCGTCCCAAGAAAATCCTGGAGCGGTATAGTAATAACAAGGATCTAGTTTATAAATATCATTGCAAAGAAATCTAAAGTTTTCGAAAACATCAGCTAATAACAAGACATCAGTTTTCAAATATAAAATTAAATAATCTTCTAAAGTTGTACACTCAAAAGTACTCCATACCTCTTTCGCATGTGTGTAATCTTCTTGAGAACAATCTTCATCTGTTAATTTATTATAAAAATTCTCAATATTCGGTAGAGAAGTTTCTTTGAGTTTTTCGATAGAATTTAAATAACTATATGGAAAGACACCTTTTCTAACAAGTAAATTAAATTTACTTTCATTTTCACCAAACATTGATTTAACTATTTTCAAATCCTGCTTACCTAAATTTTTAACTAAATCATTTAAGCTTGATTGTAAAAATCTATAGGAATCTAAAAATCGAATTTCTATATTACCATTATTGTTGTCGCTTATGGTTTTAGAGAGTGATATATATAGCTCTTTATTGAGTGGAATGATATTAATTGGACCATCATTTATATTATTTAGCTCCTTCACAAATAAGTGACAGTCATAACTAGAAAAATTGTGAAAAATAACCGGGACAAATTTCGGTACTTTATAATTAAGATTACAAGAACTATGTGCAACCCCCCTATATTTACCAGTCAAATGACAATGATCTCTAACTTTTGATTCATCTAAAATTATTTTAGAGCAAATGTGGCATATATTATTAGCATGGAAGTTTAAATTTTCCACTTCAGTTAATGGGGTCAATGGTTTTACTTTTGTCAAATAATTATTATTTAAATCTCTTATATCCCGAATTAAACTTTCTATAAATAGTTTAGCCGATTCTAATCCTTTAAAGGTACGTAACTTGTTTAATTTGTCATTAAAACTACATTTAATAAAATACGACATTGCGTAGGGAATATGTCTATCAACTAATGTTGTTGACGAAACATCACCACGCGGAATGCAAGTTTGAATATTTTCAAATATGCATTCCGAATCAGCGTATATTACAAAAGGTACATTTATACTATTATTATAATTATTAAATTCTAATATTGACTTATCTTGTTGGGGGGCATAAGAAACCTGTCTTTTACAATGCTGTCGATGTTTTTCTAAGTCTTGTTGATAATGGAAACTCTGTAAACAGTCATCACAGAGAATAATGCTTCCATGATGGCTAGTTTGTTGTGATCGAATCAATCTATGTAAAATAAATATAAAAATTAATCATATAATTATTATGATTTTTTTTTTTTTTTTTTTTTTTTTTTTTTTTTTTTTTTATAATCACATTTACCTTGAAATATTTTTGATATATACATAGTGTGAAACTATATTTCCTCCATTATCTTTCTGTAAAAACAATAGCTGTATATGCTTAGATTTTATTGCTTTTGTTTTGTAATATGGGCCAACAACTAAGTCTTTTTCCATCTCATAGCCAAAAACGTTTATACTAATATTAGGATTATTGGTCTCAAAAATGTGTATATCTTTTATTTTAAGTGGGAAGCATAACCCACTAAAATTTAAAGAAAATCCATTTAGATTTATTATCTCATCAGCAATGTTGATCCCGTAAATACTAGTTCGTTGCGCATTTCTATGAGTTGATATGGCTGATAAAATTGCCCATTTGAAACAAAAATCATCATCATTTTGTACATTTATACATGCTTTTTTTGACATCAGTTTAGGCGGGAGAGCTATAAAACTAGAACCTTTCAGTGGTTGATATTTATTTAAGTTCAGGTGAAGTTTTAAAAGTTGAACTAGAGTCCAACCACTATCCCGCTCTTGAAACTCTTCCATCTTTGTTAATATATTTTGAATATTAGTGAAATATTCATTTGTGAATTCATCAATATCGAAAACTTCTTTCATTTTGGTTTGGAAATGTTTTACCTCTATTGGTGTATTTTCTAGGTCGCTCATTTTGGGACAAGCATATAAGCCATACATCTCCATATTATATTTTAGAGCACCATTATTTTTTAAAAAGTAGTCAACTTCTTTTTTTAATGACTCCACAGCTTCGTTCATAAACACCTCTGGGAGGAGGCATTCCTCGTTGTCGTTTATGTAAACAAGTGTCACAAGTCTTTTTTTAAACGCACTTTTTACAAGCTTTACGCGACTGGAGCTTGAAGCATGACTTCGTTCGTGCTCCCTGTAATTTTCCTCAGTTAGGAAAGCTCTTTTGCATTCTTTGCATTCTAAATTCGATATCATTTTATTTTTGTATAAACGTTTTTAAATATACTAAAAATGTATAAAACAAATTTACAGACTGTTTGTGTAAAACGTTAAACATTAGAAATCAATGCTTACTATTTTTAAAATTATTTAACTTACCTATTATGAATTAAAAATATTTAAATCTATACACATATGTATATAACAATAAAAATTTCGAGTTTTCTTTTTTTTCACACAACACTTTGTTTTTGAATAATGTCACAAGACTAGAATTTTGTTTGAAAAAATGTTTTATTTTATACTTTTTTTCTACACGCAATATATGCATACATTCATCTATAGAAAATTACCTGTGATTGGAAAATCTTCATATTTATCTACATTTATGATCTTGTAAATTAGTGAGTTTAAGCAATAAAGGAAAAATATTTGTTTGTCCTTCATAGAAATATATTTTTTTTTTGTAATTAGTTTTTCGCATACCTTTTTTCTTTTAACGCATGCACATACATACATACATACATACATACATACATACATACATACATACATACAGCGGTATGTAAAAGCAAAGTATGCACACTCATTAAATTTTAAGTGTCCTATACTTTTTCTTAAAAATGAAAATTATATTTATTTGTCCTTCATAGAAATATATTTTTTTGTAATCAGTTTTTCGCATACCCTTTTTCTCAGAACAAATAAAATGTAAATTTCACCAACGCACCCACGTAAATCTACACGCGCAAAAAGCATGCATACGCATGTCTCTCGTTCTTAATACTTTAAAAATACTTAATATCATGTGTCTTGCATGTGCATGTTAATTTTTAAATGTCCTATCCTTTTTTTCTTTTAAAATGAAAATTAGAGAAATATCCTTCCTTATAGGAATATTTTTTCATGTAATTTATTTTTTTGGTGAGAATTTTGAAAATTTCTATATAAGTGCAAAAAGTAATAAAACTTGTAATGCATACATATACATATGACCATGTGTCTTGCATACGCATGTTTCTCGTTCTTAATACTTTAAAAATACTTAATATCATGTGTCTTGCATGTGCATGTTAATTTTTAAATGTCCTAACCTTTTTCATAAAATGAAAATAAATAAGATAACTTATTTTAAGCATAAACTCTCATTTTCATAAAATTTAAATGAATTTGAAATATATGCATTTTATTTTAATTTTTTTGAACTAAATTTTCCTGAAATGGATTTCAAATTCACTTTGTTAACGTGCATGTGCATGTTTAACATAAAAACAAAAATCAATAAATAATAGGGGTCACTTCACTTTACTAAATATATTTATTGTTTTAAAAATTGTGTAACTACATAAAATTTCTTATGACAAATAAAAATTTAGCTATAGTTTAGTTCGAATATTGCTGAACCATTTGGTGATTGACGTCCTTTGTAAATAATTGTCCAAATTTTGTCATTCATTTTTGATAAGTAAGGATCCTCTCTGTTTAAATATTTAACGATTCTTTGCGGAAGATAAAACCACTTATTGTTGTTTAAATATGCAATAACTTTGGATCCATATTGTGTAACCTTCCATTCAAAATTTAAAATCTTGTAAGGTTCATTTAAGGGAATATCATCAATTTTTGTGTATTCAGATTTTATTCCTTGCGCAATGTTAATTATTTGTTGATAGATCTAAAAACAAACAAAAAAATTAGTTAAATTTTATATGTATTTCTTAAACTTTCATATAATAAATAAAAAAATTCTAATGTTATGTTAAACTTCATTCTTACCATTGTTGTTGAATGTAATTTCAAGGATCTTTGAATAACAATGACTAAAACTAATTTCTAATTGGTCTTTTATATACATATTTGTGAGTCAATCGAATTCTCATTTTAATAAAATTACTCAAATGAGAATCTCATTCGAATTGTTCCATTTACGAAAATGTCTTCGTTAAACTTTTTATGAGAAAAATATATATTCTCATTTGAAGTTAACTTTGTTGTAGGAATATATATGTATTAGAATATCCTTTCTTATAAGAAAATACATGTATTGGAATATCCTTCCTAATGGGAAAATACATGTATTGGAATATCCGTCCTTATGGGAAAATACACGTGTGCCAGAATGCCCATAAATATTCTAATTAGAATGATCCTTATGGAGAAAATACACGTGTGCCAGAATGCCCATAAATATTCTAATTAGAATGATCCTTATGGAGAAAATACACGTGTGCCAGAATGCCCATAAATATTCTAATTAGAATGATCCTTATGGAGAAAATACACGTGTGCCAGAATGCCCATAAATATACTACTAGTGGTGGTCCGTGCATCAGTTCCCAAAAAAATACAGAAAAAAAACGCAGCAGGATAGCAGCAATTATGGGAGATGCAGCCACAGGCCTAGACAATTGCTATGACTGTGATAGCGTTGCAATGGAAAACGGAATATAACTACAGCTGTTGGAAGACTGTTTTGATAGCGATATGGAAAATAAGGATGAACAAGATCTTGCAATCAAAACTGAAACTAGTGCAACACCAAAAAAAACGCGACGTAAGTTGTTTATTTGTAATTCAAACGTTATACTGGGAATAACTGTTTTGTTTGCTTTTAGAGTATAGAGTTAAATAAATAAACCCATTTGTATTAAAATCACGCAAAAATAGCAAATAGAATTGCAGAAAAAAGCAAAAAGTTGAAGAAACAGAAGAGTATGTTGCAAAAGCTCTAGTTATTTTTCTTTAATGAAGATACCCGTGCAGCATAAAAACATTTATGGGATGAAGAGTTGTCAAAAGCAAAGCTTGAACTAATAAAAGCTCAACTAGAACTAACAAACATACAAATAGAAAAACAGCTTCTCAATCACAAATAAATAAATAAAAAAATAAATAGTAACAAAATGTTTTATTGTAGATTTCGCCAGAAATAACAAAAAACAGAATTGACAAAAATCGAAAAAGGAATTTGTCAAAACATTCAAAAAATTATGTTTACTGCAATCTTGCAAAGTAGTTGTTTATCAAATTTTGTATAATATTTGATGGTGTGTTTTCAGTAATTATTTCTTCTTGATAACTAGTTTCCTCCGTGACTATTTCTGTAAACGATCCTACATCATTATATTTTCTAGCAATGTTATGTAATACTGAATAATGACAGTCATAGTAGTATCTATTGAAATTCGAATTCCAAAGCTTAGAACTCGAAAGTGTCTCTTTAAAATTCCAAAACATCTTTCAACAGTATTTCTTGTTCTTATTTGTGCTTCATTATAAAGTTGTTCAGCCTCTGTTACTGGTTTTGAAAGTGGTGTCATTAAATAGGGTTTAATACCGTATCCAATATCTCCTAGCAAGTAAAAGTCTTCAAAGTCTATATTTTCTAAATGAGCTCTAACTATGCTATTGTTGAATATAGTGCAATCGTGAGCTGAGCATCTGAACGTTAAATGAAAAATATCCTTTCCTGTTTCGAAAAATTTCCGCATTATTTCCACCGGGAGAACCAATACGTACATGTGTGCAATCAATTGCACCTAATACTTTTGGGAATTTTGCTATATTAAAAAAAACTCCGCATTTTTCTTCAATTCTGAATTTGTCGGAATTTCTATAAAAAACTGTATAAAGTTTTGCCAGCGCCATTGACACTTTCTTTACAGTTCTGCTAGCAGTCATTATGGATACCCCACAGTAGTCAGAGATGGTTATGAAAAAGTTTCCAGTTGCATAGAAACGAAGGGTTAATAACAGCATCGGTTTAACCGAAAGGGCATGATTTCTGCAAAAAAGCATTACTCATAAAGATATCTTTTGAAATGAGTTTTGCAATTAATTTCACTGTTTGTTTTGATAAACGATATCTCATGAAGAAATTTGAATTAGATAAATGAAAATGATAAATACGCACTTTGTGATTATACTTCTTTTTTACAACTAGAAAACTTGAAAAAATGGGTAAATCTTCTTAAGTGAATAGACATGTTTTCAATATTTATTTAAATTTTTTTAATAAAAGTTTCTTTTGTTCTTTTTTGACAGACTTTATTTTGATTTATTTGTACATATTTCAAATTCTTTCCTTCAGTTAAAATTTAAACTTATAAATAGTTTCAGTTAAATTTAACTGAAATTTTTAAATATAAATTGAATGTTAAAAATTAACTGAACTATGTGTTAACAAGTTTGTACAAACTATAATTTAAATTTTAAGTTTATTGTTAACTGCAGTTTAAATTTTTTATTGTTAACGGCCCTAAGACAATTTCCGATTTATAGTCCTCAATTTTTGGAAAATCCGTGGAGGACGCTCCACAAATTGGACACGATTGTGTTGACTTGGTGCCTGTCAGTACATTTAAAAATTTTCCATCGATTACGGTTAAGTTCATTCTGAATTTTATATTCACCGTTTTTGATTCTTCTTTTTGTATACTCGTAGTTAAGGTTTTTAGTTCTTCAAGTTGCTTGCTTAAATCGTTGTTTTCTTTTAGTATCACATCTTTCGACTCTTTTATGAATTTTAGTTTCAGTGGTCGGCATGCCTATGCTTACATTCCAGTCTGAGATTGCATTATTGCTTTTTTGTAAATTTATTTTCCAAGAAAAATTCAAGAGTTTCCTCATCGGTAAGAACAACAGAACGTTTTTAATTTTTTAAAAACATTTTTCGTATTTTTTTGGCCTTGTTGGAGTTTCTATTGTTTTTTGATAACAGCAACTAAATATTTTTTATTGCTTTTTCTTGCCGACATTACCGGTGCTTGCATTAATAGTTCTGTGTCATTTGCCGTAGACTTTGATAGCTCCGCTGGCACCCTTCGTTTACTGGCCTCAGGGATTTGTGCGAGTTGATTCCGGTGAATGAATGTTTCCCTTCTTTGTTCTCCCTTTCTTTTGGTTTCTTGGAAACCGTTACATTTTGAAGCCAGGTATTATTTTGTTTTTTAAAGACTTGAATTGCCCTGCCACATTTCTGCCATCTTGAATTTAGTCTTCCACAATACACTCAAATCTTTGATTCGATGCTTCAGTGTTTTCAAAAATATAATTGAACAGAACTTCTGTTTTCTTCAGTTTATTATTTCCACTCAGCCAAATTTTTAGAAGTTCGAAATTCTTGAAGAAGAATTTGCCTGCAAAAAGTAGATTAATCGAAGAATTTCCAACAATTTGCAAACAATTTTACCAGCGATGGATGCATAACATATCACTCTAATTAACAGCTTTGTTACTTTATTGATCTTTTCTGTACTTTTTGAGTTATACTCTAATGTTTCTGTCGTAAAAAAACAGTCACTGATATTAAGGTTATGAAAATTTTATAAATTTTTTATTATATCCATAACTAATATTGAATGTTTCGCTACTAGGTATTCGAACACTTACCATTGTCATCAGTCTCTCCATTATTTAGAGATTTAAATATATTATTTCTTTACTTGTAAATTGTTATCTAAAGTAAGACCAAAATTACAACAAATGTATAAATTTATTAACCCAGCTAAAAAAATTTATTTCTTTGATTTATAAAATGACGTTTGATTGAACTCTAGAAAAATTTTGTGCAGTTTTGTAATATTTAAAGTGTTTTTTATTTGATTTCGACAAGAAACATTAAAATAGAAGTTTTGACTTTTGACCAAAAAATGTGGCTCGCCAGATCTATGTGCATAGTGCCGACAGTGAGACCTTAGCTTAAGACTACTACCCTTATTTTTCCTTTGAGATTTTCAAGAATATTATTAAGCCTATAGTACACGGCATTTAAAAAGCACATGCGCATGTGGCTCTGACGTAATTTTGCCGTCATCACGAAGCTACATTTGCTACATGCCGTGTACTAGTAAATTATTTATATGTAGATATTCACATGATTACAGATGTGATGCCTTAAGAAATTTGTTCTATTTGGCTACATGTGTCACATTTGTATTTTGGAACAAAAATACTATAAAAATTTTACGGAGCGTAGCCACTACTAGTAATTTTAAAAAGTTTAATCAATATGCTGAAAATTCCCGTGACGTCATCGCCACATACGCATGTGGCTTTTTACATGCCGTGTACTATAGGTTTTACTTGTGAATTCTCAAATACCTTTTGAAAGTCTGTGCATAAGATAAAAGGCTGGTAACTGTTCAAAATATGTGGCTGGTTGAAGTCTACTGATGACTAGGCAAAGCACCAATGAAATATATATAGACAATGCTTAACCACCATCAAATAAACTTCAATTAAAATAGACTTATGACAATTTGTCAAACAATAAATGTCTCAAAAGTATTAAGCAAAATAAAGATCCCCAAAATGTTAATAAAGTCACTGACAATTAATTCTCCATACGAGCTATTGCTAAAGTTGGGTGGCCTAAGTGACTTCTGTGGAGATAAGTGCGCAGGTATTGAACACAAAAAAAAATTATTTATTTTACGATATAAAGCTATGACGATGGGGAGTCATTCAACTAACTAGGGTGGGTTCATGTCCGCTAAAATCCATAAATAGTACATACTATTTTAAACTCTTTTGTCTCGGTGATAGACTGAAAAAAATGTAAATGAAATTTAATATGAAAATATAATATACCAAGTAATTGACGGATAAGACCAACAAAAAAAAACTAAAGGGAAACTATGGCTGCATCAACTGCTGAATGTAAGTTATCCATGATGGATTTTTGGGGCCAACGCCTCTTAACCCTCCCAACCGAATGTTTCCATTGTTGTTTTGTTAAAAAACAAAATTTATTTTATATTTATGATTTGATCAGGCTAAAGTTCGTATCGCTTTGTAAGCCAAATTACATGTGATAATTATTAATGAACAAATAATACCAAAGTTAGTTGTAAATATTCTGACAAACACGTAGTTGCACGGAACAACCGGCTGTTTTCGAAGGCCACTAAACCTTCCTAATCAGTGTTCTTTTGTGTTTGGTCCACTGTGTGTGGTGCCAGTTGATATAGATTTCTGCTTTATATAAAACTTTACTTTATTATTCAACTTTTATTGCAAATGTGTATTGTTTTGATTCATCGTATTACAATTTGCTGAAAGCTTTTTTTTTGTAATGAAAGCTCATTTTTACCATCTCTAAATTTACAACAGTCTTGCCATTGTCGTTTGTTCTTTTAATTATGCACATGTTAGTTAATATGCTTATTTTTTGTTCCACTTAAGACAAACTTTTTTTGGTTTGATACTATAAGTATATTTTTATTATTTTTAATTTTTGCCACTGTCCCATGACTATTAATTTTTAGCTAATTTTAATTATTACTGTTCGAACTTCATTTGTTTCTATATTTATGATTTGATCAGACTAAAGTTCGTATCGCTTTGTAAGCCAAATTACATGTGATAATTATTAATGAACAAATAACACAAATGACAAAATTAATAATATAAAAAGTGCTACCAAATATAACGTAAGCTAGACAAGTGTACTATAAAAACTCATTTTGTTACGTACTCGCTTATATGCCGCTTGCTTGCCTGAGAACTATGTATAAACAGGCCATAAGTTTCATTTGTGTTGACTTTGAGTCAATATAATGTTTCTATGTAAGCCGTCGATTAAGATGTATACCAAGGTATATAATATGTGAATGTTGAGGAACAACTTGATGGTTGACTCGAATTGGGGAACAAGTATCTCTTCGCAGGGCAAACGTCACCTGAACACACTTTTGCTCGTTTACTTTGATTCTCCATAAGTTTAAATAGTTCCAGCTGTGTAATATGTTCTTGTAGTCTCCTTGAACAAATGTGAACTTCCGGCTAGTAATGTAGCTTTCCAATAGCTTCAGAAAGTTTATTGTTAGATATGATTTCAATTTTAAAATAAGGCCTTGATGCCACTCTTTATCAAATGCCTGAGAAACTTCAATAAACAGGGTAGAACAATACTTCTTTTCTCCAAATGTTCTTCTTATAAATTGAGCCAATCTATGCGTTTGTTCAATGACGCTATGCTGACTTCTAAAACCAAATTGATGGTCTGGGATGCATCCACTACCAATTAGAATTGGGGACAATTTTGTCATGAGCAGTTTTCCGAAAAGCTTTGACATTGTTGATAGTAGACTTATTGGCCTGTATGATTCAGCCTTGGTTATGATCTTAAAGTGGCTTTAGAATCATTTTAACCTTGGCAAGCTTCCAGTGGTGTGGATAATATACTAGTCGTAATATGGCATTAAATATAAATAGAAGGATTCTAATTCCAATACGTGGCAAATTCATCAGCATCTTGTTACTAATTCCATCAATACCTGGAGTATAGTTCAGTAATTACTTTCCGTACGTCACGTATCGTAAAGATTATCGCGTAGTAGTCATCAAATCTAATTTCTCTGTTGGTATTACGGCATATGATGAAACTCATATACTCAGCAACACCCAGACCAAAATCGCTAGCATCAGTTTGCAATATGAAGGTATAGGAAAAATCGGGGCACGTCAGTGCAGGTCCTTCTAAAAGTTTTTGCTTTATTTTCGCAAAAGCTATTTTCTACTATTGTTACATTAAAGTAAAATATACTAAAATAAAAATGTAATTACCCCTATTCATAAAACTCTGCTTATCAACCTGATGAGATTCAAAATATTTAATATCTGAAATGCACTTGTTAATATAAAACCTATGTCAAAACCATATTTTTCTATCTCCATAACAATAGCAACGCCAATAGCCTAGAAATTAGATATACAGTCATATGTAAAAATCCATAGCTGATATCCTATGGCACATTTTTGACAAATAGATTTTGTCATAAACTCGATGTAGATCTCAGCAGTCCCTTCTAGTTTTCATATTCCTAAAAACAATGAAGCTGTTGAGCTTGAGGCCAGTTTTCATTAGTCTGACGAAGTGTAGATGTAATTCACACAAGCAATGAAATTTTTCAAAGCTAATATATATACAATCACATACATTACGCCTATAATATATACATACATTCATTACCAAATACATTCCCTCCATAAAAAACATCTATCAGGGTTGCCACTACCATCAGCTATTAGATTATTTCCCCAGAGATCCCAAAAATAAATGTATGCATACAATAATAATCATACATACGCAAAGCAACGACAACTCTGAGGAGCAAACCAAACTCAATCAAATAACAATCACCACATACACACAAACACGCAGATCCTTTGTCACTACCCTGAAGTCAGACTGAGGCCAAGTGTCTTTGTGTCAACACTAAAATTATAGAGGCAATTATATAGGGTGTTTTTTATTGAGGTAGAGAACTTTAAGTTGGCATCACTTTTTTAACTGGCGGCCATTTTGTCAGCTGTCAAGTGATTAATATTTAGTTTGGTTTGCCATTTCATCATGAACAGGTTGACAAAAGAACAACGCTTGCAAATCGTGCAAATTTATTTCGAAAATAATGGTTCAGTTCGCGAAGTTTACCGCAAGCTCCGTCCATTTTATGGTCGACATAATCGTCCATCAGAGCAATTAATTCGGTTAACCGGTCAATTGGCCACCAAGATCGTGTGATTTGACACCATTGGATTATTTTCTTTGGGGATATGTGAAGTCGCTCGTCTACGCCAACAAACCAGAAATGTTAGGGGACTTGGAAGCCAACATTCGTGGCGTTATTGCCAACATACGGCCCCATATGCTCGAAAAAGTGGTTGAAAATTGGACCTGTAGAATTGGCTTTATTCGAGCCAGCCGCGGCGGCCACATGCCCAAAATCATATTTAAACGTTAATGGCATAAAATTATCCTTCCAATAAAGCCAAATTGATGGACATTAAAACGATTTTCTTGTGTTTTATTTCAATTCGAAGTTCTATACCTCTAAAAAAAACACCCTATAATATCAGTATAAAAGAAAGATTGAAAACAGATATGACGTATTTGTGGTGGAATTGTCAACAATTTGTCAATATACATACATTTGTATGCACGTAAATTATAGAAATGTACCATGTATCTATGTATTGTATGTCTATAGCACAAAGAATTGCATGTTGAATAATTATAGTACTTGTTACAAAGTCAAAAGCGATTCAGTACATTTTCAGCATCGAAATTTCCTACAATGTATAATGTTTGTCTGCCACTACAACAAAAATAGTGGATACTGGCAAACATACAAGTACCCTGCAGGAAATGCGAATAGTGAAATTGTGGTGATTTACTAGTGACATTGTCAGTAGTACTACTGACCAGGTGTACCCCAGCCAATGTAATCATCTGACATTTAGCATTAGCTTGTCATTGAAAATCAACTACTAGACTATAGCACTACTGACTAAATAGTTCTTTTGGGACCACATGGAGATATTGGCAGCAAAGAACCACTAGTAAATTTTAGGGGCTCTAGTCAATATCGATATTTCCTCGCTCGATGTCAATATTGAAATTGTAGTGAATTTCTAGTGACATTGTCAGTAGTACTTCTGACCAGGTGTACCCCAGCCAATGTAATCGCCTATTGACATATAACATATAACATATAACACATACATACATATGTATTTTTTTAACATTACAGCACAGCATAAGAAAAGGAAAATAAAGTATTGACGCGTTCATTGACAATGTCACCGGAAATACACTAGAACTGTTGTCTCTAACGTATCGCATAAAAGGAAAGTTGTCGACATTTCAACTGGTGCAATTGTCGCTAGAAAAAAGACATATGGTTCTAGGCTGACTAGAGGGTA
The DNA here is from genome assembly GCA_936439885.1 of Nowickia ferox. Classification (NCBI taxonomy): domain Eukaryota; kingdom Metazoa; phylum Arthropoda; class Insecta; order Diptera; family Tachinidae; genus Nowickia; species Nowickia ferox. The sequence continues at coordinate 45,028,578 of OW387027.1, read as the reverse complement.
AATACAAAAACGCACACATATATACACACATATACATACACATATACAAACACTCACAGATACATCCATCCACTGTAAGCACAAAGTTTCTCTACAATAACAACAAAAGCTGTACACCATTGATGACAGTTTCATACATTGGTGGGCACTGTGAATGCATTGGTGAACTGCCAATGTTTTGAGGTTGCGAGCTACCAAACACAAATCCACATAGTTAAAGTATTAATTCAAAATAAAACATTTTCTAAGCAAACAGTCAATTGTAAAAAACTTTTTCAAACTTTATTTTGGTATGGTCCACTGATACAAACTATTTATTTTTTATTTTTTCAAAATAAATATTTGTATTTTTATTTAAAATTTATGTCCTTCCCTATCATTAAACTTATGAATATCGCTATGAAAAGCATCATAATGTCTTTTAACAGCATATTCCTTTTTTTCCTTAAATCTTTGATAACATAAAAGGCATTGTATGTTACCAAATGCGTTATTTATAATAAAATATTTTTCGCATATCATAAATTTGAATGGCAACATGTATGCTTGCTGGACAACTATTAAAAAAAAATATGTAAGCATCCGCCTCATGCGCATTTGTCGCTGTCTCATCCACAGAATATGAACCAGAATCCTCACTTGTGAGTTAAGCGAAATCGCCGTATCAGCTGATGGGTAAATGGCATAAGGGAGAGAAAAAATTTGCTTTTTGCATGTGTAAAAAGCAATGGCTATACATAGCATTTATGAACATATGACTGTGAAAAAATACAAATTTAAATTTTGCAAAAGTGAATTATTTTACACATATTTTTAATAAAACTGAAATATTTGCATAAAAGAGCGGTGATTTTTGTGTTTTAAATTGTTTAAGTAAAGGCCAGTGGTGTTCGTCAGCTATTGATTATAAATTGCGACCTAAATAATATGAAAAAGTTAAAATATTTGCAAAAACATTTCCATGAGTTTTAATTGCCACCAAATAAATTTCGTTTAAATATATTTTTTTATGCTTAATGTACTTTAAATACAATAAATGTTAATGTAATCGGTGATAAACCTATTCGTATTACGTGTTTTCAATAATTTCTGCCAATGCATCGCTCTGGAATTGGTTGTTTTCATAAAAAATTTGAATTGTTGGTCTACGGTCGCTTGTTAAATTGATCAATTTTGTGTAATAAAAAAGGTAAAATAGAAAAAAGAACTAGCTGGAATTAGTTCAGATTGCGATAAATGGAAGATGACTATTGTAATGTGCCTTTGGAGCATGTGAAACGCGAATTACGTCGCGGCATTGTGGAATGCCAAAAACACGGGCTGATGCAAAGTGCCAAATGGCTGGCTGAAATGAACCATGGTCTGTGCGATATACATGGACATCGATGCAAATAGTGAAAAATTCAAAGCAAAGTGGAATATGGTAATTACTTTTTGGATAAAATGTTATTTTGATGTACGGGAATACGACCGGGCGGCGTATTTGGTGCGTAATGCCGAATCTGCATCATCATTTATATGCTACATATATATGGACTTGGAAAAGCGTAGATTGGACTCAACTGCAGACTAGTCGAATCTTAATGATTCGGGCCACGTAAAAGATTTGGCAGATTTGTTGGCTGCTTTAAAAGCTGAGTACTCTCGGGGACGTTTGGATGGTTATGACATGTATTTGTATGGTGTAGTACTGAAAGCAATTGATCTTAATCAAACTGGTCAGTAGTTACTGATACATTCGATACGTTCAGCACCTATGTTTGGGGTTCTTACGTGGATGTGATCATTTTATGGTCATTACATACTTTCAAAGAGCCTTGAAACTAAATTTCAAATATCTGGCCGCTTGGACTTTAGTGGGTCATGTATTTATATATGTAGGTGAAAAACACGAATGCTGACATACAAAGTTATAGAAAAGCTGTGTAGGTAAGGCTTTAAATGTTGATTCAATACACATTAGATTCTTTTTTTTTACATAAAAAATATATACATATTTACACACATAATTTTTTAATACATGCTTAAATTATTTTTATTTTAGGAGAGACCTATGAAAAAAATAGATAGATTTGTAAATGTCATAAAATGTTACAGTAAAGCATGTGGTGTCGGTGATATCGAAGGTATTGCTATGTATAAAATGGACAATCTGCGTGAAAAATTAGGAGCCTTAGAGCTGACTGTAATGTGCTACATTATGTATTGCAGCGATGAAAGGGCATCGGCTGATAAACAAAGTTTCTTTAATTTTTTTTCTGAAGGTTAGTATCTACTTAATACCTATCTGAATTGCTATTAATTTCTTAAGAACAAAACCATCATAGGGTTGTGTTATCAACCACATCTTAGACTTATATTATTTAACAATTTTATTTTATTTCAGAATTTTTGGAGTCCCAGGTGGTCAACTTTGTCCCACTGTAACTCTTCTCCTGCTTAAGCCAGAGTGCTGCCCAGACATGTGTTATAAAGGCTAAGTCTTCCTATAAACATGATCGAAGTTTCAAACAAATCCAGTCAATATTTTAAAAGTTCCAGATTTATTAACATTTATTTTTCAAAAGTCCTCACTGTGCAATGTAAATGTTTGTCGTTATACATATATCTTAAAATCCAAATATATACTTGAAAAGAAATTAAATTAGCAATTATATTTAATTAGTTTTCCATTTGAATTTGTTAAGGTATTAAGGCGTATTTGTAGTTATTATTGCGCATATACTCACCCCAAATTTTTAGTAATAAAATCTTCAAAGAAAAAAGTTATGTTCAATTTTGGAATTGTTTTCTTATTTATATTTTTATTTTTTTATCAACTGTATAAATATGTATATATTTTTAGATCATCTCAAATTGTTACAAAAAGAACTCTGCACTACATACATATGTAAACAAAAGTAAATTCCAAAATTTGCAAACCGAAAAACAAAATGAGAATATTTACTAATAGAATTGATTAAATTTTTTAACAACTTAAATAAAAATACTTTTACTTATGACACCAAAGTCTAAAGTTGTTTTCTCCTTGCAAAAATTCGTCTTTAGCTCTTAGGGGTCGAATGGTCTTTCTACATAGCAGCGATATCTCGTTTAGGTTCTTCCAGATTTTCTTCTTGCCGTTCACCTTTAGAAGAAATTAAAATTAAAAAATAGCATTATTAAAATTGTATTTTTAGTTATAAAAAATTATATTTTTTTTAGAAAAAAAGACCTTTTTGTTCATGGAAGTAGGGCTTTATGTCTATAAAACAAAAGTTGAATTTCTTTTATAAAGTATTCTGTAGCCAGGAAAATGGCTTTTTATTTATTGAAAAGTGATTTCTTTTTTGTCTCAAGTACTTGTAAAAAAGAACACAATATGAACACATTTGCTTTCCAAATGATACGAAAACTTCTTTTTTTCGCGACTTATAAACTTGTGTTATTGTACATCAGACTATACCACAATCGGCCTTTCCAATGTACACAATTCCACATTGTCAATTAACTTCATATGCACACATTAGTCTTATTTCTGACAAGTACTTGTAAAATAGAACACAAAGCGAACACATTTGGATTCCAATTGATCCGAACACTTCTTTTTTAAGCGGTTTGTTAACCAACGTATTTGTATATTGGGAAAGAACATCACTCCTCCTTCCAATGTACAAATTTCCACACAAACAATTCACTTTACGTAGATACAAATCACTTATTTTTGTTAAGAACTTGCAAAAAACACAAAAGGAACGAAACACTTGAAATCCAAAGGATCCGAACAGTGCATTTTTATACGACTTGTTAACTTGTGCTATTGCACATTGGACAAGAACATCATTGTCCCTTCCAATTTACACAATTCCACACCTACACTTCACTGCATCTGTACACATTAGCCATATAAACAACTTATTTTCGTAATTCACTTGCAAAAAGCGAACAAAATTGGATTCCAATTGATCCAAACACTTCATTTCAAGGTGACATGTTAACCAAAGAATTTGTACATTGGACCAGAACATCATTGTCCCTCCCAATGTACAAAATTCCACACATAAAACTCACTTTAAAAAATTCACTTTGCACAGTTTTCATATAAATTACTTACTTAGTTGGCTCTCTCGGGAACAAAACCAGCTTCTATTCTGTAGGACAATCCATAGTGCATCTGTGGCTCCTAGAAAATAAGTATATATTATTAAAATCTATTGTAAATAACTAAAATAAAAAATAAGTTTATACTTAAATTTTCAATTTTGTTGTGTGATGCTCCCAGTAAATCGATGTTTGTTTCACTATCACTTTTGTTTTGATCACTTTTCTCACTGTTGGTAATATGTGGACAAAACAATCTACCAAATTTTGTCCACAAATTACCAACTTTGGCTAGGATTTTGGCGCAATATCACTTTTTCTCCACTTTGCTCCAAATCCTGCCAAGAAATTTTATTTTTAGTAAACACTGAAATTATTAAACGTCAAAACTGCATACTTGGTGTGATAGAGAAAAATATAGCAAAATTCTCCAATGTTGCTATCTCTATCGCAACATTTATGCAGTCGTGTCGAGTCTAATTGTTAGTCTATGGTCTCATCGACGACTAAATTAAAGAGGGTAAGAATACGTGTGAATTCTCTCAGCACAATTGTGCAAAGAAACGCGCGTCAATGGTTTCATACCACAATTGTGCTAGCTAAAATCACACACATTCTTATTCTCTTTCATTTAGTCGTCAATAAGACAGCGACGATAACACATGTGTAGCCAGATTTATTTTGACCCTTGTCGCCAAATGACTTGTCGAATATCGCCAATATAATAAAACATTAAATTATAGCTACAAAAATATTTTTTCATTTTGTAATTATATTACAAATATTATTAAATTTTAAATTCAGCAGGTAACGTCTATCGTAAAACATAAAAATTATACTATATAAGAAAAATTAAGAAAAGTGTTTACATTAACATATCAGTAGTGGAGTACAAATAATAATGAAAAATAACTTATTCCAAAAGATCAATCCGAATAGGATAAATTGAACTTGAACACCAAGATAAAAATTATTATATAAATCTTGTGATAAAATTGAAGTAACATTTACTTAAATGTGTATTTAAGTACACATATCATGTCCTTGAAATGGTAACTACCAGCAGAATCGTTGTATTCATACACTCTAGTGTCATTAATACACTACACAAGTTCCCGGCACACGTCTGGCACTGTACAGTGCGTTTGTGTAGTGTATGGGGGTGGTTGTGCTATTTACATAGTGACATGAGTAAATATCAAAACGATTTTGATATTTCCTCAAGTTTGTAAAACTGTACAGTGAACTTGTGTAGTATATGTTGCAAACGCTCAGTTGTGTCGTGATTTTTTAAGAGTTCAAAACTAGAAATGAGCGCTGAAAAAATATTCTGGACAGAGTTCCTAGAATTACACAAAGATTCGCCTGCATTATGGAGCATTAAAATAAAAACTGCACAGTTTACTTGTATATTGTGTGTCAGAAGCTTATTTTAGTCAGTGCTAGACTTCAGCACTGAACTTGTGTAGTGTATGGCTGGCATAGGCGAGAACTTGAGCAGGCTTTTTGGTGCTTCATTATCAAAATGTTGGTTCTAATTAATTAAAGAAAGTTTTCCCCACTGTGTTTTATAAACACCAAATGCGATTTTGTGGGCCATATTTTTTAAACTTCTTGAATTTCAGAAAATTTTGTTTGATATAAAGAGTCACAACATTTAGAATTTCATGCATGAAATATTTTATGTTGTAGAAAAAATTCTTTACAAAAAAAATGTCATATTTTTAACATTATTCTATTTTATTGAAATCGTAAAAATATCGCCAAGGAGTTCAAATATCGCCAAGTAAATCGCCAATCGCCATTTGAAAATTTTCATCGCCAAAAATAAATTTTTGTCGCCACGTTTGGCGAGATATCGCCATATCTGACAACACTGTGTGTAGCGGGTGTGTTGAATTCTTTATAGCTACAGTGAAAGAAAATAGGTGGTATGCGAAAAATATTCTATGGTCACCAATGAAAGGAATGAATACGTATTTAGAAGACATTTTTAATTTTTTTGGTGCATTTTCACTAAACTGATCTTTCTATTTAATCTTTAAAGCCAATTTTTTTGATTAAATTTTTTTTTCTTATTTTTCACATTACTATCAGATAAGCTTTTTAAAAATTTCTTTTTGAAATGAAAAGTTCAGAGCCCCATAACTCGGAAAATATGGGTCCCCGTCAACTTTTTGAAGGAATAGTTTAAATAAATAAATCCTACCAAAACTCGTCTGCAAATTAAAACAATCTGATTTCGATGATTTTTCTTAAAGTAATTAATGCGTTTTGAATTTGGATGAAACAAATTTACAAGAAATAATTTTTGCCGATTTTATTTCTCGTTTTTGGCGATTTTCTAAATTTTTATACGATTATTTTATAAAAATTTATATTAGAAACAAAATTATATAAAATCAAAAGTATATATTGAGAAAAACTACATAAAACTAATTTTTGGCGATTTTTAAGTCAATTTTGCGAAATAGGTCGGAAAAAATCTTAAAAAATCTAAGCGTACTTAGTTATGAAAAGTTTGGTTTAAGTTAAACAGTAGAATACATAATAAATATTGTTTCTTACTTATATGGATCTCTTTTTTACTTGTTTATCTTAAACATAAACTATTATATTTATTGGATATTTTAGGAAAATACTTAATTTTCTTAAACTATCCAAGGATAAAAAATAAAAGTTTGTGGAGCATTGTTGACACAATCTTATATGTTTCATATGCAAGTTAGTTTACACAAGTAAGGCCATATATATACAATCATTAACTTATATTGTCCGCTTTCATTTGGAGTTAGACAATTGATATAGCAGCTTTAAAAATAAGGTTTTTATGTACTCGTACATGTATATATATGTATTTATATTTTATTTTTGCGATTTTTCATATACAACTATATATGTAAGATATTGTAAGTGATTTCCAGATTGTTAGGATTCATAATATAGCGGTTTCTTAGCTCTTAAACAAAATCCTTGAAATATTTTTTGCATTTTAAATTGAAAAAGCGGTAATTTTGAAAAATTCTCTACATTTTGTTCAAAATAAAATATCTGTTCTATAACAGAAAAATCCCTACAAAATGGAAAATTCCCTACTTTTGGCATCACTGGTACACACAAGTATGTATATACATACATACATACATACATATAAACAAAGGATCAAACTTTAACACACACGTACACATAGCCTAAAAAAATCTCAGCATGAAATCCTGCATGTTAACATAATATATTAGGCACATCGACGGACGGACATCAAACCATATTTATCTCACAATTATGCTCACAAAAAAAAAAAATCATCTTCAGGTACATTTCTATCTACAAACTGCGATAACCCTCGTCACTTCACACCATTTACATTAATTACCCATAAATTACAAAATTTTTAATTTTAATTGCCCAAATTTGACAATTTTAATGGCTTGGGCACATACATTTCCTGGCTACTTCTCTCACTAAATATTTATGATTATTATTTTCTTATATTTAAACACATCGTCTGCTGGTAAATGGTTTGCCGCAATAATAATATATTCTTAATGTTTGTGCGGCGAACCAGTAACCACCCGACGATATGTGGATTGTTGTTCTTAACTTTCTTTTACTCCCTAAAATTTAAATCTACTGTAATTAATTCATACATATTGTTACGACGCTTTTCCGCCGACTCGAAGATTTGCAAATGAATAAAAGACCCCAGTGTAGTAGTTAGGGTTAAGAATGATACAAGCTTTATCTACAAATACACTTAAACTACGCTAATCAAGAGCTTAAATATACGCGCACAACTTAAATTTTTTATTTTTTTTTTTCATGCGTATATTTATTTATTATATCTTCAAAAAGTTGAATTAACAATAAGTATTGAAATCTTAAATCTAGATATAATAATTAGGACCAACCAGTGCCAGGCATAAACTTAGTGATAGTAATCAATAATACATAAATATCGTATTCAGCACAAAAATATTTTCAAGCTGTTTCATCTCGAGGGTTGAGTATTAGAGCCATAGTGTCCCTTTTTTTAAGCGGATGTGTCCAGTAAAATTCAAGATGTTACGAGCAAGTCGATTAGGATGAGACTCGAGTTTTGTTAAGTATTTGCCTGCGTATTTTTTAATTTCTTCAGTCACTAGTGGCAAATTTAAAACACGATGTAAATTTGAATTTTTGATGTACCATGGAGCCGATGTTATTATTCTTAAAATCTTGTTTTGTCTTCGTTGGATTCTCTCTGTACTGGAAGCTGAAGCAGTGCCCCATAACTGTATTCCGTAGCACCATATAGGTTTCAAGAGCGACTTGTATATTAAAAGTTTACAATCTAGACTGAGTGTTAAATTTCTACCAATCAGCGAATGTACCTAAGTTAATTTAAGTTTCATTTGTGTTAGCTTTAAGTCAATATGGTCTTTCCATGTAAACCGTCGGTCAAGGTGTATATCAAGGTATTTCACATGTGACCCTTGAGGAACAATTTGATTAATTATTCTAATAGGGGCAAGTATCTTTTCGTAGGGTAAATGTTATCTGAGCACACTTCTGTTCATTTACTTTTGTGCTCCATAAGTTTAGCCATAATTCCAGCTTGATAGCATGTTCCTGAAGATATCGAGATGCCTCGTGAGAGTTTTCGTGCATACTAAGGCAGGCTGTATCATCGGCAAATGTAGATGTGTGGATGTTACTGCTCACAGGCATATCACAAGTAAAAATCAAATACAAAACTGGCGCCAGTATACTCCCCTGTGGCATACCGGATAATATTGATTCGGGCAGACTCTTGAAGTGTCCTTCCATAGCAATAAACTTCCGGGCAAGAATACAACTTTGTAAAAAATTAAGAATATTTATTGGTAGATATGTCTTCAAATTTAAAATTAGGCTTTCATGCCACACTTTACCAAATGCATGAGAAACATCAATAAAGAGGGCAGAACAAAATTTCTTTTCTTCAAATGTTCTTCTTATAAATTGGACCAATCTATGCGTTTGTTCAATGCTGCTATGCTGCCTCCTAAAACTAAATTGATGATCCGGTATGCACGCATTATCAGTTGCAATTGGGGAAAATTTTATCATGAGTAGCTATTCGAAGAGCTTTGACATTGTTGACAGTAAACTTATTGGCCTATATGACTCAACCTTGTAAGATCTTTGCCTGACTTTGGAATCATTTTGAGCTTGACAAGCAAATATGTTACCTCTTTCAGTACCTCTTCTTGCCCAAACTCCGGTAGAAGTGCGCAGAGGTGGTTTAAACTCAACGGGTGTTTTAAGCTTTCTCGCAGCGCACCACAAAGAGTAATCAGATGCTGGTGTGACATCGAGATTTTCCAGATAATTTTTAAGAGATGCAGTTTTTTCATATGCAAGCAACTCTTGGAGTCGTTTAGTGCACTCTTTAATCTGATTTTATGCTGGGGCGATCTGTGCTGTTGCCATTCCCGTCTAGCTCTTCTTTTTTCACATACGAGACGTTCAATATCCGTAGAATAAATTCTATTGAACCCAGTCTGCGGGTGGGAGGTAGAAGCATGTTCAGCAGCCTGCTTTATATTTTCGTTAAGATTCGCAATGTTAGATTCAATATCATCAAATGTTCTTAGCATTATGTTTTCAGTGCAATGACTACTAAGATATGTTTTGATTCTCAGCCAATTAACACGATTGATCATCTTCACATATGGGTGAGGTAAATCACTTCTTAGTGGGTTACAGATTGTAACGATAGTGGGAGAGTGATCGGAGGAGAGATCTAAGGAAGCTTCGACATGAACTAAATCCATAGAAATATTTTTCATGACTCCAAAATCTATAACATCCGGAATTTTTTGTATGTCTGTAGGGCAGTAAGTGGGCTCCCTAATCGAAATGACGTCGAAGCCAATTTTTAGAATTGTGTTGAAGAAAGCTCTTCCTCTAGGTGTAATAAAGCGTGAACCCCAGAACGTATGTTTTGCATTGTAGGTTCCAGCTCCTACGAAACAAGGCCCAAGAGATTTGTTAAAATCGTTGTATTGATCCTCAGTGATTGGGAATCTTGGAGGGTGGTAAATTGATGATATAACGAAATTTGTACAAAAAATTCAACAAAAATATTAGTTGCTTGTAAATGTTCTGCACAGATGTTATCAAGAATATAGTGCTTGAGTCTTGACTTTATTAAAATTGCTGATTCACCTTAGTATCATATAAGGTGTAGCCATTCATTTTAAAAAGGCTTCTCGAAGTCAAATGAGTCTCACAAAAAAACATTACATCATAAGTTTTTTCCGAAAGGAAGTGCTCGAGCTCATTTGTGTGTTGGCGAATGCCGTTTGCGTTCCAGAAACATATTTTTAACGTGTTCATGGCTTGATAATTAATGCTTGAAGCAGAGTATTCTGCATTCGCAGCATTTCTTGCATCATGCTAGTCATGTTTGTAGTAAAGTTGTTTATAGTTTGCACCATATTATCAATAGTGGCTTCAAGGCGACTGAAATTAGAACTTGTGTTAGCATTTATTGAATTATTTGGTGAGGACACTTTCTGCGTGGCAAAAGAATTTGTATTAACAGCATCGGCATATGATACACGTGAAGTACTTGGTTGGCTCATTGTAGGAAAATTGGCGGAGAAAGCGTTTGCTAATTGAGCTGAAGCTAATTTAGGTTTTTGTCCTATAGTCTGTTTAATGAAATGGACATCCTCTGTAGTTAGCAGTGTGATTACTTCCACAATTACTCCACTTTTTTCAGCTTGATTTTTTGGCTTAGTACAGCTAGCAGTACAGTGCAATGCACCGCAGATCTTTCGGAGAAACTTTACGCTATAAATTGGATGGGTTTCATTTATTTTCAATTGTATGTCATTCGGCTTCGGTTCGACCCGAAATAGGGGTTGGGGGAACTTTTCTCTGTTAATTATATTAGTAACATTTTTAACCTTAAATCCTGTGTCGATAAGAGCACATTTTACTTCTTCGGGGTCAACATATAAATATATGCCCTTTAATACTATTTATATGCCTTTACCACCTTTAAGTTGGTAAGTGTAAAAATTTGTTTTGTTTTATTCAAATTTAGTAATAATTTTTCGCAAATTTTTTTCATCATATATTTGGATCTTAGTTTCATCAATATTACCTCGTGTAATAGGACTGATGTGATAAGTATTTTCACTAATGGCCGACAATATTTTTTTAGAAGTGCGTTAGAATTTTTTTCTCTCAGATAGATAGGTGGTGGCTTAAAAGACTTTTGCAATGATGCAGCGGGCTTGTCGTTATTGTCTTGCAATAATGAAAACCGATATTGACATTTAGTAGATGATGCGCTGTTAAGTAGACATGTTTGATGAATTTGGTCTTCGCCCACGCTTTACCACAGTTGTATATCTGTCCATTTCGACTTGGACCTTGGGCTTAGTGCTACTGTTATCTGTAGTGATAACTTGTTTAAGTAATGTACACGAGCACGAAGGTGATGCTATCGGTGACTTATATGAAGAAGTACTAGGTAATTGTAATGTTAACGAATCACTAGTTGGCATTGGACAAAGCGAAGTTGATCGCTGAAGAAAAACTGGTTTCGTTCTTAAAAAAAGACTATCATCAGATTTTTTATTTTAATTATTTTCATTAAGAGCTTCAGAACTTACAGTAAAATATGCATTTCTGCCGTTAGAACTCACTTCACAATTTTTTTTTAGGCACTCATGCAGAGTATTCCTCAAGGGCACTTTGTTTGCGGTTTTTTGTTTGTTTTTGTTTTTTTGTTTTGCTTTGCTTATTAACCAAAGTTAATATGTATTACGAATACTTTTTGTATGATTTTTTGTTTGTTTAGTATGTATTTATATGAAAAAAACTCCGCTAAGACGTCTGTTCACTATGAAGGTTCAGCGAGAACTTACCTTTAAAAAACTATAAAAAAAAAATTTCAAAAGTTGGTATCAATAAAAATGAAGCAAAAACAATTTTAGTAGTAGGGGATTCCCAGTTCTGGGACATTTAAAATTTTAAAATTTATGTGAAAATTTTAAAATTTATGTGAAATTTTAAAATTTGGCGACGGCAAAACATCATATATTTTTTTCTACTATGGGAAAACGAGAAAATTAATTTTTCCTAATGCCGACGGGAAAATCATGAAAATCATTTTTCCTAATGCCGGCGGGAAAGTTGTGAGTGTTGCCAGACTGTGGGAATTTGTATATGCATATACTATATATGTATGTATGCATATATGTATGTACATATGTATGTATATAGGTATGTATGTATGATTTTCTCACGCTAATAAATTATTTATCATGTCAACATTTTATGGTATAAAATGTTCTCATATATGTGAACCCCCCAATGCTTGTGTGTGGGTGGTCGAGTTTGTCTGTCCCAGATAAGTTTATATTTTGTTTATTTGTTTAAGAAATATTTATTTCATTACATTATCAAATTCTTGAATGTGTATGTATGTATGTATGTACATACATATGCATGTGTGACCGCGGGAATTTGTGCATGGAATATTTTGTGGCTCTGTAGAATACAGACATAATATTTGAATAAATTTATATTTTGCAACGCAAACATTTCTTAGACTACGATTATTTTAAAGCAGAGGATTTTTAACTAAGTACAGTCATCAGAAGAGAAACAAAAAGTAGAAATTTGCAAGTAAGCAGAGCTACCGCTACTAATTTTCGTATAAATACGCCAACTTTTCTAATCAACACATCAGTACTTTATTGTATTTAGCAGCATCATTGTCGTCAATCTATTATACTTCCGCGTTTATAATTTTGATTCAATTTGGAAAAATTAATTCTTCGGGTTTATAATTTTGATTTAATTTGGAAAAATTAATTCTTCGGGTTTTAATTGTGACATATGTAACAAAGTTTACAAGTTCACCTTAAGACCCATAGTATGATGAATCAAGAGGGCAAAAAGTAAGAGCAACCGCTCTCTCTTCAAAATCAGCAGCAGCAGCTAAACACTTTTCATCATCATCAGCAACAACCTTCTCTACAATACCCTCAATATCAACCACCAATGAGTTATCAGCAATACGTTATGCTTTACTATTACCCTACAACAATGTCATGGAATAATCAGTTTTTGGGAACAGGAGTACCAATACAATATCAGCGATATGAGTATCCAAGCTACACTTATAATCCCCTTACAGGAAATAATCAATTGCAGCAGTATTCTAATTTGATGCAATGGCAACCTCTTACTTACCATCAACAACAGCAACAACAACAACAACAAGAAAAACAGCCTCAACAACAAGGACTATATATCCTGGGAGGGACTTTATTGAACGATGCTATGGATATAAATTTACCGGATAGCGATGAAGAAATAGAAGTAGAAGAAATAGGAGAAGAAACTCTGCCAACTCCAATGAATACTTCGCATGCTAGGACAGAAGAAGATAATGTGAGATATTATAAAATATCAAGAGCATTTAAAAATGATATCGTCACATATGGATTAAACAATAAAAAAGACCAACTGCTCTTGGAAGAGCTTGTTGGAGAAAACAAAAATATTTTCATAGAGATGCTTGAAAGTCATTTACTAAGCCACACAATTATAAAAGTTAATATAAGTATTGTGGGAGAATATGTAAAATTGTGGGAGCTCAATATTATTCACCATAGAGCTAAAATGAGTTTGCTGACGAAGGCAGATAATGTAGAAGAACTATTTTCTAACCAAATATCCGAAATTAAAAATAAAATGTCTGAATTCTAAGAGAGGGACTCTGGTTGGACTTTGATATCTACTCCTGAAAAACTTTATAAAAGAAAAGCTTGCATCAACATAGAAAACAGCGATGCATATTGCTTGAAGTAATGCTTGATTGCTGCAATGCATACCACGAAATACAATCGGCAAAAACGTTGTAGTTCTTATAACATCCATGACATTTTAAAAATTTAAGGTTTCCATTAGCACTAAATAAAATCAAAGAGTTTGAGGTGAATAATCCGGCAATAAGTGTGAATATTTTTGGGTACGATGAGGCAGTTGATGAAATCATTGGTCCTTATTATGTGACCAAGGACGAGAAAATTAACCACGTCAACTTGCTCCTTATAGGGAATGCTGCGGCTCATCACTACGTTTTGATAAAGAATGTATCAAGGTTTTTTATTATTCACAGATTTTTACAGAAGCAGACTACCAGGGATGGACACAAAATAATTTTCTGCAATAGCTGCCTGCAGTATACGCATAGCGAGAATGGAATGAGTAGTCATAAAGCAGAATGTGGAAAGATAGTAACCACTATGCCAACAGGTGCGGATGCTATTCTGCAGTTTAAGGGACATCAAAGAAAAATGGATGTGCCCTTCGTGGTATATGCAAATTTTGAGTGCATATTAGAAGATATAAGTGATAGTGTAAGTAGCAAAACTAGCCTAATTAAAAAGCATACACCTTGTGCATTTAGTTTTTATATTAAGTGTCTCCATGACAAAAAGTTAGATGCTAGGAAAGATGCATCACAAAAATTTGTAACATTTTTAACTTAAGATTGTGAGCAAATATAAAATAACTATTTAGTAAATAATAGACAAATGGATACTTTATCCCCTTCTGATATTTGTACTTTTTATAGTGCGGTGAATTGCCATATATTTTTAGGTAAAGATCGCGTTAGAGATCACTGTCACATTAGCGGAAAATTTAGAGGTGCAGCCCACAAAAACTGTAATTTAAATTACCAAATACCCAAAGTTATACCAGTTAACTTTAACAACTACTCAAATTATGACTCACATCTTTTTATTAAAGAATTAGGTGAAATTTCAATGCAACTGAAAGTACTCCCTCTCAATAAGGAGCTTTATATATCACTCTCCCAATTTACAAAAATGAGCGATGGTTATAATCTTGAAATAAGATTTCTTGATACAATACGCTTTATGGCTGAGAGTTTGGAATCATTGGCTTGCAATTTGTCAGATAATGATTTCAGCACTATAAGATCTTTATTTCAGTCAGAAAAGGAGTTTCATCTCATTAAGAAAAAATGTATTTTTCCGTGTGAGTACCTAAACTCATTCCAAAAACTGGATGTATGTCAGCTCTCTTCACGCAGTGATTTCTTTAATAAGTTTAATAAGCTGAACAATAAAGAGTGTTCTTTAGAGGAATACGCACATGCTGAAGAGGTATGGAATACTTTTGGTTGCAAAACAATGAAAGATTACATGGAACTTTACTTAAAACCAGACGTCCTCTTACTAACAGATATTTTCGAGAACTTTAGAAAAGCTTGCAAGGATATTTATGAGCTGGATCCTGGACTTTCCTGGGATGCAATGTTAAAATATACAAAAATTGCATTAGAATTATAGACGGATAGTTGGGGAATCGTACAGTGTAGTCAAAGATATTCAAAGGCAAACAATAAGTATTTACAAGATTTTGATAAAGAAAAGCCTTCAGAATTTCTTGTATACTTAGACGCAAACAACCTCTACGGTTGGGCGATGTCGGAATATCTTCCTTATGGTGGGTTCAGATGGTTATCGCATGACTAGCTGAGTCTGGATCCAAAAAGCATAGCTGATAATGGAACAGACGGTTATATATGTGAGGTCACTTTGGATTATCCTTCCCACCTATATGACTTGCATAATGACCTTCCTTTTTGCGCTGAAAATAAAAAAGTTATGCAAGCGAAGTATAACAAGTTGATAACCGATTTCTCTACAAAGTAATCATATGTGATGCACTATAGAGTTCTAAAACAATGCTTAGAATATGGCTTAGTTTTAAAGAAACCACATCGTATTCTAGCATTATATTGGCCTAAATACCAGGCATGGATCCACTGCTAAAAATGCTTGAAAAAAACTTTTTCAAACTTCTCAATATTGCAGTGTATGGTAAAACCATGGAAAATGTGGACAAGAGGAGATATGTTAAAATTTTCAAAAATTGGAACGGAACAAATGCGAATCATTTGGGGGCACAGGATTGGATATCCAAACCCAACTTTCATAGTTTATCTATATTTTCCGAAGATCAGGTAGCTTTCGAAATGAATAGAGTCAAGACACACTACAATAAATCAATTTACTTATAATTTAGCGTACTGGAGCTTTCCAAATGGAAAATGTATAATTTCCATTACGGGTACATGCAACCTAAGTTCAAGACAAAACTATCATTAAACTATATGGACACAGACTCTTTTATTTATACAATAAAAACGGACGACTTTTATGCTGACATATAGATGACATAGAACAACAATTTGATACATCGGACTACCCTGCTAGGTATGATGAAGGATGAAAATTGTGGTAAAATAATGACAGAATTTGTTGAGCTGCGTTCAAAGATGTATTCATTTAGTGTACAAAACCAAAATGACACTAAAAAATCGAAGGGGGTAAAGCGAGCAATATTAGAGAAGTATAGTTTAGCGTCGTATAAAATTTTCTATTTAATAAATCTAATGTATATGATAATATGTTAACATTTAAATCTAAGTTACATCAAATATATACTACTCAGTTAAATAAGGTAGTCTTAAGTTATGGAGACGATAAAAGAAAAATTAGATCTAATAACATTAATATATATGCATGTTATCATTTTCATATTAAGGAAACTAACCCTGAATACGAACTTGATATGTTGCTAGAAGAGATTTCTAGAATGCAAGAAAACGTATAAAATTAATTAAAAATTAATGTATACAATCATCAGTCTCTTTTTGGCTATTGTGCGTGCTAGTCGTGTTATATTTCTTTGTAAACGATCAATTAAAGAGTTCATAATTGCTAAACGTTCTTGTGCTCTTATTGATGAGGTCCCTATGTCTTCATCTAAAAAGGCTAAAGTTATGGGATCCAGGAATAATTACTGGACCCCATTACAAGTTTTCTACAATGATGATGATGATGATGAGGCTGAAGTGGTCAGTGATAAAAAAGAAAAAAGCCAAGCTGTTAAATTGTCACCAATTAAAGTTCTAACACAAAACACCGACGATGTTTTAAAAGTACTAAATAGTAAAGGAGTAACTAAATTCGTAATTAAAAAAATGTCTATTGGATTAAAAATATTGTGTGAAACTATGGAAACATATAATTTGATAATCATAATTTTGTGTGAAAATAATTTTCAGTTTTTTACACATGAAAGTCATCTCTCTTGGTTTGGAGTGTACTGAAGTTAAGATTGTTAAGAGAACTTTCCAAAACTATGCTGATACCATATTCATTGTATATTTTAAAAGTGGTTCAACAAAAATTATTGATTTAAGAAAGAATGTAAGATCTCTTTTCCGCACTATAATAACTTGGGAATTCCAGCGTAAAATAAAAAACAAACCGGTTCAGTGTAGAAAATGCCAAATGTTTGGATACGATGAAAAGGGATGCAACGTTAAGGTTAGATGTGCTATTTGTGCTGATAAACATAGAACCAGTGATTGTCAGTCAGAAAATAAAATTTAATGCGCTAATTGTGGTAGCAATCACAAATCAACTGACACCACGTGTCCCAGTCGTTCGGCGTATATACAAATGAGAGAAAGAGTTTTAAATCGTTCTAAGAGAATAACCACATCGAGTCATCCAATTAATATTAATTTTGTTAATTTTCCTTGTCTACCTAAGAGCAATTTTCCATCACAGCAATCTCCTCAAAATTGGACATCAATTAACATTAACAGTACTAATGTAGAAACAAACTATTCCAATTCATTCAAATATAGTAATAAAAATTGCACAGTTAATAATCAACAGAGAGACTTATTCTCTGAGCAAGAATTTATTGATCTCACAATGGAATTAATAACTAAACTAAGTGAATGTAAAAATAAACAAGAACAATTTGGTGTTATAACACAATTAGCTTTTAAGTTTGTTTATAAAAGTGTATAAAAATGGTTTTGACAAATCTAAAAGTAATATACTGGAACTGTAGAAGCATCCGTAACAAAATTCTTGAATTTATTAATTTTTTAAATATTTATGATATAGTTATTTGTCTCTTGAGTGAAACTTGGCTCACTCAGTCAAATACTCTGTATCATCCTAACTATTTTTGTATAAGAGAAGACCGTACGAATCAGGCTGGTGGAGGTGTTGCCATACTTGTGAAGAAATCAATTAACTTTTCAATAATTCCCAAGATTAGAACAGATGTAGTGGAAAATGTGGGTATTAAGCTAAACATTAGACGGGACTTCACTATTTATAAATATAGTGTATATTTTCCTGGAGGACAAAATAACAGCTTTGGCAGGTCCAAATTCAAAAGTGACTTACGAAAATTATTAAATACCAATAACTACCTTATTTGCGGTGATTTAAACTCCAGATATAGAAATTGGAACTGTTTACGCGCTAATCAATGGGGCAAAATCCTTCAGGACCTTACATCCTTTTTTCCAGTCTCCATTCTGTATCCTGGCACTCCCACATATATTCCATCAGCTCGTAATACTAATCCATCTACCCTAGATTTAGCTTTGTCCAACATATGTCAATTTATTTCTAACCCTCTAACTATTAATGATTTAAGCTCTGATCATTTACCAGTTTCTCTCAATATATCGACAACCATTCCTCTAAAGGAAAATCTAATTTATCACTTTGAGAGGGCCAATTGTGCCAAATACAAACGTTACAATACGAAACTCATTGGGTAATGATTTAACTTCCATATTGTCCAGTACCAATGCCATAGATGATAGTGTCATAGATTTTACGTCCACATTACTGGAAGCTGTCAGACAAACGGTTCCTAAATCCCCACTTAAGACCAATTACATCAAACTTACCGATTATATTCTAGGTTTAATCGATTTCGTAGAGAATGGGCGAGGTACAGGCAATTATCATTTTTCCATTTAATGAATAAATATACACTTCTTATCCGCAATGAAATATATTCATACAGGAATCGGCAGTGGAATAAAAAACTAAGCACAATGAATAAGGGAACAAAACCTTTCTGGAATGTCACGAAAATCATAAAGAATAGGACTAATAAGTGTCACTCTCTTTTAACCAATGATGCCACTCTCATTTCAAGCGAAGATAAGGCAAATGCATTTTTGGAAAGATTTGAGCTTAATCATAAGGTAACTGAAGATATGGGTCTTGCGAACCACACATCTATTGTTAATTATGCTATTAACAATTTTGATTCAACAAGCTTTAATACACCTGTTTCCGAACTCATTGCAGTAGACGATTTGCTAGTACTTATAAGTAATCTTAAGAAAAGAAAATCTTGTGGTTTAGATGAAATAAATAATGATATGTTAAAAAATCTACCCAGACTTGCCGTAAAACGCTTTACAAATATTTATAATTCCTGCTTGATCCACCAGTATTTCCCAAATTCATGGAAAACGGCAAAAGTTATACCCATCCCCAAGCTGGGTAAACCGCTCAATATGGTTGAAAATTATAGACCAATAAGCCTTTTAAGCACCCTAGGAAAAATTCTTGAGAAAATCATTACCGAAAAGATGTTATTGATTATTAATAATAATCATATAATACTTGATGAACAATTTGGCTTTAGAAGGTCATCAAAAGAAACTGCAATGACGTGAAAAATGGTTGGGCATCAGGCCAATCGACTGCGCTTGTATTACTCGATGTTGAAAAAGCTTTTGACTCGGTATGACATAATGGCCTAATTTATAAACTTGTTCAATTTAGATTTCCCATGTTTCTAGTCAAGATAGTTAGAAATTTTTTGCAGGATAGATATTCCTGTGTCTCTTTTGAAAATTGCTTTTCGGATCTTAAAAAAATTCCCGCAGGTGTACCACAGGGAGCAGTTCTGGCCCCAACTCTTTTCAACATTTATTGTGCTGACATGCCCTCAATCAGTCCCAGTAAATACGCTGCCTATGCAGATGACCTGGCTATTTATTTCACACATGAACTCAGTCAAAATATTCTGACTGAAATTCAATGTTCACTGGACCGATTAGAAGAGTACTACTATAAATGGAAAATAAAAATTAATTCTGATAAGATACAAGCTATCTTTTTTACGAGAAAAAGAAAACATTGTTATCTACCTAATCACAATTTAACTCTGCTAGGGAGGAGCATTAATTGGTCCAATAATGTTAGATATCTGGGTATCTGTCTAGATACCAAACCAACTTTTAATGCACATATCTGCAATGTTATTGAAAAGATAGACAAATATAAAAAGATTTTATATCCGCTTATTAATAGGAATTCTCTTCTCAATAACGAAAACAAAATGTTGATAGTGAAAACAATATTTCAAGCTATAATACTTTATGTTTGTCCAATTTGGGGTCATTGTGCCAAAATCCATATAAAGCGTTTACAAATAGCGCAGATCTGAAATTACCTCGGCATTTTTCCACATCTAGACTACATTTAATCAGCAACACCAAAACTGTAACTGATTACATTGAAGTTTTAAACTCACGTTTTAGAATTAATTGCGGCTTCTCTGAAAATCCTCTTATAAAGGCCCTCTACTAAATTTTAAGACTTATCTTTTTTAAGTAGTCTTATACAATACTCATAATAATATATTATTGTCAATTATTATCCCTTTGTTTTCCAAAATCTGGCTAAATTGTCTCAGTAGTCATATACACACAATTATTATTTGATATGGTGTTATATATAATTTCAATAGGTGTACTTATTGCAATTGTATATCACTTTATTTCTGTATTGTTTTAATTATATTGAAGGTTTTTGTTAATAGTTTTCCTTCACATTTATCTGTACGCAATTCAACATTACTTTCAGTTAAAAAAAAAAATATGTAATATTTAATATATAAAGCTAAGCTAAATCTGTGCAATTGTTTTCTCTAGTATGTAAGAAATTGTATTATTTTCTATTTAATAAATAAATCTGATCTAATCTAATGTATACAATTTTAGTTATTAAGAAAAATATTTTATTGTAAAAATAAGACAAAGAGTGATGTACATATACATAAGAATTTTTTAAGAAAAAATTTAAAATAAAATATTGAAAACAGAATGAAGTATGGAAATGCTTTTTTATTTTATCCTAAATTTACTAAATAGAAATTTTAACCACAAGGGTCTGACATGCATGTATTTTGTTTCTCTACTTGATGTACTTAGTTGGATCAAAAAATTTTTGTTTTTGCTTATTTGCAAATTTTTGTTTACATTATTTTGGTTTTATTTATATTTCACTTACTCATGCACAGTCTTGTTAAAGTTTCCTTGAGGGGTTCTGGAGAAGAAAAATTTAATTTCACAATATTATGAAATTCTATTAAATTTCATTTGATATTTTCGTAAAGACCAAAAATTTAGATTTTCGGATAAGTCCATGAATTTTTCACTACACACTAGTTTCTATTATTCTCTAATCGAAAAGATGATTCATAGTTATCCTTTTGAAAAAATAATGTAAAACAAGAAATATTCTAATAATATATTTTAATTTTATTTAATTTTAATTACAATAATGGAAACATTTCATAGTATGAAACTATTAAATTTTCTAAAATAGCTTTTCGTAAAAAATATATAGCACACCTACAGGTCTCTTGTCCTTCCTCACAGTTCGGACCGTACTATGGGCAGTTTCCAAAATGCCCCTCTGTTTTGTCTTCATCTTCCATTATGAAAAAATTATTGAAAAAATTTTATCAGCTCGAAATGGTCATATAGGCTGAAGCTATCAAAGTCTGATATGAATTGATTTAAAGTTCTTCTTATTTGACTCATTTTCTTATATGCTGATGAATGAATGATGATGATTGTTTCAGGGCCCCTTTGATACTAATTTTCTCACTAAATTTTGAAGGTAGCATCTCCTGATCTTTAAAATATCTATACTAGCATCTCTATTCCATAATTCTTTTAAGCACTTTTTCTCTATCTATCGCTTTTCTCTCTATAACTGTCTCTTTTTCTCTATTACTATCACCCACTTATTCACTATTTTACCATAATTATTTTCGATTAGCCTTCTTGAAGTCATCATCGCTACTTTTAAGATCATTTCCAGTTAAACATTCAAAGTGAGAAGAACTAAATAAAAAGAATGGACTCCACAACAAATCTAATTTTAAAATTTAATTCTCTAAACAGCAAAACCTTAACCCACGTAAATGAGCTTGACACATCCATGAAATATACTATTTCAAATGTGATACGTGTAACAACAAAATATGGACCAACGCTAAAAGTTGAAATGGATAAACATATAATGTTCCTGTCTAAACGATATAATACTTTAAGAGATGACGATATTAAAGATCTCTCGAGCGGATCATATTGCCTAAGTAGAAAAGGCGAAGAAAACCTAATCGTTGAGAATGAGCTGAGTGAATTTCTAATTCAAAATTAACTATGTTTTTTTAAATTATGAATAAAAAGACATTAAAGAGTTTTGAAATATATAAATGTTTGTGTATTTATTTAATATTTTCAGTTATTTCATAAAGAAATTTAAGACATAAATGTCCACAGGTAAATGTATTAAAATTCTGATGTTGATTATAGTTGCATTTTATATTTGTACCAAGATATTTGACTACTTCTGAAGCAGGTTGTAAGTTTCCAAAGCTGTCGAAATATTATTTTTCATTGTTGTTTTTATAATCTGCTACCCAATGTGTACCAGGTCCTGTTGATACATCTAAATTGATTATTCCATATTCAATTTTCTTTGTTCGTTTTGGTAGGGAATTCAATATGAAAACTCCTCTAAAAAAAAATATTTATAGAGAAACGGTTTAGGTTCACCAAATTCTATTCGTGCTCTAATAGTGAGACCATCAAATTGTAGTCTGTTATGATTGGCTTACTAGAAAGTCCTAATGGAATCAAGTTTGAAAACATCTATTTAAACTCAAAATCTCTCTATGACCCTAAATATGACTACCCAAAGAAATTAATTTAATGAATTAAAGGTATGGGATATTATACATTCCCCGATAATGAATCAGTTATACCACCTGAAGAAGCTAAAACCAATTCAATTATGATATTTGATGATGTTGCATGTGAAAAGCAGAATAATATACGTACATATTTTGTTATGGGGCGACATAGGGATGCTGATTCATTCTACCTATGTCAAACTTATACCAGAATTCCCAAGCATTTAATAAGAGATAATGCAAATGTTATAATAATGTTTAAACAAGATGAGACAAATGTGAAGCACGTTTATAGGGATCATGTTGCCAACGATATGAGCTACGAAAAGTTTCAAGAAATTTGTCGAGAATGTTGGAAGGATAAATATGGATTTTTGATGATAAGCAAAGATAACGAATTAAACGATGGTCGCTACAGAAAGCAATTTGACTATTTCATAACTATATAAGCAACTACTCATAAAAAATTACCTTTAGTTATTAATCTAACTTTAAACTTGATACATCTATTTGCTATAACCTCATCTGATACCTGATAAGCTGATCTGAAAACCAGACCAGGTCCTGATAAGCTGATCTGAAAACCAGACCAGGTCCTAATAAGCTGATCTGAAAACCAGACCAGGTCCTAATAAACTGATTGGAAAACCAGACCAGCTCCTGATAAGCTGATCTGAAAACCAGACCAGGTCCTGATAAGCTAATACCTGATCTAATAGCTGATACCTGTTATTTACTATTATTAAACATGGATGAAAAAATTTTAAAACAGATGGTTTCCACAAGAAATGTCTTGAAGAAAAAACTTCGTAGTATAAAAACTGGTGAAATAGATACACATGAACAACTAAGAGATACATTTAAACCTATAACAGAACCACTCAAAGAATTCATAAATAGTTCTAAAAATATTAAAAGAATTCCCATAAAAGAAGAAAGTAAAATGAAGACAGAAGTTGAAAATAATACAAGTTTTCAACCTGAAAAAACATCAGTCAAGATAGAGACAAGTACACCAAAGAAACTAGCAGAAGGAACAATATTCGATAATACCATCTTATTTAATGATGCTAATACTATGAATGATGATGACGATGATGAAGATGATTTTTACTTACAGACTTCCAATACAGAAGATACTTATACTGACTTATCAGTCTTGGAAAGAACAAATGAATTATATACAAACTATGGTCCACATAAAGATTTTAATAATGAATGGAAATTTGGTGATAGTAACCTCAAACTTAATGAAGATAAAATGCAAGTTGGTGGTCAAATATGGGCTCTAACACCAGGACTTTTTTTTCTAATGTTTCATAAAATACCAAAAAATTATGATAAATTTGAACTCGAAATCTATAAAAAGATTTTAATTACTACTAATGCATATAGAAGGGACTATAAACCTGATGGTCAAATTAAGGGTACTAGAGGATATAAATACAAACATATTATTATGAAATTTTTTGACGAAAAAAATCAGAAGTATTTAGCCGAATTAACAGGATCTAATCCAAAAGGTATTTACTTAGGTAATGGAATAATGGAATTTAATGTCCATAAGCCAAACTATATATACTGGGACGATCCAAATGAGTTAGTAGATCGTCTTCTACTACTGGTTGCATCACAAGGTGCAGGTCATACTAATCACAATAACGAGATTATATCAATTATTGAAAAACTACGTGAAGCAAATATAATACATTAACTTTAATAAATTATATAAGTATGTCTGTTGATAAATTTGGACATTATTTAAACGTTACTAGCAGCAAAATTTCTTTGAAAAATGCACCTAAACTGCTGGGGTTCTTTATGGATACGAACAACAACATTGATGTCCAAAACAAAAGAATCAAAAATGTTGCAAAAGCTCTGGAGGAAAACGATGTTATCAATAAGTTGTTTCTGCAAACTCAAATCGAAAAATTAGAAGAGAAATTATTAACATACTTTAAGGAAGAAAATACTATAATTTGAGAAGATATTCAAATGCAAATTGAGGAGCTACAACGCGAAATAAAATTAAAAAGATATTAAATTACATATTTGTATCAATAGCTGAAAGTGCGTCAAGTAGATCACAACACTCTCCAAAAAATCTGTAAAACAACTTAATGTCTTCAAAAAGAAATTTAGCAAACGAACTGCATAAGCAAGCTCGAAAAGTTTTTATGCGTCGTAAAGTTATAATGAAAGTAATAGATGATCTTTAACAAGCTGATTTAATTGAAATGGGGATCTATTCTAGAGAAAACAGAAATGGTCGATTTTTGTTAACTGTAATTGGCACATTTTTAAAATTTGCATGGGCAGTACCACTAAAAACTAAAACTGCACTAGAAACAACCAAGGCGATGGAAAATATTTTTGAATTAGGACGAGTACCAAAAAACTTACAAACAGATGATGGTAAAGAATTTTTCAACAAGCACTTAGGACAATTAATGGATAAATACAACATTAATCACTACTCAACATATAGCAATATGAAAGAATTGATAGTAGAACGGTTTAACAGAACATTGAAAGGAATGATGTGGAAAGAATTTAGCTTTAATCGTTCATATAAGTGGATTGATATTTACAAAGATTTACTTAATGCATACAATAGAAAAGTTCATCGTACCATTAAAATGTCTCCGATCAACTCAACAAATAAGCAAAACCTACGAAATACAGTATACAGTCATTTGAAGATGTACAAAATGTCGAAATTTAATGTTGGAGATCATGTACGCATAAGCAAATATAATAATACATTTGAAAAATGTTATACTCCAAATTGGACTACAGAAATTTTCACAATTACAAGAGTTCAAAATACAAATCCTACAATATTCATATTAGAAGATTATCTTGGTAATCCTATTAAAGGTGGATTCTATACTGAAGAACTTTCGAAAACTAGATATCCAAATACATATCTAATTGAAAAGGTTCTTAAAAATAAAGGAAAGGAGGTATACGTTAAATGGTTGGGATTTTTTAATCAACACAATTCTTGTATTAGTAAGAATGAAATATTATAGCTGAACACCACCACCATCAACAACAATAGCAGTAATGTTAATTTTAAAATAAGAAAATGAAATAAATATGTAAATCATGCTTATAAACCATATGTTGTACTAAACTTTATTTAATTGTAATCAGTCTGTTATAGTGTCAATAACACTTACTCTGAGCTCTAACTCATCAGAATTATCTGCTAGTTACTTTCCTCCTATTGAATTACATGGTGCATATGAGTGTACTCTAACTGATTTTCATTCATACAACAGCATTCCAAATGTAGACACCTACAACAATATGTTTCATATAGGGGAACATACAATTGAAATACCAATTGGATCTTACGAATTGAATGATATTGTAGATTTTATACAAGAGCAATACAAACGACTCTGTCCATAAAATAAGATTTTTATTGAAGCCAATAACAATACAATGCAAGTTAAAGTTAATAGTTCCAAAGATCCTGTATATTTTAATAAAGACAACACAATTGGAAAACTTTTAGGATTCAATAACAAAATCCTAACACCAAACAAATATTATTACTCAGATCTTCCAGTTAATATTTTTAAAGTGAATCTCTTGCGAATTGAAAATAGTATCGCTATAAACACATATATGAATAACTCCAAATCGCATACACTTCATGAATTTCCGATTAATGTGCCTACAGGCTATAAAATAGATGAGGTTCCAAGAAATCTCATTTATTTACCTGTGAACACCAGAGAGATAAGTTCACTAGCGCTGCGCGTAGTTGATCAACACGGTGATTTAATTAATTTTTGAGGAGAGGAAATTACAATACGAATACATTTAAGGCCAACTAAATAATGCTAATATACAACACAAATACATTGAAAAATACAGCAACAAGAATAACAACAAATTTAAAGCGACCAGCTCAACAAAAAGCTCTAACAACATCAAATAAAAATTTTCTAAAGTCCTTGAATTTTAAATTGAAGACAAAATGAGTTCAATAATAGATGTCTTAGATAAACCCTTGTTGGATGAGAATATAATCCAAAAGGACTATCATACATATGTACCATACTTACAATCTTACAACAATAATGCTGAAATTCGAATTTCAATACAAAATCAAGATTTGTACGTGCTACCCAGTGAGAGCTATATTTATGTAGAAGGAGTTGTTGCTGATGATAATAACTACAAATCTTCTTCATCTTCGGAGAACTTTATATTAAAAAACAACTTTGTGGCATATCTATTTGATGAAATTCGCTATGAACTCAATGGAATTGAAATTGATCATACAATATATTTAGGAGCCACAAGCACCATAAAAAAATTGGTTTCTCTATCACCAACAGAAAGCAAAGTGATGCAAAATGCTTGATGGAACAAAATTGACGATGTCACTCTTGCAAATGGATTTTTCAATTTCTATGTACCTCTAAAAATGCTTCTAGGATTCGCTGAAGACTACAACAAAGTTATATTAAATGGAAAACATGAACTGATACTCTTGCGCAATAAGAACGACGAAGATCTTGTACGCTCGAGTGTTTCTACTGAAAAAGCTAAACTTACAATTTCACTAATCTCATGGAGAATATCTCATGTTCAATTATCTGACCTTAGCAAATTCAATATGATTAAAATTATTAACAATGGTGCTTCTATACTCATGGCATTTCGCAATTGGGATTGTCATATTAATCCCCAATTAAACAGAGGAACTAACCATATTTGGAATGTTAAACTGGCTGCAAATAGAGAACGTCCCGTTTTGTGTTGATTGCTTTTCAACAAGAAAATAAGTTTGTTCATTGTGATTTGACTAATTTAAAAGTACATTTAAATTCAGTCTCATACTCGTATGATGATTTAAACCTAAAATTTAAAAATGAACATTATGCAATTCTACATGATATGTATCTAAGATTTCAACAAAACTACTATATGAAAGAATCTCAACTGCTTCTAACTGCATCAGAGTTTATGACAAGAGCTCCTATTATTGTAGTAGATGTCAGTCATCAGAATGAATCACTGAATAATGGACCGATTGATATAAAAATAGCATTTGAGTCAGCAACTAATATTGCAGCAAAGACATCAGCTTACTGTATTCTTATTCATGATCGTATAATAGAATATATTCCTATCAAAGGACAAGTTCGAAAAGTCTTATAATTTAAGTAATATGAAAAATAACATAATTTTTATAGACGTACAAGGTTTCAAAACTAATTCAAATGATTTCATCGCAAAAGAAGTAGCAATTGTTTTCAACAATTATGAATATAACAATTTCATTATAAAACCACCATTTGATTTTAAATGCTTATCAATAAAAAAGCGAAGAGAAGCAAAGTAAATAACAAAAAACTATCATCACTTAAGGTGGACTGCTAGATCAGTTTCATTTCATAGCGTTTGCAATTTTTTAAAAGCCAACGCAAGATGTGCTAAAATTTACGTAAAAGGTGAAGAAAAAAGACTATGTTTGGAAAAAATGTTACACCGAAAAATTTCTAACGTTGAGGATATAGGCTGCATCAACTTTAAATAAATGGAAATCAAGTATCCAGAATATTTTTATTGTAATTATCATAAATTTGGTGTATGCGCATTAAAAAAATGCTATTTTACTAACAAAAGAAATGTCTTGCTTTAAATTATCTTATTACTTTTTAAAATATTAATGTATGTATTATTATAAAATCTAAAAAAAATTTTAAACAATAAATGTATGCAAAATAAAAGAATGTACAAGTGTTTTCTTATTTCAAATACAAACTACATTATGGGAATAGAAGGAGGTGAGGAGGAGGAGAAGTTAACTTTTTTGCTTACTTGCAAATTTTTACTTTTTGCTGATGACTGTACTTGACTATGGTTAGAAAAAATGTTACACCGAAAAAATTTTGGTGTTTGCGCATTAAGAAATGCTATTTTACTAACAAAAGAAATGTCTTGCTTTAAATGACCTTTTTACTTTTTAAAATATGAATGTATGTATTATTATAAAATTTAAAAAAAATTTAAACAATAAATGTATAGAAAAATACAAGAATGTACAAGTGTTTTCTTATTTCAAATACAAACTACATAAAGGGAATAGAAGGACGTGGGGAGGTGGAGAAGTTAACTTTTTTTGCTTACTGGTTTTTGTTTCTCTGCTGATGAGTGTACTTAGTTGAAACTTTGCTGCTTTCAAATAATCGTAGACAAAGAAAAGGAATACGTTGCAAATATTCAACAAAATATTCCACGCACAAGTTCTCACGATCGCACATTCATACATACAAATGTATATACATACATACAAATGTACATCCATACATACATACAAATGTACATACATACATACAAATGTACATACAAATATATTTCTTAAACAAATAAACACAATATAGAATTACCAGCGGCAATCAAGCTGGACCCACCACACACAAACATTAGGTGTTCACATAAGTAGTAGGGAACTCCCAGTCCCACCGCAATTAAAATTGTTAAATTGTGGGCTGAAATTGTTAAATTGTGGGCTGAAATTGTTAAATTGTGGCTGAAATTGTTAAATTTTGGGCTGAAATTGTTAAATTGTGGCTGAAATTGTTAAATTTTGGGCTGAAATTGTTAAATTGTGGCTGAAATTGTTAAATTTTGGCCCAAATTTTAAAATTCTTGGAAATTTGTGAAATTTGATACCTACGTGTGTGTGTGTCCGTCCGTCCGTCTGTGTTTTTTGTTTACATTAGGAGTTTTTTGTTTATATTAACTTTTTTTGTTTATATTAAGTGTATGTATGTTTGTATGTATGTTTGTATGTATGTATGACCGTGGGAACTTGTGCGCAGAATATTTTGTGGGAATACATTAAGGGGGTTTATATGTTTGAAGCTGTTATATGTATATGATTTTCTAATGCCGACGGGATAACATCTTTATTTTTTCTAATACCGACGGGAAAGTTATGATTGTTGTTAGACTGTGGAAATTTGTTGATGTCCGTGATTTGGGCAGGTGAGGTTTTTGTAACATGTAACCGTGGGAATTTGCGGGTGTATCTTTAAGGCAGCCTGTGTTTGGTGGGGGCGGGTGTTGTTGTAATATGTATCCGTGGGAATTTGTGTGCGGAATATTTTGTAGGAATACATTAAGGGGTTTATAGGTTTGAGGCTTTTATATGTGTATGATTTCCTGATGCCAACGGGAAAACATGTTTATTTTTTTCAAATGCCGACGGGAAAACATGTTTATTTTTTTCAAATGCCGACGGGAAAATCATGGAAATGATTTTTCCTAATGCCGACGGAAAATTTGTGGGTGTGTCTAGCTGTAGGATTTGAAGTCTGGCTATGATTCTTGGAGGACGAGGTGTGTCTAGCTGTAGGAATTGAAGTCTGGCTGTGCTTGGTGGAGGGCGGGGTGTGTCTAGATTGTAAGACCTTAAGGCTGACCGTGATTTGGGTAGGTGAGGGTGTTTTGTAATATGTAACCGCGGGAATTCGGTGAAGTTTATGTTTCTTGGAATTTAAACCAAGCTGTGCTCGTGGAGGGGTGGGATGTATTTGCGGCAGATCGACTGGTGTAGGGTGGGGAGTTGTTGTAATATGTATCCGTGGGAATCTGTGTGCATGTACGTATGTATGTCTGTAAGAGTTTAAGGCTGTCTGTGATTTATCAAAGGTGAGGTGAGAGTCTTCATGTAATATGTGTCCGTGGGAATCTGTGTCTATGTATGTTTGTAGGAGTTTAATGCTGAATGTGATTTGAGGTGGGGGAGGGTGTTGTTGTGATAGATAGATAGATAGAATGTGCGTATGTGTGTGTGTGTGTGTGTATGTATGTATATGTAGGAGTTTAAGGCTGTCCTTGATTTGAGGTAGGCGGGCGGTGTTATTGTAATATGTATCTATAAGAATTTGGCTGTTTATATGTCCGTAGGAATTTTTGTGCATGTATGTCTGTAGGAGTTTAAGGCTGATCGTAATTTGAATTGTTGAGATTGATCGATTGTATGTGACTTCGAGAATTTTTGTATGTATATCTGTAGAAAATTTAAGGCTTATCGTGATTTATGAGGGGCGAAGTGATCATTAAATATATATCATGATTAATGAGAGGTGAGGTGAAGGTGTTCATGTATATGTATACGTATTTGTGTGTATGTATGTCTATATGAGTTTAAGGCTAATCGTGATTTAGGTTGTGAGATTGATAGATTGTATGTTACCTTGAGATTTTGTGTATATATATCTGTAAGAACTTTAGGCTGACTGTGATTTGTGAGGGGAGGGGCGTTGTTGAAATAGGTTTAATTTTTCGTAGATGAATTTTAGTATGTGTGTGTGTATGTGATTTTCTCACCATAGTATTTATATGTACGTAGAAATAAATTCTTTCTCATATGAACATTTTTTGCTAGAAAATATTATCATATATCTGAACTTCCCTAATCCTAATATGTTTTTCATATTGGAGGATGAGATTGCTTTATATTTTATCAAGCTTAAATTTGTCCAGTGTTAAAGTCTGTCGCTCAAAAATTTGTTTATATTTGTATAAATATTAATTTCAGATTTTGCAAAATTCTTGTGTACGATCGTTTTGATTTTGTGTGTGTGTATGTGTGTATGCGCGATAGAGTTTGACTAGTCTGTGATAAGTTTGTTTATTTAAGTACATTTGTCTTCTTCGATTTTCGTCTTCAAGCGTCGATAGCTTGGAGAACGGTTTGTATGTTTTTATAATGTAGATATGTAAGTGTGATTGTTAAAATCCAATAAATACTTGAACATGGGTAAGAAATTTGATAATATGTGTACATATGTACATATGGATCTACAAATTGATTTTATGTATGTATGTACATATGTACATACAAATAAGTCTGGAGCTCCCTGTTTAAATACATTTTTTTTGTCATGTGCTGTTGTTGCTGTTGTAAATATTCGCGTGGTCTTTTGTGTATAGATGTGAAATATCTCGGTAGTTTTTTTATTTGAAATTAAAAAAACGTTCTTTTAATTTTTAGATGTATTTACTTAAAAGTTTGTGAGGAGTTTCTGGTTTAAGTAAAATTGAATTCCTCTCTAGTTGTAGTAACTATAGTATAAATATTTAATATTTTTTATTTCCATTTGTTTAAAGTTGATGTAGCCTATATAGTCAACGTTAGAAATTTTTCGGTGTAAATTTTTTTCCAACTATAATCTTTTTTCTTCACCTTTTTCATATATTTAAACATCTTGCATTGGCTTTAAAAAATGACAAACGCTTTGAAATGAAACTGATTCAGCAGTCCAGATAGTTTTTTTGTTAACCACTTTGCTTCTCTTTCCTTTTTTATTGATAAACATTTAAAATCAAATGGTGGTTTTATAATGAAATTGTTATACTCATTATTGTTAAAAACATCCGCTACTTCTTTTTGTAATGAAAATCATTCGAAACCTTACTCGTATATTAAAACCATTTCTTCATTCATATTACTTAATTTATAAGACTTTCAGGACTTTCTATTATTCGATCATCAGTAAAAATGCAGTAGCTGAGGTCCTTGCTTACTGTTTCATATTAAATTTCTATATCAATTGGGCCGCTATTGAATAAAAGGAACTTTTATCTTAAACTTTAGTGCATTTGGAAGTGCTTGAGATTCTTTCATATAATAGCTTTGTTGGAATCCTAGATACGAGTACATATAATATAGAATTGCATAACGTTTATTTTTAATTTTTATGTTAAGATCATCATCATTTGGATATGAGACTGAATTTAAATGTACTTTTAAATTAGTTAAATCATAATGAGGAAACTTCTTTTCTTCTTGAATAGCGATCAACAGAAAACGAAATCGTTTCTTACAATTTAGGTCTGGTCTCTCAACGGTTCCTCTAGTATATAAGATGACTTTCTATGTCATATCTCTCTACTCTTTGTCAGCGTTAAGGGACAATTAAATGTTAAAATTTTAACTCCTCAAATTGTGTTACTTCATACTGATAATATGTTTTCATTAATAAGGTATATGTTTATATTATGAAGGTTACTCGCCTATGGCTTTTATTTGATGTTCTAGATTTTTTTTTTCTCATTTTATTAAAGTTCAGCGTATTGTACATATATTTCTGATATTTTTAAGCGCGCTTTATTTACCTGTCAGACAAAGTGTACGTATCAGTTGATCACTCAGTCTCTCTTTTTAATAATTTTTTTCTTTTAATATGCCACTACTATTTTTTCAGATTTTACTACTTGAAAAAGAGAATATTTATGTAATTTTTAAATGTATTCATATATACATATAGGTAAATATATGTATATATGTATAGAGAAATTACTTTATCTACAAAGAAATACATGTTTAATAATCAACTATTCTAGAAAATCGATCTCAAATAACGCAGTTACCTCCACCATCAATTCACCGTCGGTGTTTTTATAGTGTCAGAAACACTAGAATATCTATGTTTGAGAGAATTTTTACATCGAGTTTTTCTACATGAGGTTTGCTGGTTGACATCCTTGAAGTTATTGTTGACGTAGGCTGGGTTGTATCACATTCAGATGTAATAATTTCCTACTTAAAAAAGGTCCTCATTACTATCAACTATATCTGTATACATTTCATTCATGAGTTGGGTTGATCCAGATACAATTGCTGTCTACAGATTAATGATTAGAAACAAGTTTCTCATCACCTTCTAACAGATTTATATATTTTGCTAGCATGCATGCCTTAGCATGCTTCTATCGATAGTGACGCGAGAGTCCGACATGTAGTGGTGTTTCAATTAAAAATCTATACTATTAGATTTTACGATTTCGCTCTTTTTATTCTTTTACAAAGTAGATACATATTTATGTATTTCATTTAGCACAGAGTCATAAAATTTCTTTGCTTACAAAATTGTGTGACATTCTTTTAAATTTGCATGCTTAGGCATGCTTTCAATATTTTTTCTGTAAATTTATTTGATACTCATACAGTTACAGATATAAAGTAAGATCTGCTTACATTGCATTTTACAATTTATGTATGCTTCAGCATGATTCCAGTTGAAGTCCATATTTATTCAGTAAGTTTGTTTGATACTAATTCATACACATATACATTCTTAAAGATTGGAAATCTAAGTCCAATTTATGTAGTTTATCTATATTTTCTAAAGATTTGATAGCTATAGAAATTAATAGAGTAAAGATCTATTATAATAGCCCATGGACATATTTTAAAATTTCGCTTGCTAGAGCTTTCGAAATGGAAAATGTACAATTTTCACTATAAAAAGTGATAATATTAGGTGTTACTGAATATTACACTGTGTTGTAATTTATTTTGATCACTTAAGTTTTCACAATATTTCATACAGGCCAACAAGTTTAGAAAATTTCCAGTATATTAAGTTAATTATCTTTCTTAAGACCTATCATTCCTTCAAAAATACAAACCAAACTAGATTTTTCCTGTTTAATTTTATTTTTTACTTTCATTAAATTTCAACATTTTGTTCATCTTCAAATTATTATATTTAGCAGCTTTTTCTCATTTGTTGAGTTAACTTTAATCGGAAAAATTTAAATAGTGAGATGAACTTTTGTATTGTATACGAGTACATTAAGTAATTCTTTGCATATTTCAATACACTTATATGAACCATCATCACATAATTCCTTTGGATGATCTATTAAATCATTCTACTATTGATGCTTTCATATTAAGTAATGTTTAATATTCTACATATGCATGAATTTTCCAGTGTCTATTAAAAAATTCTTTACAATCATCCATTTGTAAGCTTTTTGGTACTCATAACATTTCAAAAATATTTTCCACAGCCTAGGTTTTTTCGAATGCAACTTTTATTTTCAACGGTATTGACCATAGAAACTTTGTGAATGAATCATTTACAGTCTACAATAATCAATAATTTCTATTTTCTGTAGAATAGTTTCCCATTTCACCTAAATCAACTATTCCTTTCATTACATATTTACAATGCACAACAATTTTCGAGATTTATTATAGAGTTCGTCTACTAAATTTCTTTTTAAAGACATTGAGTTATTTTAAAGATTTTTTGGAGAGTGTTGTGATCTACTTGATGCACTTTCAGCTATTTATACTATCATGTAGTTCATTTTCCAATCTATAAATTTTATCGTTCAGCTGTTCAATTTGTTTTTTTCAAAAGATGATTTGATTTTTAGTATGTATTTTATCAATTTTATAACTATCTTCTATCTCTAATTGTATTTCACGTTGTACTCTATCAATTTGCATTTTAATATATTCTTGAATTATATTAATTCCTGAAGCTATATTATTAATTTGTCCTATAGTTTATCGTTTAGAGTTTCCAAAAACAATTTACTGATAACATCATTCTCTGTCAGTGAATGATGATGATGATTAGTAGAAATTATATTTTTATATAGTTTTCAACATCAAATTTCTCATAGTATTTCTATGTTTTATTATCAATCATTAAAGAAAATAAAGCTACTATTAGGGCCTATATTTGACCATCAACTTGTATTTTATCTTCATTTAGTTTTAGGTTACTATCACCAAACTTTCATTCATTATTCAAATCTTGATGTGGGCCATAGTTTGTATCTAATTCAATTCTTCCTTCCAAGACTGATAAATGAGTATAAGTGTCTTCAGAATTAGAAGTCTATGAGTAAAAATCATCTTCATCATCCTTATCATCATTCTCAGTATTAGCATCATTAAATAAGATGATGATATCATCAAATATTGTTCCTTCTGAAAGTTTCTTTGGTGTACTTGTCTCTATATTGACTGATGGCTTTAAACTTGTATTATTTTCAGCTTCTATCTTGATATTACTTTCTTCTTTCTTGCGAATTCTTTCAATATTTCTAGAACTATTTATGAATTCTTTGAGAGGTTCTGTTATAGGTTTAAATGTATCTTTTATTGCTCACATGTATCTATTTCACCAGTTTTTATACTACGAAGCTTTTTCTTCAAGACATTTCTTGTCAACACCAACTGTTTTAAAATTTTCTCATCCATGTTTAATAATAGTAAATAACAGGTATCAGCTATTAGATCAGGTATCAGCTATCAGATCAGGTTATCAGGTAACTGGTCTGGTTTTCAGATCAGCTTTTCAGGACCTGGTCTGTTTTTCAGATCAGCTTATCATGGCCTGGTCTGGTTTTCAGATCAGCTTATCATGGCCTGGTCTGGTTTTCAGATCAGCTTTTCAGGACCTGGACTGGTTTTCAGATCAGCTTAATAGGACCTGGTCTGGTTTTCAGATCAGCTTATCAGGACCTGGTCTGGTTTTCAGATCAGCTTTTCAGGACCTGGTCTGGTTTTCAGATCAGCTTATCAGGACCTGGTATGGTTTTCAGATCAGCTTATCTGATTCAGATTGGGTTATCAGTTTACAAGTAGCTGCCCATTTATAACATTTAGATGAATGCATTTTAAGGTCAGATGAAAAACGAAAAAGTAAACTTTTATGTAGTCCAATTCTCTTTTTTTCTACAACGATCATCGTTCAATTCAATATCGTTGCTTATAATCAAAATCCATATTTATCCTTCCAACATGCTTTATATTTGTCTCATCTTACTTAAAAATTATAATTACATTATGATTATCTAGTATCAAATGTTTGGTGATTCTGGTATAAGTTTGACATCAGCAGAATGCATCAACATTCTTATCTCACTCCATACAAAAATATGTTTCTCACATCTAACATCGTTAAATATCATATCGGAATTACTTTTAGCTTTGTTAGGAGAAATAACAGATTCAGTATCTGTAAATGTGTATTATCCCATTCCTTTAATTATGAAATTATGTAATATCTTTAAGTATCCATATTTGGGTTGATAGAGAGATTTTGAGTATTAATATGTAGATGTTTTAAAATTTTAGTTCATTAAGACTTTTTAGCAAGACAATCATATCATATTTTTTATTTTATTTTTTACAATATGACAGACCAACTATTTTTGCGCAAATAAAATTTGATAGAGGGGGAACTATGACTTGTTTTTGAACTAAGGTTTGATGAATCATCAAAATTTTGTACCATACTATTTTTAGGTTGTTTTGACTATGAGTATGCACCAATATTTATGAAATGTGTTTCACAAATATTGTCTCTTATATAGGAAAAATAAAATAATACAGCTATACGACACCAGAAAATATTTTCTGGTATCGTATAGCTATATTATTTTATTTTTCCTATATAAGAGATAATGGTCCCTACTCATAGTCAAAACAAAGTATATTTTAAGAGTTTAAAACCAGTATTATCATAAAAAATACTGATTTGAAACTCTTACAGTCTTATTTATAAAAATTATTAAGACTTTATAAAGGTTTTTTTAGACAAATTTTCATAAAAAATTTTTTTAAAAAAGCCTTTATAAAGTCTTAATTATTTTTATAAATGAGGCTGTTAAAATATACTTTGTTTCACTAACCACATTTGTGTAACTAATTGCATTTCATAAATATTGACGTATACTCATAATCAAAACAAATGATAGTTTTATGTTGTTTTGAATGTGAGTATACATCATTATCTCTTATTAAATAAATAAAATAATGCAGCTACACGATTTCAGAAAATATTTTCTGATATCGTATAGCTGTATTATTTTATTTTTTTAATAAGAGATAATATTTATAAAATGCATTTAGTTACACAAATGTGGTTAGTGAAACAACCTAAAAATAGTATGGTACAAAATTTTGATGATTCATCAAACCTTAGTTCAAAAACAAGTTATAGTTCCCCCTCTATCAAATTTTATTTGCGCAAAAATATTTGGTCTGTCATATTGTAAAAAATAAAATAAAAAATATGATATGATTGTCTTGCTAAAAAGTCTTAATGAACTAAAATTTTAAAACATCTACATATTAATACTCAAAATCTCTCTATCAACCCAAATATGGATACTTAAAGATATTACATAATTTCATAATTAAAGGAATGGGATAATACACATTTACAGATACTGAATCTGTTATTTCTCCTAACAAAGCTAAAAGTAATTCCGATATGATATTTAACGATGTTAGATGTGAGAAACATATTTTTGTATGGAGTGAGATAAGAATGTTGATGCATTCTGCTGATGTCAAACTTATACCAGAATCACCAAACATTTGATACTAGATAATCATAATGTAATTATAATTTTTAAGTAAGATGAGACAAATATAAAGCATGTTGGAAGGATAAATATGGATTTTGATTATAAGCAACGATATTGAATTGAACGATGATCGTTATAGAAAAAAAGAGAATTTGACTACATAAAAGTTTACTTTTTCGTTTTTCATCTGACCTTAAACTGCATTCATCTAAATGTTATAAATGGGCAGCTACTTGTAAACTGATAACCCAATCTGAATCAGATAAGCTGATCTGAAAACCATACCAGGTCATGATAAGCTGATCTGAAAACCAGACCAGGCCATGATAAGCTGATCTGAAAAACAGACCAGGTCCTGATAAGCTGATCTGAAAACCAGACCAGTTACCTGATAACCTGATCTGATAGCTGATACCTGATCTAATAGCTGATACCTGTTATTTACTATTATTAAACATGGATGAGAAAATTTTAAAACAGTTGGTGTTGACAAGAAATGTCTTGAAGAAAAAGCTTCGTAGTATAAAAACTGGTGAAATAGATACATGTGAGCAATAAAAGATACATTTAAAGCTATAACAGAACCTCTCAAAGAATTCATAAATAGTTCTAGAAATATTGAAAGAATTCGCAAGAAAGAAGAAAGTAAAATCAAGATAGAAGCTGAAAATAATACAAGTTTAAAGCCATCAGTCAATATAGAGACAAGTACACCAAAGAAACTTTCAGAAGGAACAATATTTGATGATATCATCATCTTATTTAATGATGCTAATACTGAGAATGATGATAAGGATGATGAAGATGATTTTTACTCATAGACTTCTAATTCTGAAGACACTTATACTCATTTATCAGTCTTGGAAGGAAGAATTGAATTAGATACAAACTATGGCCCACATCAAGATTTGAATAATGAATGAAAGTTTGGTGATAGTAACCTAAAACTAAATGAAGATAAAATACAAGTTGATGGTCAAATATAGGCCCTAATAGTAGCTTTATTTTCTTTAATGATTGATAATAAAACATGGAAATACTATGAGAAATTTGATGTTGAAAACTATATAAAATATATAATTTCTACTAATCATCATCATCATTCACTGACAGAGAATGATGTTATCAGTAAATTGTTTCTGGAAACTCCAAACGATAAACTATAGGACAAATTAATAATATAGCTTAAGGAATTAATATAATTCAAGAATATATTAAAATGCAAATTGATAGAGTACAACGTGAAATACAATTAGAGATAGAAGATAGTTATAAAATTGATAAAATACATACTAAAAATCAAATCATCTTTTGAAAAAACAAATTGAAAAGCTGAACGATAAAATTTATAGATTGGAAAATGAACTACATGATAGTATAAATAGCTGAAAGTGCATCAAGTAGATCACAACACTCTCCAAAAAATCTTTAAAATAACTCAATGTCTTTAAAAAGAAATTTAGTAGACGAACTCTATAATAAATCTCGAAAATTGTTTGTGCATTGTAGATATGTAATGAAAGGAATAGTTGATTTAGGTGAAATGGGAAACTATTCTACAGAAAATAGAAATTATTGATTATTGTAGACTGTAAATGATTCATTCACAAAGTTTCTATGGTCAATACCGTTGAAAATAAAAGTTGCATTCGAAAAAACCTAGGCTGTGGAAAATATTTTTGAAATGTTATGAGTACCAAAAAGTTTACAAATGGATGATTGTAAAGAATTTTTTAATAGACACTGGAAAATTCATGCATATGTAGAATATTAAACATTACTTAATATGAAAGCATCAATAGTAGAATGATTTAATAGATCATCCAAAGGAATTATGTGATGATGGTTCATATAAATGAAATATACCAAGAATTACTTAATGTACTCGTATACAATATAAAAGTTCATCTCACTATTTAAATTTTTCCGATTAAAGTTAACTCAACAAATGAGAAAAAGCTGCTAAATATAATAATTTGAAGATGAACAAAATGTTGAAATTTAATGAAAGTAAAAAATAAAATTAAACAGGAAAAATCTAGTTTGGTTTGTATTTTTGAAGGAATGATAGGTCTTAAGAAAGATAATTAACTTAATATACTGGAAATTTTCTAAACTTGTTGGCCTGTATGAAATATTGTGAAAACTTAAGTGATCAAAATAAATTACAACACAGTGTAATATTCAGTAACACCTAATATTATCACTTTTTATAGTGAAAATTGTACATTTTCCATTTCGAAAGCTCTAGCAAGCGAAATTTTAAAATATGTCCATGGGCTATTATAATAGATCTTTACTCTATTAATTTCTATAGCTATCAAATCTTTAGAAAATATAGATAAACTACATAAATTGGACTTAGATTTCCAATCTTTAAGAATGTATATGTGTATGAATTAGTATCAAACAAACTTACTGAATAAATATGGACTTCAACTGGAATCATGCTGAAGCATACATAAATTGTAAAATGCAATGTAAGCAGATCTTACTTTATATCTGTAACTGTATGAGTATCAAATAAATTTACAGAAAAAATATTGAAAGCATGCCTAAGCATGCAAATTTAAAAGAATGTCACACAATTTTGTAAGCAAAGAAATTTTATGACTCTGTGCTAAATGAAATACATAAATATGTATCTACTTTGTAAAAGAATAAAAAGAGCGAAATCGTAAAATCTAATAGTATAGATTTTTAATTGAAACACCACTACATGTCGGACTCTCGCGTCACTATCGATAGAAGCATGCTAAGGCATGCATGCTAGCAAAATATATAAATCTGTTAGAAGGTGATGAGAAACTTGTTTCTAATCATTAATCTGTAGACAGAAATTGTATCTGGATCAACCCAACTCATGAATGAAATGTATACAGATATAGTTGATAGTAATGAGGACCTTTTTTAAGTAGGAAATTATTACATCTGAATGTGATACAACCCAGCCTACGTCAACAATAACTTCAAGGATGTCAACCAGCAAACCTCATGTAGAAAAACTCGATGTAAAAATTCTCTCAAACATAGATATTCTAGTGTTTCTGACACTATAAAAACACCGACGGTGAATTGATGGTGGAGGTAACTGCGTTATTTGAGATCGATTTTCTAGAATAGTTGATTATTAAACATGTATTTCTTTGTAGATAAAGTAATTTCTCTATACATATATACATATATTTACCTATATGTATATATGAATACATTTAAAAATTACATAAATATTCTCTTTTTCAAGTAGTAAAATCTGAAAAAATAGTAGTGGCATATTAAAAGAAAAAAATTATTAAAAAGAGAGACTGAGTGATCAACTGATACGTACACTTTGTCTGACAGGTAAATAAAGCGCGCTTAAAAATATCAGAAATATATGTACAATACGCTGAACTTTAATAAAATGAGAAAAAAAAAATCTAGAACATCAAATAAAAGCCATAGGCGAGTAACCTTCATAATATAAACATATACCTTATTAATGAAAACATATTATCAGTATGAAGTAACACAATTTGAGGAGTTAAAATTTTAACATTTAATTGTCCCTTAACGCTGACAAAGAGTAGAGAGATATGACATAGAAAGTCATCTTATATACTAGAGGAACCGTTGAGAGACCAGACCTAAATTGTAAGAAACGATTTCGTTTTCTGTTGATCGCTATTCAAGAAGAAAAGAAGTTTCCTCATTATGATTTAACTAATTTAAAAGTACATTTAAATTCAGTCTCATATCCAAATGATGATGATCTTAACATAAAAATTAAAAATAAACGTTATGCAATTCTATATTATATGTACTCGTATCTAGGATTCCAACAAAGCTATTATATGAAAGAATCTCAAGCACTTCCAAATGCACTAAAGTTTAAGATAAAAGTTCCTTTTATTCAATAGCGGCCCAATTGATATAGAAATTTAATATGAAACAGTAAGCAAGGACCTCAGCTACTGCATTTTTACTGATGATCGAATAATAGAAAGTCCTGAAAGTCTTATAAATTAAGTAATATGAATGAAGAAATGGTTTTAATATACGAGTAAGGTTTCGAATGATTTTCATTACAAAAAGAAGTAGCGGATGTTTTTAACAATAATGAGTATAACAATTTCATTATAAAACCACCATTTGATTTTAAATGTTTATCAATAAAAAAGGAAAGAGAAGCAAAGTGGTTAACAAAAAAACTATCTGGACTGCTGAATCAGTTTCATTTCAAAGCGTTTGTCATTTTTTAAAGCCAATGCAAGATGTTTAAATATATGAAAAAGGTGAAGAAAAAAGATTATAGTTGGAAAAAAATTTACACCGAAAAATTTCTAACGTTGACTATATAGGCTACATCAACTTTAAACAAATGGAAATAAAAAATATTAAATATTTATACTATAGTTACTACAACTAGAGAGGAATTCAATTTTACTTAAACCAGAAACTCCTCACAAACTTTTAAGTAAATACATCTAAAAATTAAAAGAACGTTTTTTTAATTTCAAATAAAAAAACTACCGAGATATTTCACATCTATACACAAAAGACCACGCGAATATTTACAACAGCAACAACAGCACATGACAAAAAAAATGTATTTAAACAGGGAGCTCCAGACTTATTTGTATGTACATATGT
This sequence comes from Nowickia ferox, assembly GCA_936439885.1. Lineage (NCBI taxonomy): Eukaryota > Metazoa > Arthropoda > Insecta > Diptera > Tachinidae > Nowickia > Nowickia ferox. The sequence continues at coordinate 44,985,786 of OW387027.1, read as the reverse complement.
ACATACATACATAAAATCAATTTGTAGATCCATATGTACATATGTACACATATTATCAAATTTCTTACCCATGTTCAAGTATTTATTGGATTTTAACAATCACACTTACATATCTACATTATAAAAACATACAAACCGTTCTCCAAGCTATCGACGCTTGAACACGAAAATCGAAGAAGACAAATGTACTTAAATAAACAAACTTATCACAGACTAGTCAAACTCTATCGCGCATACACACATACACACACACAAAATCAAAACCATCGTACACAAGAATTTTGCAAAATCTGAAATTAATATTTATACAAATATAAACAAATTTTTGAGCGACAGACTTTAACACTGGACAAATTTAAGCTTGATAAAATATAAAGCAATCTCATCCTCCAATATGAAAAACATATTAGGATTAGGGAAGTTCAGATATATGATAATATTTTCTAGCAAAAAATGTTCATATGAGAAAGAATTTATTTCTACGTACATATAAATACTATGGTGAGAAAATCACATACACACACACATACTAAAATTCATCTACGAAAAATTAAACCTATTTCAACAACGCCCCTCCCCTCACAAATCACAGTCAGCCTAAAGTTCTTACAGATATATATACACAAAATCTCAAGGTAACATACAATCTATCAATCTCACAACCTAAATCACGATTAGCCTTAAACTCATATAGACATACATACACACAAATACGTATACATATACATGAACACCTTCACCTCACCTCTCATTAATCATGATATATATTTAATGATCACTTCGCCCCTCATAAATCACGATAAGCCTTAAATTTTCTACAGATATACATACAAAAATTCTCGAAGTCACATACAATCGATCAATCTCAACAATTCAAATTACGATCAGCCTTAAACTCCTACAGACATACATGCACAAAAATTCCTACGGACATATAAACAGCCAAATTCTTATAGATACATATTACAATAACACCGCCCGCCTACCTCAAATCAAGGACAGCCTTAAACTCCTACATATACATACATACACACACACACACACACATACGCACATTCTATCTATCTATCTATCACAACAACACCCTCCCCCACCTCAAATCACGTTCAGCATTAAACTCCTACAAACATACATAGACACAGATTCCCACGGACACGTATTACATGAAGACTCTCACCTCACCTTTGATAAATCACAGACAGCCTTAAACTCTTACAGACATACATACGTACATGCACACAGATTCCCACGGATACATATTACAACAACTCCCCACCCTACACCAGTCGATCTGCCGCAAATACATCCCGCCCCTCCACGAGCACAGCTTGGTTTAAATTCCAAGAAACATAAACTTCACCGAATTCCCGCGGTTACATATTACAAAACACCCTCACCTACCCAAATCACGGTCAGCCTTAAGGTCTTACAATCTAGACACACCCCGCCCTCCACCAAGCACAGCCAGACTTCAATTCCTACAGCTAGACACACCTCGTCCTCCAAGAATCATAGCCAGACTTCAAATCCTACAGCTAGACACACCCACAAATTTTCCGTCGGCATTAGGAAAAATCATTTCCATGATTTTCCCGTCGGCATTTGAAAAAAATAAACATGTTTTCCCGTCGGCATTTGAAAAAAATAAACATGTTTTCCCGTTGGCATCAGGAAATCATACACATATAAAAGCCTCAAACCTATAAACCCCTTAATGTATTCCTACAAAATATTCCGCACACAAATTCCCACGGATACATATTACAACAACACCCGCCCCCACCAAACACAGGCTGCCTTAAAGATACACCCGCAAATTCCCACGGTTACATGTTACAAAAACCTCACCTGCCCAAATCACGGACATCAACAAATTTCCACAGTCTAACAACAATCATAACTTTCCCGTCGGTATTAGAAAAAATAAAGATGTTATCCCGTCGGCATTAGAAAATCATATACATATAACAGCTTCAAACATATAAACCCCCTTAATGTATTCCCACAAAATATTCTGCGCACAAGTTCCCACGGTCATACATACATACAAACATACATACAAACATACATACACTTAATATAAACAAAAAAAGTTAATATAAACAAAAAACTCCTAATGTAAACAAAAAACACAGACGGACGGACGGACACACACACACGTAGGTATCAAATTTCACAAATTTCCAAGAATTTTAAAATTTCAGCCAAAATTTAACAATTTCAGCCACAATTTAACAATTTCAGCCCAAAATTTAACAATTTCAGCCACAATTTAACAATTTCAGCCCAAAATTTAACAATTTCAGCCACAATTTAACAATTTCAGCCCACAATTTAACAATTTCAGCCCACAATTTAACAATTTTAATTGCGGTGGGACTGGGAGTTCCCTACTACTCACATACATTAGAACATTTTACAACATAAATTGTCGGTATGATAAATAATTTATTAGCGTGAGGAAATCGCACATACACATTCCCACGATTGATATGAGAATCGCCTAGAAGTCATCAAATCTATTTTCTCTGATATTACTGATATAGTATTACGATAACAAATTTCTACAGTCTGGCAACACCGGCAATTTTCCCTTTGGTATTAGGAAATAATAATCATGTTTTGCCGTCGGCATTTGAAAATAATAATCATGTTTTGCCGTCGGCATTTACCACAAAAAAAATCACCCGTTCACATGCAATTAATGTCACCACAAAAAAAAACCCGTTCACACAACTAATGTAAACAAAAAACAATTAATGTAAACCAAAAAACTCCTAATGTAAACAAAAAGACATCAAAGCGCACCGAAAACACAATTTCTAAAATTTCAAATTTTAATTACCCAAATTTTAAAATTTCACACAAATTTTAAAATTTTAAATGTCCCATAACTGGGAATACCCTACTACTAATTTTTTATATGTTGATAAGTTTAAAAAAAAGAATGCATTGACTCTTTATATTTTAATTCATAATTACAGTTGTTGTTGCTTCAGTTTTGGATTGACAAAAATTAAAGTGAAGAAAAAAGTGTATAAATGTATATGTGTATGTAAGTATTTATATACCAACATTATGAGCAATAGAAAAATATGCAAAAAAAATTAATATACGTATTACTCAATCACCAAAACTATTTGTTGATGTAACTTATGTATAATATACATAGGTATGTGATGTCTCAGAGTCCTCCTAGATCATTCCGTATACGCTAGATGGTCATTTTAAGGCGGTCAATAATGTTGGTGCATATTCTATGAACATTGAAGTTTTATCGATTATTAAATACATTAGATATGAATATCGTATTAATGGTATATCTGCAGGTTAGTATAGCCTGTATATTACGGGGTATATAAAGGGTAGAAGTTTTAAATTGTTTCGCTATTTAAATGAGTAGAACGTTTTAAATATTTACTTGCATCATTGCTCGCCTCATGCGATGCAAGTAACAAGATGTGAAAACGAACTTAAAATACTCTAACTTGTATCTAATTGATATAATGTTGTTTGTATGTACATGCAAAATACTAATAGGTTATAATTGATGTGTTATTCCGATAGTTGGCGTATTTTTAAAAGTTAAAAAAAATTATAAAATAATAATAAGAATATACTTTGATTTTCATATTACGCTGAGCATGCTCACTTCTCTGAGCTTTACTGATTTGGCTCATGACTATTTTCTAGACTTAGTTACGCTGACGTTTTTATTATTTTTTCTCTGCGGAGCGCTGCCAGGTTATTGGAAGGCTACTTCCCTGAAGAGGATCTTCCTCACTATTGTGATGTCGCACTAGGCCCACGGGTAAATATATATGTTTTTGCCCGGTTATTATCTTATTGTAGTCTCCAGATAAAGAGTTGAGTTGGTGTGAGGGTGTCACTGGGGACGAGGACTTTAATTTATGTCTTCTTTTTTTTTTGTTGCACACACGTATGTACATCGAATTGCATTCGCTTAAAAAGTAAAAAGAAGGAACGTTTATTGTAGCACGTTTGGTGTTCAAACACTCATACGACGTTATGACGACGACGTTATAGGTTAGAAATTTCCCAAACTTCGTATTCGGTATTCGGGTGAACCACGTATGCCCATAGATCTAAGCGTTCTTCTATGAAGTAATAAGTTGGAAATTAACAAAATGCTTTACATTTAAGTTACTAAATTTATTACCTGTACTATGAGATTGTATGCACGTGAATTAAATTGACTTTATATGTGAAACTAAAACCCAAAATTTCACGAGCACTACGATTATACAAGCTCTTGTTTCTTTACTTTTGATTGTCTATATTATTATGTATTTATTTGTTATATTCTTTCTTCCAATTGTATAACTTACTCGTTCGACGTGTAAAGCAAAAAAAAAACAGCGACTTAAAATGAGAAGGCAAAAAACCATGCTATTTTCAGTACAAAGTATTTTACGATCGATTACTTTAAGCAGTAGCTTAAGTACCAACTTCTCATAATGCAGTGTTATCGCCGCAATGCAGCCACAGGGGTTAAGTGTTGCCAACATGTGAAAGAATTTTAATATGACAAATCAAAAAGAAAAAAGGGATTCCAATTGAAGAAAAAAGGTTGTATATATTTGTATGTGATGGTTTTTTAATATTCCTCTACATTTGAAAATATGATAGAATGTACTGCGAGATAAACTCCAGATAAGAAAACAAAAGGATTATGAAGAAATCTTCAAGGCCTTAAATCCTTGGCGTGAAAGATTCCTACTAATTTATTACAAAACGTAATAGTTTTGACCAACTTTTTGGTGGATTTTGGCTTTGATATATAAAGGGGCTAGCTTAGAATTGAATTTTTTTCTCGAAAGAACTGTGTGAACAGTTTTTTCTAAAAACAACTTGCCCTACTGCGTACAATATCGGCCGAGTACGGAGGTTGTATTTACTACTTTTGATTGACATAATACGCATCTGTAATATTTTTCTGTAAATCTTGATGTAATACTTCCAGATTGTCATCATGTGTCAATGGTATTGCACTTTCGTTTCGCAAATTCAAATTTTTTAATACTTAATAACACGAACCATGTGTGATCATATCCCTGCCAAAAACTGCGTGATAGGGGGACAAACGAATAGAACTATGGCGAGAACTTCATAAGGAGTAACTAATCGAAATCAAATTCTCGTCCCAGAGTGTATGATCTATTTTCGAATAAGCCCGAATACCAGCAAGTAGCGATCTGTTGACAATTTCAGATGCGTTGGATTGTAGCGAATAGAGGGCAGTTGATCCCTAACTTCGTAAAGATGGCGTTAAGTTCGTAGACTGAAATTGTGAACCGTTATCGCCTATAATAGATTCTGGGACTCCGTAAATATGATAAATTTGTTCTAATAAAAACGACTGTATGGCGGAAGATGCAAATTTGCGCATTGGTCAAAGCCAATGAAATTTTGCCAAATGGTCAACTATTAACAATCCAACGTTGCCACGCTTACTTCTCGGTGAAGGTCATAGCAGATCTATATAAAGACGTTGAAACGCCCTTCTTCTAATTAAATCTAAAGTTTTAGATATGTCACCGTGCGCCAAAATAGGTGAATCGCGTGTCCTGGTTATAACACTTTCACGCAATTTTGTAGGAACCCATAGTTTCAAGGTTTTCTGTTCGTCGCTTTCGTCACCGTTATATTGTTTGGTGCGAATGTACACGTATTTATCTATTATCTTGATGTCAGGCTGCTTAACAGGGCTGTCTATGACTTGAGTCTTTAGTTCCTGATAATCCAAACCCATAAAATGTTCGGAGTCGAGGTCAATTTCCGATGCAGCCAACTCCATACCAGCAACTTCATTACACTATAATCTAGAGAGAGAGAGAGAGTCAGGTACAATATGAGCCTTGCCTTTTCTGTGACTGATTTTAAATTTATAAGCCTAGAGCGTAAAGACCACCTTGCAAGTCTAACGGTCAATTCTGGCTGCTTCATCAGCCAAACCAGACTGGAGTGGTGCCTTATGACCTCGAATTCTTGCATTTCAATATAGAATCGAAATAGTTTAATAGCTTTTACTGCTGCAAGACACTATCTTGTAATTGCGTTGGGTGGTACAGTAGTTTCCCCTTATCTGCTCCCCACTTAATTGATTTACCTGGTTAATTGCTTTAAAAAACATTAAATGAAAATGTTCCATATAAAACAAATGGAAAAATACCCGTTTAAATGAGTTCCATTTAATTGCATTATCCTTTAAATTGACTCTTAAATAAAATCCCTTTTCCGAAATCCCAAGCAAAAGTGCCGGTTAATTGATACTTGAAAATTTTCACAAATCGTTGTTGGTAAAACTACATAAAAAGATGTGCCAACTCTTAAAATCATATATAATTATTTTTTTCATTGTATATGTAAATTTCTACATACATACATATATAATCTTTGCTGAGTGTTGTAACATGTTTCGAATTATTGATCTCAATGCTCAATTAAACTAGTTTTCAATTAGTGTTTTGTTTTATGGGAATTGTTACAATTTAAGTTTAAAATTTTTTACCGCACTAATAATCCCAAATTATTATTTTACTTATTAAGTAAATATTTCTTTATTAAAAATACATTGAAATTTATTATTTAGGGGTTTAGCTGGATCCTATGCGAATTTCACTGTTGCTAATGCAGATCATCAGAGAACCTTTACCGATTTCTTAGAACAACTAAAGTTATTATGCTAAACTTTCATTTAAACAAATGAGAAGCTCAACATCTTTTTTTTTCTCACTTTAAAATTGCTACATTGGGTGACTTTTTTCAGCTTCAAATTGTAGTTGTAAGAATATGTACAAAGAAAATAAATGTAAATAACAACTGCAGACGTATGATGTTTCGTTTAAAACAAACCAGCTTATTGATATGGCAGAATAGGATGAGAGATAATAGGGGCCAATCTATAATTAGGTTTGTTAATTATAATTGCTCAATAGAAGAGCAATTACAATTAGGGGTTGGAAAGATAAAAGCAACCAATATGGATTAGTTTGTGTCTTTTATTCTTAACAGGCAAGTGTTCGAGAGACTCACCTTTCTGTAAGGTATCCAATGGAAACGATAAATTTAGAATTTTCAATTTCAGTTTTTAATAATATAAGTAATACAAGTATACTGCTCGGTAGCTAAATTACAAGTGAGCATTAGTTTTTGATTAACAGTTTAAGGGACTTCGGTTAGATGAACCGATTCAATAAAATGGCGATAATTCAGAGTTTACTATTAATTTTAAATTTAAGATATTACAACTAGTGTTGGTAAGTTCATTAAAGGTCATATTTTCCGTTAATAAAAAAGTATTAAATCAAACAATTCAATAGTTACTTATTTTTTTATTATTGTCCAAAATACTTTGGACATGGCCCCGCCTCAAGGAAAAACCTAACAATGATGTTAAGCATTTTTTTTGGCATATAGAACGTGAGCCAAGGAACAATTGGCTTGCAAAATTATTTTGGCATCTGGTGTAGCAAATGTTGGTTGAGACTTATAAGCTCTTGAAGTTGATGGCTGTTCGTTGGATCATTGTGCTGCCGAAGATTCTAGTTTGTCTTGTGGTTTCTGTCTACGGGAGATTTTAATTGCAACTTGATGTTGCGTATGGTGGTATTTATCGCAGTGTCGGCACGTATTCATTGACGGGAAAGCTATCAAATCATGAGTTTTTGCAAGGCAATTTTCGCAATATCGGTATTTATCAACTACTTTCTCCCTCTTCTGGGTTGTCATTTTAAGAAATTTCCGGCAAAAACGTAAACCGCGGAATTTCTTACATAAAACACAGTCGTATGTATCCAGATCCATGCGATTAGATCCACTACGTTGCTTTGACTCAGGACGTGTTGCGGTGAGTTTTCTGTTGCTTATAGTATTCAAAGAAGAAAATATAAGACATAAATAAAGTTGTGTACGAGGATGTTAGGCGCTTATAAATTTTATAGGTAATGGCTTATGACAAAAATATTTCACAAACCATATATGTAATGTGAATAGAATAAATAAATAAATTGGTAATGTTGTTCAATACACATATAAAAAGCATTAATTAGAGTTTTCTTCATTTAGAAAGGGTAGATAACAGGGTTTGACGATGGGTCGCGTTATTACTCCAGAGGCTGTGCGCACATCTGCGGTGCGTATGTTTTTGTCAAAGCCGGAATAGGTGGTCTCGATTCTTCCTAGTCTCCACTCATGCGGCTGTTGCAAATCATCTATTACTACCACAAGGTCTCCGACTGGAATATTAGTGGTTGGATTCTTCCACTTGTGGCGCTTGTGTAACGATTCCAAGTAATCCTCTTTCCATCGAATAGAGAATTGAGGTTAGTGCAGTTATATATGTAGGGTCTTCTGACAGAGCGGCTATTGGGCGAGAGTTCAGTACTCCTCAATTCGGGTTAAAATGGTAACAGATTCCTCGAAAGTGAATTTTTGCGCACCGGCAACTCGCTTCCTATACGGCAGCTTCCCATAAGCAACCCTTATGAGGAGCGTGGGGTGGAATAAACTTCCATTCAAATCCGTGAGTAAGGTATTTTTGAGCTATATCTTTGGATGCATTATTTACAAACGTGTTAAATTCTCGTTCGAGTGTTTTGCTGGCGCCTAAACAATTTCTACCATTATCGGATACTACACTTTGGGAGAGCCCCCGCCTCCCAACAAAACCAGAAAATGCGGATTGGAAAGCAGGTGAGGATAAGTCTGAGCAGAGTTCAAGGTGTATTACTTTAGTGCTAAAATAAACAAACACGCTGACATATCCTTTTACAGTGGGTGCTTTTCTTAAGGGAGATATTTTTACTTCAAATTTACCTGCAAAATCAACACCGGTTATTTGAAAAGGAAGCGAGAAATTGCACCTTGCTGGTGGTAAGGGAGCCATAATCTGTGTGCACGGCTGCTGTCTGTAAATAATACATGTCTTGCAGCTCCGTATTATTTTCTTGACACGTGGCCTCAGCCTGAATATGAAAAACTCAGTTTGAGCCATGCGACATATTTGACTACATTCAGCATGATATAAAAACTGATGCAAATGAGAGAAGTATAATTGGCAAATTCGGGAGTTACCTGGTAAGATAATGGGATAACGCCCGTTATAGGGAAGGAACGATTGCTTTAGTCTACCATTTACTCTTAGAATTGAGTTTGGATCAAGAAATGGATTCAAAGTTTTCAGTGAACTTTTATTTGCAATAACTTGTGAGTTTTCTAAGCAATTGTATTCCTCTTCATAAAAACATTTTTGAGCGAGAATAATCAATCGGTATTTTACAAATTTCATTTCTTGTTGAGTCAAACTATCGGATGTGGTGAGGCGAGTTCCTGCTCTTATCTTTTTATAGATCTTTTAAAGAATCTGAAAACGTAACAGATAACACATAGGGCTGTGATATAAGATGAAAATTTATTCGGAACATCTTCCATTTTGACTTCCACATGAAACGATTGCATTTCCAGAGTGACTTTTTGGGATTTTAGCGGGTTTCTTTTTGGCCATTCTGTTGATGGTTTGTTCAACCATGATGGTCCATGCCACCAGAGAGAATTATGCGTGAGATCTTGTGGTCTGCATCCACGAGTCCCAAGGTCTGCCGGGTTATCATGAGTGGGCACATGTCGCCATGTTGTGTTTGTCACTAAACTGTAAACTAGAGAAATTCGATTAGCTACATAAGTTTCACATGACGAAGGAGGTTTTGAAAGCCATCGCAGCACTATTGAGGAGTCAGATCAGATTTATTTCACTAATGTTAAAATTCAGAGACAAAGTGATATATTGTACGAGTGTTGCAAGTAGGACTGCGCTATTGAGCTCCAAGCGTGGAAGGCAAACTGTCTGTATGGGTGCGACTTTGCTTTTCGCTTCTAGTAAATTGGTAAATGTGTTGTTTTCTGACACCGAATGTACATATATTGTTGCGCAGTAGGCTATTTTAGAAGCTGCAGGGAAACCATGTATTTGAATCGTGTCTGTGGGTTTGTATTGCAACCAACGAGAAATAGAAATTGTCTCTGCTTGCGAGAGATCTTGCACTAGATTATTCCAAGTTTGTAAGGAGTCTAATGAAATCTCGTCATCCCAATCCAATCCTTCTAACCATAGCTGCTGCATAAGTATTTTAGCGCGTATAACGATGGGTGCCATCCTGCGGGGTCAAAAGTTTTCGCGACTGATGAAAGGATTTGGCGTTTTGTGATTTTTGTGGATTTGTCGAGTGGTGCAAAGTTGTACGTAAAGGAGTCAGTGACAGCATTCCACTTAATACCAAGAAAAATCTAAATCATAAAGATCTTCCTTTGGCAAGTGGGTGAGTAATTGCGAATCGTTTGCAGTAATCTTTTTTAATAGCAAGCCGGCTGAATTTAGTAGCTTTATAAGTTCAGTTTGAGACGAAAGGGTTTCTTCTATGGAGTGCTCTCCAGAAAGTATGTCATCGACATAAGTTTCTGTGCGGAGAATTGAAGCTGCTTTTGGGAACATGGATTCGGAATCTGAAGTTTGTTGTAAAAGTGTCCGAATCGCGAGATAATTAGTTCACACCGAACGTTACTGTTGTTGTAGTTGGAAGTCTTGAATAGGGCCGTTTGACTGGTGTTGAAAAAAAATTCGCTGAAAGGGTCTATCAGCATAGTGCACCAGTATTTGGCGATACATTTTTCTAATGTCGCCACTGAAAACGAATTTGTATTTTCTCTAATTTAGAATTATGGATATTAATTCGTTTTGTAGTGTAGGGCCTGTGTGCAGGACGTCATTGAGAGAAAATTGAGATTTTGACTTCCTAGACGCATTAAAAACGGCTCTTACTTTCGTCGTTTTGTGTTCTGGGCGAACAACGGCGTGATGTTGCAAATAATATGAGCTTTATTTACCTTGAGAACTTATTTCATTCGATAGCGTTTCCTCTATGTGGTCAAGTGTTATGTACTCATTCAAAACAGGGTTATATTGAAATTGAAGCTTAGAATTTCTTAAAAGGCTTTTCTCCATTCTGGGGTATTGTGCTAGTGCTATAAATCGTGAAGATCCCAGGAAGACTTTTTCAGGAAACTCTTCCATGAATGGTAGGTGTACGATGTTTCTACCGCTTTCATTGCGAGTTGTTGTCTGATTGTATAGTCTCTCACACAAGTCATCCTCAGCCGATTTTGAGCGAGTTACAGGGATTTCTTCCCGTTCCCAAAAACTTTTTAAAATACTGTTGAGTTCGGTATTTTCCGATGTTACAACTGATGTTGTGAAAGTTTGAATGGTGTGTATTTTTATTGGACCGCTGAGAATCCAACCGAAAATTGTGTTGTACGCAGACGTGTTACCACGAACATTTTTCTTTATGCCATCGATATTTAGGAAATGTTCATAGTCATTTCCTAGAATTAGGTCTATCTGAGAATCTTTGTTAAAAGTTGGGTCAGCGAGATCTAATTCCGATAGTTTTTTTGAATAGGGAATATCAAAATTGTAAGCGGGAAGATTTTTTGTAACTTTAGGTAACACAATTGCTTTGATAGGAACTCTCAAATTATATCTCTTTGCATACAAAACAAATTTGCATTCTTTGCTTGACGACTGCTTTTGGCCACCGATGCCAATAATTTCAAAGTGCGAATTTTGATATGGGAGTTGAAGACGATTGCAAACTCTTTCTGCTAAAAATGTTCGCTGAGAACCGAAGTCAATTAACGCTCTAACAGTAAAGAGTTCACCTCTATGCTCAATTTGCGTTATTTCAGTGCGTAATAATATATTTTCGCTATTTATAGAACAATTTGCTTGAAACTGCTTGGAACAATGGGGAAGCTCATTTAGAGTGCTATTTTCAACAATTTGAGAAATATTTGAGATAGGTTGCTTATCCAATTTCTGTTGCTCATTCGCACTTTCTTTATTATATGAGTTGTTTGGACTGTGAGCTGAGTTGTGAGGTTTCTGTTTCATATGTAACAGCGTATGTTTACTGTTGCAATTTGCCTTTAAGTGAGAAGAGGCCAGGCGGTTATTAAAAATTTTATTTTGAAATACGAAATCTACTCTTTGTTGTACATTGAAATTTCTGAACTTTGGGCATGTTCTTAAAGTGTGATTTTCGTTGCATAGTTTGCAAGATGTGCAAAAAATTTTCATGAGATGTATATGTGTGAACATTAGTTTTAGGAGTTCTTGTTAATGCAAAGAAGTCTTTTGAGGTTTGTAGGCTCGTGAGACGTTCTACTGCCTCATAACTGTCAACAAAAAATTACGACATTTGTGTCCACTTTGGCAGGTCACGCGGAGATGTAAGAGATTGCTCCCATAGAGCTAGAGTTCTGTCTGGAAGTTTTGTTGAGATTAACCGAATGAGAATCGGGTCCCAGCTCTCTACCTGTACACCTGTCGTATTTAGAGTAGCAAGCGAATCATTTACCATAGATTGAATTTTCCTTATTGATTCGCTATCTTCAGTTTTTGCAGCTGGGATATCAAAAAGTATTTTAATTTGGTTGTCTACGAGAACTGGTTTGTTCTCGTATCGAGTTTTTAACACATTCCATGCGAGTTTAAAATTGTCGTTAGAGAGAGTATATCTTTTGACAATGGCGCCTGCTTCACCTTTCGTTTTATTACGAAGGTGGTACAATTTGGTAACCGAGGTGAGCTTGGAGTGATTTATGTACACTGCTGTGAACATGTCCCGAAATGAGGGCCATTGTTATTAGCTGCCATTGAATATCTCAGTGTCGCAAGGAGGTATCTTAATGCAGTCACTTGTTCCAGAGGGATATTGCTGGAACGTTAAGTGACGACAGGTGAATTGAAATCTCGGAATTCCTGGATTTTCCTGTTGGAGTCGAGTATTCGAGAGGAACAGTCATAATACTTAGTTCTACATTCTTCAAATTTCTCTCTCGCCTCTGTCTTTATTTCTGTAGTAATTGTCGAATCCCTGGAGAATGCAACTTTTTCGTGAGATAAATTTTTTTTTAGCTTATCCCATCTTAAGTCCAGGTCTCTCAACATGACTTCAAGCATAGTATCAGTATGCTCTTCAATTGGAGTAGCGTCAAACCTTTCGCATAATGTAATTGGCTGATCGTAATCAAAATTAAAATTCTCTTTTCCATACGAGCTTGAGTTTCGGGATGTTGAAGGCATATTGATATAAGATTAAGATTATAAGGGTTGGGATTAAGCTTAGAAATATAACGATTAGGCAAATGTGGGTTTGTTAGGGATAAGAATTTTTAATATAATATATTATTAAATAGCTGCAAGGTTAATTCTTTCTGTATCTTTGTTTGGGAAGGGGCTTTTGGCGCAGCACTATATACACGCTCTAGTTTGAAATACAGGAAGCTGATCAAGGGAACGGTATAAAATTATTTGCCACAACAAATAGCTGATGTACTCGAGGCACACCTGGTATAATTGTTTAGGGTATTGACTGAGAGGGGTATAATTAGTCAACTTTGCTGTATTTGTTTAAAATGTTTAGGGGATATGAACTAGCATTAATAGTACTCTAACTTTAATACTCAAGATTACAGACAGCTTATAGCTTTACCTAATATGACTAATCACGTTTTAGTAAAATAATTTTTAATAGATTTATGATTTGCAAGAATGAAATTATTTAAGTAAGCGACAATATGTATACTTTATTCTTTAAATTATTAAGCAGGAAGTTTTAATATTTCCTAGTTACTACCATCAATTTAGTTTAATGGAACCGAAAATGTTCTATTTTACCACAGTGTGTTACTAATGAAATATTTGAAAATTTTATATTTTCTTATTTGTTTTTGTAAAGGAAGTGAACCTGGGAAATCAAATTTTAATTTGTTCGCTTTGATTTTAAGCTTTAGATATCAATAAATTTATCTATAAAATGTGAGATTTAATGACAGGAAAGAATTGTGTTTTTATTTTTGAGATGTCTTTGTTTTTGATAAACAAGTTCTATGTTCTATTTGTATTTTTGTTTTGTAATGGAAACTGCAATAAAATTCAGTGGTTGTAAATTTTAATTTTTATCTTCTGAAATCATGATTGATAAACAAACATAAATATGTATAATAGTTTGATTTGAATTTCTTTATTTTGTACAATTGTGGGAAAATTATTTGCGGCAACACTGAATGATCGCAGTGAAGAAGTATATAAAGTTATTTAATAATCAGGGACGGCAAGTTGACTGTTTCAATTTTAGTTGAATTTGGATTTCTTAACTTTGTTTTACTTATTTTCTTGAAAGTTTATTTTTTCAAATTTATTCTTTAAATTAGTTTTTTTTAACTTATTTGAATTATGAAAATTGGGTATTAGTCAGTTGCCAAATTTTTATTATAATTTTTTATTTTTTTAACACAATTTTATTTAATTTTTCCATATACTGTATTTTGTTTGATTTCCTTTATATTTCAGTATTGCAGTTTTATTTTTTTTTTCAAATCTACTATATGCATGAAAATATAGTTTTGTGGTATAACTTGTATTAACAAAAAAAAATTTTAATTTGAAGAGAAATTTTTAGTTGCAAATTCACCACTGTATGCACAGGGAGAAACTCAAACAAATAAGCAAAAACGAATTTCTCGAAATAAGAGATATTTATTAGTTTTGCTTTATTTATTTAAAGTTTAACCCCCATATGCAAAAAAATAAAGTGTTCTTGAAGTGTACGTTAAAACAAAATTTCCATACAAAAACCGGTTTTAACGTACACTTGAAGCACACGTTATTTTTTGCATATGGGGGTAAATAAATAAAGCGAAATTTCAAACTTTAAATACCTATACTATGCAAATAAATAATTATATTACATGTATGTATGTAACTTTAATATATATGTATGTATTTAAATTTCACTTATTATTTTTCCACTATATATAAAAACCTTAAAATAAGTATGTATGTACGTATGTACCTGTGAAATCTCCACAATTAAATTTATCCTTATGTACATATTTCTGTTTTGCTTTTTATCTGTTTCTTTATTTAAAGGTACATATGTACATGTATATATATATGTATGTATGTATGTAGGTAAATGGATTTTGTGCAAATGCACTTTTTGAAACAAACGGCTTTTTTTGCGACTATATTTTATTTTTTTATGTATTTATGTACATACATATGTAAAAGAATTTTTGTTTTAGGTACATACATATGTATTTATTTCTAACGGGCTGAAAAACTGGGTTTGGCCGTTATTTATTTATGTATCAATTTAAGGATTTAAAGTAAAAAGTGCTACTAATATAATTAATAGAGAAAAGGTCCCCCAACCCCTATTTCGGGTTGAACTGGAGCCGAATGACATACAATTGAAAAAAAATTAAACCCATCCTATTTATAATGTAAAGTTTCTCTTACACCGAAAAATCACAGTTGAAGAGCCACGCAAGCGTTCAGGTCCCGTACAGTGTCATAATTGCCAAGAATATGGTCATACAAAATCCTACTGCAATTTACCTACAGTTTGTGTTATCTGCGGTGAATTGCATGGCACTGCTAGCTGTACCAAGCCAAAAGTTCAAGCAGAAAAAAAATGTAGTAATTGTGGAGGTAATCACACCGCTAACTACAGAGGTTGCCCTGTATATTCTTTTGTTAAGCAGACTATGGGACAAAAACCTAAATTAACTCCAGCTCAATCAGCAAATGCTTACTCCACCACTTTTCCTCCAATGAGCCAACCAAGTACTTTACGAGTATCGTATGCGGATGCTGTTAAGACAAATTCAATTCCCACGCAGAAAGTGTCCCCACCAACAACAAGTAATTCGACAAATGCTAACACAAGCTTTAATTTCAGCCGCCTTGAAGCCACTATTGATAATCTAGTGCAAACTATAAACAACTTTACTACAAATATGACTAACATGATGCAAGAAATGCTACGAATGCAGAATACTCTGCTTCAAGCATTAATTAACAAGCCATGAACACGTTGAAAATATGTTTCTGGAACGCAAACGGCATCCGCCAACACAAAAATGAGCTCGAGCACTTCCTTATGGAAAAAAATATTGATATAATGTTGGTCTCTGAGACTCATTTGACATCAAGAAGCTAATTCAAAATAAATGGTTACACTCTATATGATTCAAAGGACCCGAGAGGGAGAGTATGCGGTGGATCAGCAATTCTAATTAAGTCAAGACTCAAACACTATGTCCTTGACAACGTTTGTGAAGAATATATGCAAGCAACGAATATTTTCGTAGAAAATTTTTGTGCGAATTTCGTGATATCATCAATTTACTCACCTCCCAGATTTGCAGTTACAGAAGAGCAGTATGAGAAGTTCTACAAATCGCTTGGATCTTGTTTCCTGGCAGCTGGCGACTACAATGCAAAACATACGTACTGGGGCTCGCGTCTTGTTACACCTAGAGGTCGAGCGTTGTTTAATACAATTTCAAAAATGGACTTGGATGTCATTTCGTGTGGGGAGCCCACTTATTGGCCTACTGACGTACAAAAAATTCCGGATGTAATAGATTTTGGTGTCATGAAAAATATCCCTAGGGACCTAACTCACGTGGAGGCCTCTCTAGATCTCTCCTCCGATCACTCTCCCACAATAGTTACAATTTTTAACCCACTAAGGAGTGATTTGCCGAACTCATATGTGAAGATGATAAGTCGTGTTAATTGGCTGGGGTTCAAAAAATATCTCAGTAGTCATTGTACGGAAAACATTAAGCTAAGTACATCCGATGATATTGAATTTAACGTTGCCAATCTTAACGAAAATATTAAAGAGGCTGCTGAACATGCAACTACTTCCCATCCGCAGACTGGCTTTAATAGAATATATTCTGCGGATATTGAACGTCTTGTATGTGAAAAAAGGAGAGCTAGAAGAGAATGGCAACAACACAGATCACCCCTAAATAAACTCAGACTTAAAGAATGTACTAAACGACTCAAAGAGTTGCTATCGTCGGAAAAAACAGCATTACTAGAAAAATTTCTAGAAGGTCTCGATGTCACGTCAGCATCTAATTACTCTTTATGGCGCGCTGCTAGAAATCTTAAAAGACCCGTTGAGCTTACGGGCGCTGTTGATTTGCCGAATGTAGTTTCTCTACCCCCTCGTCCCATAAGGTTTAAGCTGTGTGAATTACAAAAAATAATTGCTGAACTTAACCCGAAGAAAGCTCCAGGTATTGATGGAATTAGTAACAAGATGCTGATGAATTTGCCTCTAATCGCAATAAGAATCCTGCTATTTATTTTTAATGCCATTTTGCGATTGCAGTATTTTCCACATAACTGGAAACTGGCGAAGATCAAAATGATTCAAAAGCCGGGTAAAGATCTTACCAAGGCTGAGTCATATAGGCCTATAAGTTTACTATCAACAATCTCAAAGCTTTTCGAAAAGCTGCTCATGACTAAATTTTCCAAAATTTTAGCTGATAATGGGTGTATCCCAGATCATCAATTTGGTTTTAGAAGTCAGCATAGCACAATTGAGCAAACGCATAGGTTGGTGCAAGTTATAAGGAAGACATTTGAAGAAAAGAAATATTGTTCTGCCCTCTTCATTGATGTTTCTCAAGCGTTTGACAAAGTATGGCACGAAGGCCTAGTTTTAAAATTGAAGAGATACCTGCCAGTAAACATTCAAAAACTTTTGGAAAGTTATATTGTTGATAGGAAGTTCACTGTTGTGGAAGGAGACTTCATGAGTGTGCCCGAATCTATATCTTCCGGTGTCCCACAGGGTAGTATTCTGGGGCCAGTCTTGTATTTAATATATACTTGTGATATGCCTGTGAGCAATAATATCCATACCTCTACGTTTGCCGATGATACAGCCTGTATGAGTATTCACGAAAACCCTTCTGAGGCATCCCGCAATCTCCAGGAACATATTACCCAGTTGGAAATATGGTTGAACTTATGGAGAATTGAAGTAAATGAACAAAAATGTGTCCATATAACGTTTCCCCTAAGAAGAGATACTTGTTCCCCCATTCGAATAAACAATGAGAATATTCCTCAACATTCTCACGTGAAATACCTTGGTATTCACCTTGATCGAAGGCTTACGTGGAAACATCATATTGACTCTAAGCTAACTCAAATGAAACTTAAGTTATCTCAAATACATTGGTTGATTGGCAGAAATTCAACACTCAGCCTAGACTGCAAACTGTTAATATACAAGTCGCTTTTGAAACCAATATGGTGCTACGGAATTCAGTTATGGGGCACTGCTTCAGCTTCAAATGTTGAGAAAATCCAACGAAGACAAAACAAAATTTTACGTTTAATAACATCGGCTCCATGGTACATTAAAAATTCAAATTTACATCGTGATCTAAATATGCCACTAGTGACTGAAGAAATTTCAAAATACGCAGGCAAATATTTAACTAAACTCGAGTCCCATCCTAATCCCCTTGCTCGTAACATCTTGAACTTTACTGGACACATCCGCTTAAAAAAGAGGGACACCAAGGCTCTAATACGCAATACCTCAGATGAAACTTTTTGAGAATAATTTTTTTTGCTAGTACATAATTATTGTATTAATAACTACTATCACTAAAATTGTTTTCGGCATTGGTCGGACACATTAATTATATCTAGACTTAAGATTTGATTACTTATTGTTAGTTCATTTTTTTGAAGATGCAATAAATAAGTTATATGTATTAAAAAAAAAAAAAAAAAAAAAAAAAAATGTATCAATTAATCCGTATGAACACAATTCTTAACTTTTGTATACACATATGTATGTATGTATGTATGTGAATTATTCTTTTTTGTATCACAAGTTACATACATACATAAATTAAAATTTTTTTTAACTTTGCCTTTATGTGTGTACTTTCTGTATTTTGTACACATACATACATATGTATATACCTCTGTATATTGTTTAAGCTATTTTTTTTTTTGACACAATTGGCACTATTGTTTTTTTTTGTTTACTACTCACGGTTTGATGATACGTTTGGTACTGATGACTTTCGATTTTTTAATTTACCTCATTATGTTGACTTATGGATGGAGTAAGTGTGTTGAGTTTCCTTTTGTTTCTTAGTCCTAGTTTACACTATGCAAGCCTTATTGCTAAGCTGATTAGCTTGTAAGGAAAGAGAGACGAGGGGAAAAGAAACTTTACTGTTCCCTCGTCTCTCTCACTATCAACTAATGAACTTAGCTTTAAGACTTGCAAAGTGAAAATATGGACTTAGCTTGCTGAAGACTTGTTTAAATGAAACAATTTGTTTTCTGCGGCTTCGAATGGACCATGCACACGTAAGGTGTTTCGTTTAAAACAAGCCAGCTTAATGATATGGCAGAATAGGATGAGAGTTAATAGGGGCTAATCTATAATTAGGTTTGTTAATTATAATTGCTCAATAGAAGAGCAATTACAATTAGGGGTTTGAAAGATAAAAGCAAACAATATGGATTAGATTGTGTCTTTTATTCTTAACAGGCAAGTGTTCGAGAGACTCACCTTTCTGTAAGGTATCCAATGGAAACGATAAATTTAGAATTTTCAATTTCAGTTTTTAATAAGATAAGTAATACAAGTATACTGCTCGGTAGCTAAATGACAAGTGAGTATTAGTTTTTGATTAATAGTTTAAGAGACTTCGGTTAGATGAACCGATTCAATAAAATGGCGATAATTCAGAGTTTACTAATAATTTTAAATTTTGCGATATTAAAATTAGTGTTGGTAAGTTCATTAAAGGTCATATTTTCCGTTAATAAAAAAGTATTAAATCAAACAATTCAATAGTTATTTATTTTTTTATTATTGTCCAAAAGTACTTTGGAAAACAACAACAGATATTCAAGAATAGAGTGTTGCCACCCAAGTATTTTTTTGACCGGGTGCAGTCAAGTTAATAATTAGTGTTTTGTTTTATGGGAATTGTTATAATTTAAGTTTAACATTTTTTAACGCACTTATAATTCCAAATTATTGTTTTAATTATTCAGTAAAATATTTTTTTATTAAAAATTCACTGAAATTGATTATTGAGGGGCTTAGCTGGATCCTATGCGCATTTCACTGTTGCTAATGCAGATAATCAGAGAACCTTTACCCAAAAATTTCTTAAAACAACTAGAGTCATTATGCTAAACTTTCATTTAAACAAATGAGAAGCTCAACAGCAACTAACAAAGTTGAAACAAGAACTCAATAATCAACATGTTTTTTATTTTCTTATTTTACCATTGCTACCTGGCTGATTTTTTTCAGCTTCAAATTGTAGTTGTAAGAGTATGTAGAAAAAAAATAAATGTAAATAACAACAACAGCTATTCAAGAATAGAGTGTTGCCACGCAAGTATTTTTTTGACCGGGTGCATTCAAGTTAATACTTAGTGTTTTTTGTGGGAATTGTTACAATTTAAGTTTCAAACTTTTTAACGCACTAATAATCTCAAATTATTATTTTACTTATTAAGTAAAATATTTTTTTTATTAAAAATACAGTGAAATTGATTATTGAGGGGTTTAGCTGGATCATATGCGCATTTCACTGTTGCTAATGCAGATCATCAGGAAACCTTTACCCAAAAATTTCTTAGAACAACTAGAGTTATTATGTTAAACTTTCATTTAAACAAATGAGAAGCTCAACAACAAATAAAAAAGTTGAAACAAGAACTCAATAATCAACATGTTTTCTTTTAATTGCGTTAATGGATCAATTAACGGATTATCGGTTAAATGATTTTTCCGTTTAATTGCACCAAATAACGAGCATTTTTAGAAAATCAATTAAACGGAAATTACTTTACTTAGATTTTTAAACATAAATGCTATAGGTTTTTCATTTCCGTCATCGTCAACTGAATCAAACCACTCCAATTCCGAAATCGCTTGCATTGCAATGAAGATAGAATTTTTTGCTCAAATCCGGATTTGAAAGAACTGGCGCTGTTGTTAACAGCATCTTGATATGCTGAAAGGCACTCTGAGCTTCCTCAGTATAGTTATACTTCTTTTTTCTTGACAGCACCTCGGTGATTGGAAAGACTACTGACAAAAAATTAACAATAAACCTTCGAATCGGTTTAATTCCACCGTTTCCCATAATATAGCCATGATATTTCTTTTCGGTTACACAAAAACGTCACCTTGATATTTAGGGTTAAATTAGCCTTTTTAAATTGGTCAGATACATATATGCACCTTAATTGACAAATGTGTTGTAGAGTCATCATACACTATTACCAGGTCGTCCAGGTAACCAAAGACGCAATGTTTAAGGTCTAATGGTATCAGTGAGTCCATCAAACGTCACATCGTTTGAGCGGCATTACAAAACCCAAATGGCATGACCTTGAAATGCTTTGGCTTCGTACCCTGAGGCAATCTGCATGTACGCATCTCTTAAATTAAGTTTTGAAATAAGGTTTGATTTTGGCAGCCTTGCAAATATTCCCTCAATGCTTGGCAAGGGTATGCGTCCTTCTTGGTAACCTGGTTTAATTTCCTGGCATCTAGACACAGGCGGTCTTTGTGCAGCTTAACAACGAGTCGCATTGGCGAACTCCACTATGATGACGATTCTTTTATCAACCCCAATACAGGCATTCTGTCTACCTCCTCAGTTTCTTCACTGCTGGCGCAGCATTGCAAATGTCTATACTATGCTTTATTAAACATGTTCCTCGCGAGAGGTATATGACTGTTGTAAATTAATGGCTAAAACCTCAGATATTTTCTTTATGTCAGACAAATTAGAAAAATTATTAATTAATGCAGAATCAATAAGGTCGGAAGCTAGATCGAATGACTTCCAAAAGTCTAAGCCTAGAATCAGATTTTGCATATCCATAATTTAATTTTTCTGTCCTTGTTTCTAAATTCAACATGCTGTTTTGACATAGGTATGTTTTTTTAAAATTGTTGCCAATCTCCAGAATATTGCTGAGCTAACTCATTCCCAATGCAGCTTACATTGGCACCGGTATCTAAAAGACCAAGTTGTGAAAGGTGTGAAAATTTAACATTCGCGTAAAATCTGTCATCATGGGTATTATTAATCACGGTTGACACCATGGATTTTGACATACTTTTTCGCATTAGTTCGATTTTTATTTTTTTATGTTAAAAGAGATTAATAAAATATGTTATCTATGAGTAATGACTTATTTGAAGTTTAGAGAATTTGAAGTGTGAGATATTGAGGTTTGTCAAAGGCAACCTTATACTCTTCGTGTGTATGTGTTTTTACAATAACTTGGGCGGTGGCCGTTGGATAAGTTAAAAAAATAAACAAACTACACGCTGGAAGAGTACACATCTGGCACTTCTTGTGTTGTAATAATTTATTTTAAATTTGTTTCACGTTATGTGTTTATATGGAAATAATACCACACAACAACAAAATATCGGAAATAACAAACTTTGTCACTAGTACATTCTGTTGCGATGTCACAAAATAATGCCATAGTGTGTACTCGGCATTAGTTTTTTTTTATTTTCACTGCTTGCTCACATTTATTCCTGTCTATTGAACAAACCATACATATGTACATATTTACTTAAGGCCGTGATACACTAGCCTACACGATCGTTCGATTTTTGAGAAAATACAGCCCTGGTATGAAGGAGTCTATGAACATTTTCAAAAAACAAAAACAATTCATCAGATCAGGGTTGTATTTTTTCGTAGATCGCGCGATTGTGTAAGATAGTGACTCATGGCCTTTACTATGTATATACAAATAAATGAATAAACAGTAGTTTTGTATATTTCTAATCTACAAATTTATTTAAAAAAAATATCGTAAATATATTTTGTAACATTGTAAGAATAGAATATTAAACTACATTTTTTAGATATTTTCTTGATAAAGTAAATATGCATTTCTTAAGGCACAAACTCCAAAATTGTGATAGCTTCAGTAAAAATTTCCCGGATATTTAAGTTGTATTTACTTAAAGTTGATGTACCCAATATCCTCTATATTGAAAACTCTGAGTTGGACTAGCTTCTCAAACCATTTCAGTAGAGGGGTAATGGGGACCTTTACCCTCCTTTTGCATATGGAGGGATTTTGGGGATATTCATGCTGGCTATGTGTGTGTGTGTGAGTTGGATTCTTTCTATATATGTATGTATGTATGTATATACATACTTGTGTGTACAGCTTTTGCTGTTATTGTAGAGTATTGATGCGCGTTTCTTTGCACAATTGTGCTGAGAGAATTCACACGTATTCTTACCCTCTTTAATTTAGTCGTCGATGAGACAGCAACGAATGCGCATGAGGCGGATTATTATATATTTTTTTCTAGAATATTTGTTCAGCAAACACACGTGTTGCCTTTCATATTTATGCAATGCGAAAAATATTTTATTATAAATAACGCATTTGGTAAATATAATGACTTTTATGTTATCAAAGATTAAAAAAAAAAGGAAAATGCTATTAAAAGACATTATGATGCTTTTCATAGCGATATTCATAAGTTTAATGGTAGGGAAGGAGAGAAATTTTAAATAAAAATACAAATATTTATTTTGAAAAAATAAAAATTAAATAGTTTGTATCAGTAGACCATACCAAAATAAAGTTTGAAAAAGTTTTTTATAATTGAATGTTTGCTTAGAGAATGTTTTACTTTCAATTAATATTTTAACTGAGTGGATTTAAGTATGGTGGATAGCTCGCAACCTCAATATATTGACAGTTCACCAATACATTCACAGTGCCCACCAATATAATAAATTGAAGTACATACATTTTCTTTATATATGTATATAATCCTACTGTGCGTGTGTTGTGACTGAACTCCTCGTAAACGGCTAGACCGATTTGCATACATTTTTTTGGCTGGCGCCCCTGGTGGTTTAGATTTAAAATTCGGTCCAATTGGACAAAGGGGCGTGGAACCTCCCATACAAACCACAAATTAAAAATCTATTATTTCTGCTCCTGATAACGGTATTTGAACAAAATTTGTACGTCGGTTGTGATATAACTTCGTGCTAACCTGAATAGAAAATAAAAACACGAATAACCACAAAATGAATACTGATACTTACAAATGTATTCAACAAAGGTAAATCAATAATTGTATACACAATATAATCATTTCTCATATAACATTTCAATGAAAATTTGCGTTAAATAGCTGATGTTAATAAAAATCTCTACCGCAGTAGATAGACTTGAGTGCTGATGAAGTGCTGGCTGCACAGACAAATATCGGTATTTCCCCAGCTAATAAATTCTAATTATTGTTTTTCGAACTTAATTTTTTTCTATATTTATGATTTGATCAGGCTAAAGTTCGTTTTTTTTTTATGCATACATATATTTATTTATTGTATCTTCAAAAATGAACTAACAATAAGTATTCAAATCTTAAATCTAAATATAATTATTAGGCCCGACCAGTGTCGGACATAAACTTAGTGATAGTAATTCATAATACATAAGAGTTGTGCAAAGCAAAAAATAAAAAAAATAATTTCAAACAGTTTCATCTGGTGTGGTAAGTATTAGAGCCCTTGTGTCCCTCTTTTTTAAGCGTATGTGTCCAGTAAAGTTCAAGATATTTCGAGCAAGCGGATTAGGGTGTGACTCGAGTTTAGTTAAATATTTGCCTGAGTATTTTGCAATTTCTTCAGTCACTTGTGGCATATTTAGATCACGATGTAAATTTGAGTTTCTTATGTACCATGGAGCCGATGTTATTAACCGTAAAATTTTGTTTTGTCTTCGTTGGATTTTCTCTACATTTGAAGCTGAAGCAGTGCCCCATAGCTGAATTCCGTAGCACCATATAGGTTTCAAAAGGGACTTGTATATCAAAAGTTTGCAATCTAGACTCAGGGTTGAATTTCTACCAATCAGCCAATGTAACTGAGTTTTAGTTTCATTTGTGTTAGCTTAGAGTCAATATGGTGTTTCCATGTTATCCGACGGTCAAGGTGTATACCAAGGTATTTTACATGTGAATGTTGAGGAACAACTTGATTATTGATTCGAATGGGTGAACAGGTATCTTTTCGCAGAATAAATGTTACCTGAACACACTTTTGTTCGTGTACCTTAATTCTCCATAAGTTTAACCATAATTCCAGCTGTGTAATATGTTCTTGTAGGTATCGGGAAGCCTCGTGAGGGTTTTCGTGCATACTAAGGCAGGCTGTATCATCAGCAAATGTAGATGTATGGATATTGCTGCTCAAAGGCATATCACAAGTATAAATCAAATACAAGACTGGGCCCAGTATGCTCCCCTGTGGCACACCGGATAAGATTGATTCGGACGCACTCATGAAGTCTCCTTCCACAAAAGTGAACTTTCGAGCAAGAATATAACTTTGCAGAAGATTAACAATGTTTATTGGTAGATATGTCTTCAATTTTAAAATTAGGCCTCTATGCCACACTTTATCAAATGCTTGAGAAACATCAATAAAGAGGGCAGAACAATACTTCTTTTCTTCGAGTGTTCTTCTTATAAATTGAACCAATCTATGCGTTTGTTCAATGGTGCTATGCTGACTTCTAAAACCAAATTGATGATCCGGTATGCACGCATTATCAGTTAGAATTGGGGACATTTGAGGCTAAAGTTGGTATCACTTTGTAAGCCAAATTACATGTGATAATTATTAATGAACAAATAACACCAAAGTTAGTTGTAAATATTCTGACAAACACATAGTTGAACGGAACATCTATCTGTTTCCGAAGGCCACTAAACCTTCATCATCAGCGTTCTTTTGTGTTTGGTCTACTGTGTGTTAATAGCCAAGGGCCTGCGGCAAAAAACTAAATAAAAATATACTTAAGTATCCAACCAAAAAAGTTTGTGTTAATTAGAACAAAAAATAAGCAAATTAACTAACATGTGCATAGTTAGTAAAGAACAAACGATTGTCTTGCCATTGGCCTTTTATGTTTTTTGATCAAGTCGTTGGAAAGACTAACAGACAGTCATATTAGGCAACGGCTGTTAGGATCGTCAAGACTCTTAAATAGCCAGCATGCATACCTTAAGGGATGCTCTACAGAAACAGCACTACATGAAGTGGGTAGGTTCATAGAGAGATCCGTGGAGCACAAACAATACACCCTGGCAGCCTTCCTAGATATAGAAGCCGCCTTATATAACGTATCGGTGACAGCCATGCAAAATGCTCACTAGGAGGCTGATGATGAAGATTATATCAGTAACTGGATAATAACCATGCTGGGGGCAAGAAATGTCACTTCTAAATTCAACAATAGCGAGAGGACAAAATGTGCATACAGAGTAATTGTAATACGATGAATCAAAACAATTCACATATTCCATTTGCAATAATGACTGAGTATATAAAGCAGAAATATATATCAACTGACACCACATACGGTGGACCAAACACAAAAGAACGCTGGTGATGAATGCTTAGTGGCCTTCGAAAACAGCTAGTTGTTCCGTTCAACTATGTGTTTGTCAGAATATTTACAACTAACTTTGGTGTTATTTGTTCATTAATAATTATCACATGTAATTTAGATTACAAAAGCTAATCTCCACAATGTGCAGATCTTCAGCAAGGCTATTACTAGAACCTTTGAAATCTCCTGTCCCATAACAAAAGCTAGAAAAACATATCCTCCTTGGTGGAATACAGAGCTCTCCATTCTACGCAAAGAGCAACTTAGGGCCTTCAACATTAGCTAAGAGAAAAAAATGTGGCAATTTTATCGCGAAAGGCTTGCAAAAAGGCTTTAAAAATCGCCAAACGCATCTCATGGAGACATATCTGTGAGTCCACAGACTCAGCGAGGCTTGCTAGGATCCTGGCTACAAATCATTCCTGGCTAACTTTTGTAAAAAGGGAGGACGGCTCCTGGACAGATTTCTCTGCAGAATCCTTAGACATATTACTCAACAGTCACTTTCCTGGCTATAAGGATACGCCTAGTGCGAACAGCTTTATCAGTGGGCAACAACACGCTGTTGATAATGAGATACTATCTGCAGATAATGTCGCTTGGGCAATTGATAGTTACTGACCGTTTAAATCACCAGGTCCAGACAGCATCATGCCAAAGATGCTACAGAGCGCGAAAGCTCCATCATCCCTTGGCTTTTTAAATTGTATAAACTCTGTGTGTCTCCAAAGATTGGCAAAGGAAGTTGTGAAGACGCAAAGGACTTCCAACCGATCAGCTTTTTATGTTTTTTGATCAAGTCGTTGGAAAGACTAACAGACAGTCATATTAGGCAACGGCTGTTAGGATCATCAAGACTCTTAAATAGCCAGCGTGCATACCTTAAGGGATGCTCTACAGAAACAGCACAAACAATACACCCTGGGAGCCTTCGTAGACATAGAAGCCGCCTTATATAACGTATCGGTGACAGTCATGCAAAATGCTCACCAGGAGGCTGATGATGAAGATTATATAAGTAACTGGATAATAACCATGCTGGGGGCAAGAAATGTCATTTCTAAATTAGACAATAGCGAGAGGACAAGATGTTCATACAGAGTAACACCGCAGGGAGGGGTGATCTGACCTTTGCTCTGGCTTTTTGTGGTGAACACAATACATTTTAGATTAGATGCCTTGGGGGTTAAAGTTGTAGCGTACATGGACGATGTGGTAATAATAGTCACAGGGATGTTCACGGACGTGATTAGTGATATCATGTCCAAAGCTTTGGGCACACTTATAACTGGGCTACAGACTATGGGCTAGGAGTGAACCCAAACAAAACGGAACTGGTACTATTTACCAAAAAGGCTAAGGTACTGAACTTTAGACTTTCCGTCTGAATAATCATGGATTGACACTATCGGACAATGCAAAATATCTAGGAATTATACTGCACCATAAATTTTCATGAATATTCAACACAGGGTTAGAAAGGCAACGGTAACATACTACTCCTGTCGTAGAATTTTTTGATCTAAATGGGGCCTAAACCCCAAAATGCTTAAATGGATGTAAAAAGTAGTTGTGCGTCCAATATGACTTACGGCTTTGTAGTATGGTGGCCTGTTACAAGTAAGAAATAGGTGGTAGATCAACTTTACAGAATAGAGAGTTCCGCTTGCGTAGGAATAACAGCATGTTTACGTACTAGTCCTTCGGAGGCTCTTAATAATATACTAAACTTTATTCCGATCTTCATATATTGGCGGTATCCTCAAGTAGTATGGAAAGGTTAGCTGCATCTGGGTAGTGGAGATCAAGGTCATATGGGAATGTCAGAGTCCTGGATCAACTACCTCCTACGCTTCAGAAATATACAGATTACATGGTGCCTCATCTGGACTTTGACAAGGTGTTTAAAGTTCTGATTCCATACAGACGGGAGTGGAAGGGAGGCACAATGGTAAGGGAATACACACTGATGGATCAAGACTGGTCTGTAATGTTGGCTCTAGAGTATTTTTAGGCGATCTTGATATAGAATGCTCCTTTCGTCTCTCTAATGAATCCATTGTGTTTCAGGCTTAAATTTTTGCGGTAAGGGAAGCGTCTAGAGTGCTGATTGATAGAAAGGTACAAGGCAAAGTGGGTATCTTTGTCGATAGCCAGGCGGCTATCATATATCGCTTCGTCTTTTCAAGTCGGGCAGTGCAAGAGTTTGCTATCTTGACTAGGTGGTCAGGCTGACCTCACACTCATCTGGGTACCAACACATAGCAATTTTTTAGGTAACGAACGGGCTTGCTAGAGCTGGCTCTGTTATGAATGCCTCCAATGCCGAATCGGTAGCCATGCCGTTTGGTGCTATTAGAAGCGGTATATTCAAGCACTATCTCTATAAGGCTGAATGTAGATGGCGCAATCAGCCACGTGTAAGGTTGCTAAGAAAATGTGGCCTTGCTACAATGATAAGCGCTCAATACAATTAACAAATAGAAACCGTAGGGACTTCTCGAGGCTCGTTGTAGTCAGGAAGGTGCACTGGATGGTTGGCAGACATGCTAGTAGGATAGGTCTGTCCTATAATGAGTTCTGCCGGAGTTGTCGAGAAAAAAGCAAAGAAAAGACAATCTTGCACTTTCTTTGCGAATGCCCAGCTTTGCATCTATCGAGACACACACTTTTTGGCAATGACATATTAGACGATCTTTCAGATTTATGAGATTGGGTTAAGTAACCTTATCAGATATCTCAACGCGACAAGTTGGATCTAGTAACGATCACCGTATCAGAATAATGAGATACGGTTCTACATAGGTTGACACCGATGAGTGTGGTGGTCCTTTTCAAAAAGTAACTATCTAGATTCTACTTGAATGCCTGCAGCCACGTAAACCAACCAACCCCCTACACTGAGACACCAAAATAGTTAGATAAATATATGTGTAATTGCGAGCCAACACAAATTTTTAAACGGGTTATGAGCAAAAACTATGTTTTGAGTATAATTATTTTTTAAATTTATGCACTCAAAATGCAATCTGAGAATAAAAAATATCTACTCGTATATTAGTGACAAAAATACCAACAGGTAACACTGTTTTGTATTAAAAAAAAGCTGTTATCACATTGAATGAAAAAAATAAAATAAAGCAACATACCAACAAATGAAAGAAGTGTAAAGAAAAATTAAAAAAACTCGTAGAACGAAAAATTAGATTTTTTTCTACCCTATTTGCTTTTCTACACCGTTCCCCTACAACCTTCAAAAATCGTGTTTCAAAAAACATTCAAAAATCAACGTGTGAATTAAGTATGTTATTTGTTGAGCTTCTCATTTGTTTAAATGAAAGTCTAATATAATAACTCTAGTTGTTCTAAGAAACTAGAAACTAGAAAGAAGTGTAAAGAAAAATTAAAAAAACTCGGAGAACGAAAAATTAGATTTTTTTCTACCCCATTTGCTTTTCTACACCGTTCCCCTACAACCTCCAAAAATCGTGTTTCAAAAAACATTCAAAAATCTACGTGTGAATTAAGTATGTTATTTGTTGAGCTTCTCATTTGTTTAAATGAAAGTCTAACATAATAACTCTAGTTGTTCTAAGAAATTTTTGTTTAGAGGTTCCCTGATGAGTTGCATTAGCAACGATGAAATGCGCATAGGATCCAGCTCACAAATCAATTTCAATGCATTTTTAATAAAAAAAATATTTTTACTGAATAAGGAAAATAATAATTAGGGATTTATAGTGCGTTAAAAAATGTTAAACTTAAAAATAAAAATTATCCATATAAAGTTGAACAAATGCGTTTGGGATATATACGGATTTTAAATGTTTTGGAAACAAGTTACCTTTTTCAGTATCACTTCTTGCCCAACCTCCAGTAGACGTGAGCAGAAGTGGTTTAAACTCAATGGGTGTTTTAAGCTTTCTCGCAGTGCGCCACAAGGAGTAATTAGGTGTTGGAGTGACATCGAGATTTTCCAGATAGCTTTTAAGAGATTCAGTTTTTTCAAATGCAAGCAACTCTTGGAGTCGTTTAGTACATTATATAAGTCTGATTTTATTTAGGGGTGATCTGTGTTGTTGCCATTCTCTTCTAGCTCTCCTTTTTTCACATACAAGACGTTCAATATCCGTAGAATGAATTCTATTAAAGTCAGTCTGCGGTTGGGAGGTAGTGGCATGTTCAGCAGCCTGTTTAATATTTTCGTTAAGATTGGCAACGTTGAATTCAATATATTCGGAGCAGAGATCTAGGGAAGCCTCAAAATAAATTAAATCTCAAGAAATATTTTTCATGACGCCAAAATCTATAACATCTGGAATTTTTTGTATACCCGTAGGCCAGTAAGTGGGCTCCCCATACAAAATGACGTCCAAGCCCATTTTTTGAATTGTGCTGAACAACTCCCGACCTCTAGGCGTAATAAGAGGCAAACCCCAGAACGTATGTTTTGCATTGTAGTCGCCAGCTGCTACGAAACAAGGCCCCAGAGATTTGTAGAAATTCTCCTTTTGATTCTCAGTGATTCAAAATCTGGGAGGGAAGTAAATTGATGATATCACTAAATTTGTACAAAAATTTTCAATGCAGATATTTGTTGACATCCCCTGTAGTTAGCTGTGTGATTACCTCCACAATTACTACATTTTTTTTCTGCTGGATCTTTTGGCTTAGTAGAGCTAGCAGTACCTTGCAATTCACCGAAGATAACACAAACTGTAGGTAATTTGCAGTATGTTTTTGTGCCGCCATATTCTTGACAATTATGGCACTGTACGGGTCCTAAACTCTTGTGTGGTTCTTTAACTGTTATTTTGGGGTATATAATATATTTTAAGCTATAAATTGGATGGGTCAATTTTTTTTCGGAATTATATATCATTTGGGTCAAGGGTGGCTTAGAAATTTTTTTTGCCGATACATCGGGTTTGTCGCTGTCATCTTGCAAAATGTTAAAACGGTTTTGACGATTAGTAGAGGATGCGCTGTTATCCCTATCTTTGAAGCAGATGCAATTTTAGAAGAATTTGGGCTTCGCCCACGCTTTACCACGGTTATACATCTATCCATTCCGACTTGGACCTTGGGTTTTGAGCTACTGTTATCAATAGTGATAACTTGGTTAAGAGATGAGCACGACCCCGGAGCAGATGATGTCGCTGGCTTAAATGATGAAGTACTAGCCAACTCTAACGTTAACGAATCACTAAGTGGCATTGGACAAAGCGAAGCTTATCACTGCCGAAAAAGTCGCTTCGCCGTTAAAAAAAGACTATCATCAGGTTTTTTATTTTTATTGTTTTCATTAAGAGCTTCAGAACTCACAGTAAAATAGGCTAGTCTGCCGTTAGAACTCATTTCACAATTTTTCTTATTTGAGGTACTCATATAGAGTATTCCTTAATAGAAAATTTGAGGTTTTTTGTTTGTTTTGTTATTTATTTTTTTGTATGATTTTTGTTTTTTTTATATTTTGTTTCGTATGTATGTATGTAAAAAAACACACCGCTCTGACGTCTGTTCACTATGAAGGCTGTAACGACGTTTCTTCGGCTGGAGTGTCACTCGTCGGTGTCCAGTGTTCGTCACAAAAATTTATTTAATTTTTATGGGACCCAAATAAAGAGAAAACACAATTGGCTTACAAACGTTATAAATCTTATTTATTCAAGAGTGAGTTAAAAGGTACTATAATTACTAATGTCCAATTTGCCACCGGTATGTTACTCCGCGAGTGCTCCAAGGGCACTAGCAATACCGACAAACTGCATGGAAAGTTATGAGCGTACTGTGGTTACAAACGCGTCAGTACGTCACCAGTCTACACGCAGCGAGTGCTCTAAATACTAAAATTACCGAAAAAAAACTGCTTGGAAAATGACGAGCGTATTGTGGTAACAAACGCGTCAACACGTCACCAGTGTCCTTGCAGTGAGTACTTCTATGCACTGGAGCGACTGACAAAACCTGCTTGGAAAATGATGAGCGTACGGTGGTTACAAATGCGTCAATACGGCACCAGTCTACAAGCAGCGAGTACTTTATACACTAGAACCATTATATATATATAATATTTGTACTGTGGTTACAAACGCGTCAGTACCTATATCAAAGGAGTCAAGGCAAACCTTAAGTTTCCAAATTAAAACAAATAACCAGAGTGATTACAAACCTTTCTGCAGTATTTGTCGTACCTTCTCAACAGGCACGCACAGACTCCCCGTTTCCTTGTTGCTTGCGGCCTTTTATAACTGTTGCTTGTGTACAAAAATTACAAACACATACACGCACAGCCGCTCATCTGTAGGTGGCGATCTTACACCACGAACAGTTGTGAGTTTTGTCGGAGTTGTATTTTGTATCGTAAGTAATACATGATTTGACATACAGATGGCGTTATGTTTACTTAGCCGTTTAATTTAAATTTACATATAATTACATAAAATGTAGTTGGAATAATATCACTAAAATTCAAATAATCATTTCAATAATTCAATAATTAATTTTCAATTATTCTATAAAAATAATAAGAAAAACAAATTTCTTGTGTGGTAATAATAATTCATTCAGTGGGACCACACTGAACTTTTACTGCTCCAGCTCTCCCGATGGTCACATCGTACATATTTCCGTAGCGCGTCTTCGACCGAGGCACGCACTTTCGAGGGCCAGTCCGCGGTGTCCAATGTCTGGTTAGAGGAAGAGCATGATGACACGGCTGCGGTGGCTGGTGACATAGGTGCTGCGCAGGATGCAGGTATGGATGATGAAACGGTTGAAGTTGCTGATACCGGTAGGGGTGTCATCGAGCGTGAAGTCGGTACTCTGGGTGTTGTTGATGGATATAGTTAGTTGAAGAGCAAACATGCGGCTCTAGAGTATCTGGTTCTGAGAGCTCGATTTCGTATAGTAGAGGCGAAGCTATTATTGATAAACATGGCGTATTGTGTGCTGACCGGGAGGACGAGAGTCCGCGACTTTTGCCCAGCCGCCGAATGACTGAGCTGCTACAGTAAGGTGCCGTCGTACCAGGACCTGCTGTTGTTTTCTTTCAACTAACGTGCCGGCGGTGGCGTATGATTTAGCTGTACTCAATCGATAGTATACTTTGTGGCTTTGAGTCCTGGTGTTGCCAGCTCGGGCTCGTTTGGTGGTTGTTGGTACGTCATCGTCCGCCGATTGGCTTGTTATTGCTCAACCCTCCTTCGGAACTTCTCCAAATAGCCTGGAAGTGTTCCTCTTGCTCCATTTTTTCTTGTTTATTTTTATTCTGCAAGTATATAAAAAAAACTATAAGATGACTGGAATTAAGATAAACTAATATATGGTTTAATTTCATTGTAAAAATAACAAAAAAAGTTCTTCTTTGGATGAGAGGATGCTAGGCCACAAAAACTTCAGATAGGTTGCCAGTAGATAGTTAATGGCCGAGATAGTCCAAGTTTGGGAATTCAACACCGGGGAAAAACAAAAATGGTGGCAACCCTGTTACGAATGGGGGGATTTTTGGGATTTTTATGCTGATATTATCTTGGATATGTTTGTGTGTGTGTGAGTTTGATTCTTTCTATGTATGTATGTATTTATATATGTACTTGTGTGTACAGCTTTTGTTGTTATTGTAGAGAAACGTTGTCCTTACAGTAGATGGATGTATCTGTGAGTGTTTGTGTGTATGTAGTGATCGTTATTTGATTGACTCTGGGTAATTAATCTAATAGCTGT
The DNA here is from genome assembly GCA_936439885.1 of Nowickia ferox. Lineage (NCBI taxonomy): Eukaryota > Metazoa > Arthropoda > Insecta > Diptera > Tachinidae > Nowickia > Nowickia ferox. The sequence goes on along the minus strand of OW387027.1, from coordinate 44,951,651 downwards.
AGGTGTAGGTGTAGGTGTAGGTAGGTGTGGTAGCAACCCTGATAGATGTTTGGTATGGAGGGGATACGGAATGTATTTGGTAATGTATGTATGTATGTTTATGTTGTTGGTTTAATGAATGTCATCGTATCTATTTTTGCTTTGGAGAATATCATTGCTTGTGTGAATTACATCAACAATTCTTCATACATATTTACATATATGTGTATATATGTTTTCGAGGCTATTGGCATTGCTATTCTTATGGAAATAGAAAAATATTGTTTTGACATAGGTTTTATATTTACAAATAAATTTCACATATTAAATATTTTGAATCCCATCAGGTTGATAAGCAGAGTTTTATGAATAGGGGTAATTATATTTTTATTTTAGTATATTTTACTTTAATGTAACAATTGTAGAAAATAGCTTTTGCGAAAATAAAGCAAAAACTTATAGAAGGACCTACACTCACGTGACCCGATTTTTCCTATACCTTCATATTGGCAAACTGATACTGACAATGGTCTGGGTGTTGCTGTGTATATGAATTTCATCATATACTGTAATACCAACAGAGAAATTAGATTTGATGACTACTACGCGATTCTCATGTAACGTATATAAGTAAAAAAATTAATGCAGATTGTCATCAGTATACTCTGATATCACAACAAGTCACAACCTATTTTCCAAACCAAATTTTTAAAGTGTTTGAAAACAAACAAAAAAATCCAAAAGTGCTAAAACTAATTATTGTGTGTTACACAAGTTTAAAGTGCATAAAAAAATAATAAGATAAATTGTTTATAAATAAAATAATTAAATAAATTGTTTATAAATAAAACAATTAAATAAATTATAAACAAATAAATAAATAATAAAAATAATTAAATAAAATGAATACCGCAAGTTGTCCCATCTGCAATAAAGTCTTTATGACTCAAACAAAAGTAAATGAGCATATAGAAACGCACACCTACGCTAACCAGTCGAAAGCTATGCTGGGAATTAGCAAGCTAAATATTAAAAACAAATATTGTGAGGATTGTGATGAGATGATTCCATCAAATAGATGTATGGCTCACGTCAGAACCATAAAACAAAAAAACAACTGTCAGCAAGAACGGATCAGCGATTTTCTCACTAGAAGAATAAGTTACTTCAATGGGAGGATCGAAAGGAGTTTCTTGTATCTGCAAACAGCTCCATAGTGAAACAACTTAATGAACGTAGTAGGATACTTACTACGTTTAAATTTAATATGGAGCTCACATGTGATTATATGAAGATGGTCAATGACGAGATGAATGTTACCCAACTTGTGCACATCTCAAAGATGATGTTGGTGACCCTCTCCGATGACATAGATGAGATGTATAAGAAACAGACCGATGAGCTAAGAGCCAAAATGGAAGAATTTCAAGAGAGGGATAAATTTTGAAGGCCTTGAGTTTCCACTCCCATTGAAGCAGATAAAACAATTCGAAAATCAAAATGATGTCAGCATAAATGTATTTGGTCGTAATGGAACATCACTTATAGGACCATACAATGTAACGAAAACAGAGAAACACGCTCATATTAATCTGTTTTTGCTCCAGTCAAATGAAAGCTTCCACTATGTGCTCATCAAACATATATTTCATTTGTTTCATTTGTGTATTTATTAATTTTTTTTTTACATCTCTATTTAAAAAGTGACTTGTTATTGTTATATTTATTTACATATTATTTTAGTTTTCTCTCTTCTTTAGACTTCTTCGTTCCAGCATAACAACGCATGTTCATAACATATGCAACACCTGCCTATATCATACACATAATGATTATGTGTGTAATCATCATTAAAATATTTGCGCCAAAAAAGTCATCAGAATGCCCGGAGATGAAACTATTATTAAGTTTAAGAACTTTTACAAACAGTTGGATGTACCATCTACGTAATCTACGCGGACTTTGAGTCTATTTTGGAAAAAGTTGATGATGCTGTAGGTAAAAATACCACAAATGTACAGAAACATCGTGCTTGTGCATTCGGTTATTTTTTTAATTGTAGCTTTAATAGAGAAAATAATTTATATAGAAATTATTTTGGTGAAAATTCGGCGAATATATTTATCAAAAATATAGTTGAAGATTGTACATATATTTATCTAAATTATTATTTAAAGTTAAGAAAATTTTCATAAGCCCAATAGATATAGCTCAATATAATAACGCACAAAATTGTCAAATATGTAAGAAAATTTTAAATAACGTGGGGCAGTTCATAGCGAATGCAATTTGAATTATAAAACACCTCAGTTCATACCGGTTGTCTTTCATAATATTTCTGCATATGATATGTACCTATTTTTCAAAGAACTTTGTAGTATAAAAAATGCCACAATAAAAGTGATTTCCCAGAATACAGAGCGTTATATTTCTCTTTCAATTTTCATCAAGTTAGATGCAAAACATGGATTCGAAATAAGATTTATAGACTCGTTTAGATTTATGGCTTCCAGTTTAGATACTTTAACGAAAAAACTTAATAGCAATGATTTCAATACTGTTCGATCATGTTTCGTTGATGAAGATCATTTCAACCTGATTAGAAGAAAGGGTGTATTTCCATACTCTTACATGGATTTCATGACAAAGTTTAAGGAAACTAAACTCCCTAGTAGAGAAGAGTTCTTCAATATTCTAACGAATGAAGAATGTGGTGTAGTCGAGTATGAACATGTTCAAAAAATATGAAAGGAGTTTAACTGTAAAACCCTCCTTGACTATACTGAGCTCTACTTAAAGACAGATGTTCTTCTTCTAACCGACGTGTTTGAAAATTTTAGGAAAATTTGTAAAGGTATATAAGATTTGGACCCCTGTCACTATTATACAGCACCTAGTTTATCTTGGGATGCAATGGTGAAAACCATACAAGTTTCACTGGAACAGTTCACTGATTCTAAAATGTATATGTTCATGCAAAACGGAATTAGAGGTGGACTAGTTCAATGTTCGCAAAGATATTCTAAGCGAATAATAAGTATTTGCAAGATTTTGATAAAGAAAAGCCTTCAGAATTTCTTGTATACTTAGACGCAAATAACCTTTACGGTTGGACGATGTCGGAATATCTTCCTTGCGGAGAATTTGAGTGGATATGTGGTACTGGTTTTGATGTTACAAAAATTTCTGATACTGCAGAGTATGGGTGCATTTTGGAAGTGGATATAGATTATCCCGATTCGGTGCATGATCTACATAATGATTTGCCATTTTGTCATCAAAAGAAGCAGGGGGGGGGGATCCAAAATCAAAAAATTAGTTGCAGACTTACACTCAAAAAATAATTACACCATACATTATAGAGTTTTAAAACAAGGCATTTCAAATGGCCTCATCTTAAAACAAATTCATAGAATCCTCAGATTTAAGCAATCACGTTGGCTTAAAAAATATATTGACTTAAACACATTCCATAAAAGAAATGGTTGGTTGGTTACTGGTTTGATGTATGGAACAAAAGTGTGTTTTTGAGAAAACCGATGAAGAATATTTAGTTCATTAGTTTTATAAAAATACACGATATAATTTTTTGTTTAATAATAAAAGTAATAGATACATATGTTTTTTATTCAAACATAAAGTTGATGAACTTTTTACATCCGACATGAAAAGTTATTAGGATTTAAAGAAAAAATTACATAAATTTTTGTCAACGCATGCCACAATCATAACAACAATATTTTTCACTACTTGTTCAAGTAGGTTAAATTGCTGTATATATTTAAGTAGAAAATATCAGTTTTATTCATGCAACATGACATTTAAAGAAAACACAACGGAAGATATAAAAGGCAGTTTGAATATATTTAATAAAATAAATTTTATTAATAAAAATAAATATCAATTTCATTTGATTAAAACATAACACAATAATAAAATTTTGGTATTTTGCTTTGAATCACGTTCATTGAGTAGAATATGCATTGATATACATCATAACAAATGCTAATAACAATATTAAAACTTTTACGTTGGAAAGTTGCCACATATGCAAAAATTGCTGATTGCTATAAAACAATTTCTAAAGTATATAGAAATTGTGGAAATGGCGCAATATTGCAGCACTCTATCTCCTGATTTATTCAAGATATCGGAAAACTGATCATGAGTTTGGAAAGATTACACGTTATTTATATATAATCAATCAATAACTAAATTTTTTTTAACATGTTCCAAACATCAAACAAGTAACCAACCGACGAAATTCTAAAAATAATTTAAAAAAGATTTTTTCAAACTTTTAAACAATGCTGTTTATGGGAAGACCATGAAGAACATTGAAAAACTTACGGATATTAGAATTACTTCATTCTGGGAAACAACGAACAGGAATCATTTGGGTCTGAGAGCATTAATGCGAGACCAAATTTTAAGCATTTGACAAAATTTTCTGATGATATGTATGCGGTAGAGTTAGAAAAAATGGAACCACTATATGATAAACCCATATATGTACTGGAGTTATCCAAGTGGAGAATGTATGACTTCCATTATGGCCTCATGAAGCCTAAATTTGGAGAGAAAGTTTCTCTCAACTATATGGATACTGACTCCTTTATTTATTCAATTAAAACTGATGATTTTTATAATTACATTAGGTTGAATTTTGATACGTCAGTGTTTGCGTGGAATCGAATAAATAAAATTAGGTTCAAATAACAAGAAGTATTCTCAATTTATTTATATTACCTTTTTTTTTATTTGAGTTTAACAGAAGATGTGTGTTCGTAGCAACGAACGTACTTACCAATAATAATTAACAAAAGTATATCTAAATTCTGTAGCGAGTGCAATGTTCAACATAAGACCGTTAGCGGTTTATTCGTTGCAATCTATGTAAAACCTCCAACACAAAGATGCAAAAAAGAGGAGTAATAAATCCCAACGAATTACCAACCAGTAAGAACGAAAATTATATTATTTTAAATTGAACTTAAACATTGCCGGCCACCTTGCAACATCCAAGTTGTTGCAAAGAAAATAACTTAAAAACAAGTAATATATATAACAATTTTGAACTTAAAAAAAACTATATTTATTTACCATTCATTTTATAAATTTTTTTTCTTTTTTCATAAACAATTTGAAACCAGATAAACTGGCAGAATTTCCCATTGAACAAAGTCTATGGGATGTAGTTTTCTCAGACTACATACTTCACCCATGCGGGTAGGGTTTTAAAAACCAAATATTTTTTTTCTTAAAAAGGAGACTGGCCAGAAATGACCCAACCAAATATGGTGTATTGAGCCAAAGGAAACCCCGGGTTCGAATATATTCGTGGTTTCAATATATATGGCGCAACCTCGGGGCCTATAACAAGAGCTACTCTACTCGAAATATTAAAGCTGGGGTCTGCTAATTGCATACCCGCGAATTGCTCTTTGATGGCATTCGAAACGGTCTGTACCGGCGTATGAATTCCTTTCATCTTTTTGACCTTCACTGTTAGACCAATAAGTTGTGATGAGTCGTATATAGAGCTGACGTGCACGCACGAAATACGCTCCTTGTCCATAGAAGGCACAGGCAGTTTGAGAGTCTTAACTAAACTTTCACAAATATAGCTCATACTACAATAGAGGTCTATAACAGCTCGCACAGGGATTGACTTATTATCCACCTTCAAATAGACCTTAACTGTCGGCGAAAAAGTAATCATGTGCCGAATTGGTAAACTGGATGCTAAAGGCATTGTAATCTGTTTGGCATCTTGTGGTTGCTTCTTTTTTAAAGAGGCATGAGCATTTGAATGCAGCATAGAATGATGCTTACCTTTACATTTTTTACATTGGCCTTGACTCTTACAAACACGGTAAACATGGTCACGCAAGCAAGCACCGAGAGCAGTAATTGTATAACAGGACCAGCGTAATCTCTTTTCGAATGCCATATTATGAAAAACGCGGCAGGCCGATAGTTGATGCCGTTTGTTGCAGATTTTACAAACGACGACCGCTTTTCGCTCTATATTCGAACCCGAATTTGCCTTGACACCTGACACAGGGTCAGGATTTGACGATGACGATGGGGCTACTGGAGCCGTAACAACTGTAATTACAGCGGTGTCAGAATGCGTAGCATCCTTTACGTTGGGGGCATCAGGAGTCGGTAGGTCAGTCGGAGATTTTCCTATGTCCTGGAGCTCAGGCGAAGAATTTCCTTCGGGAGCCTTAGCCTCCATCTCCATCACTTCCTCGTAATCCTCTAATAAGGCATCTTCAAATTTTTGGGAGAGAGATTCCATGTTACTTGGAAATAATGAAGGTTAACAAAAGTTTATTTTTTTTATGTTTAACAAGTTAATATGACCAGTTTTGTAATGGGTCGCTTAACAATTTCATTTTCTGTGCGTATGTCAGCGACGCGTACGTGATTATCACTTCCTGGGTAAGTACGAATGACTTTGCCTAATTTCCAAGAAGTAGGAGAAAGTTGCTCATTCCGAATGACTACTAAATCCCCTACAACAATATCACGCTCAGGATATTTCCATTTATATCGCTTATGTAAGTTAGATAAATACTCATCTTTCCATCTGAGATAGAAATGTTAAGCAAATGCTTTAATTTTGCGGTACCTATTCACTATACTAATCGGAGATTCCAAAATAGATGGTTCTGGAGGAGCTAGAATTGGAGATCCTATCAGAAAATTACCTGGGGTAAGAGCCACAGGTTCATTAGGATTATCACTCATTGGGCAGAGCAGACGAGAATTAAGGCATGCCTCTATTCGTGCAAGGACGGTAGAAAGTTCCTCAAAAGTATATTTAATTGATTGAACCTCTTTGTAAAAGTAAAGTTAGAAGCTTTTAACTCCCGCTTTCCACAAACCTCCCATGTGGGGAGCACCAGCAGGAATGAATCGCCACGAAAGACCGTTAATTCCAAAAGTAGAACACATCCTAGCTCGACTCTCTGCCAAAAATGATTTAAATTCCCTTTCTAGTTCTCTAGAAGCCCCACAAAATTTGTACCATTATCGGAAAATATGGTATGCGGGCAACCACGTCTCGAAACAAATCGATTAAATGCCGCTAAAAACTTATCCGTTGTCAAATCCGACGTGACCTCTAAATGAATTGCTTTAGTAGAAAAGCACACAAAAATACAAACGTATGTCTTTAGAATCTGACTTGATCTAGCACCTAAACTTTTCATATCAAATGGACCGGCAAAGTCCACACCAGTGCTAGTAAACGGTCGATCTAAAGTAGTCCTTTCCGGAGGCAGAGCTCCCATGATTTGATTACATGAGCGTTTACGATCAAGTACACAACGTTTGCATCTATTGATAATAATTCGAACTAATGTTTTTAGCCTAGGAATCCAATACTCGATTCTTAAAATTCTAAGCATCAGCTGATTTTCACCGTGCATGGAAATTTTATGCACAAGCTCAGTTAAAAGTACTGTGAATCGACAAGAGTAAGGCAACAATATAGGATGCCGTTCAGTATAAACTAATGAAGGTGATTTAGCTAACCTGCCATTAAGTCGCATTACTCCTTCCTTATCTAAAAACGGATTTAAGCACAATAGAGAACTTTTTGCAGAAAGAGGTCTCTTAGCTGCAAGACACTTATACTCATCAGCAAAATGAACTTGCTGAGCGATAATTGCTAAACGCATTTTTAACTCTTTAACTTCTACTTCTGACACAGTATGCGATGTATATGAATGACAGCCTTTGTGGACTGTATGTGTATTTTTAGAAAATCTAAATATATAGGCTATCACTCGAATGGCGCGATCCAACGAAGAAAATCTCTCTAAAATAACCTCATAATTTGTAAAGAGTGAGGCATGAGATTTAACAGCCCGTGCCTCTAGATCTGTGTCAAATAGAGTAAGATTTTGTAGATTCCAAGAAGATTTGTTATCACGAAGCCAATGTGGCCCTTGCCACCAAAGATCACAATGTGCTAAGACAGATGGAGAAACGCCACGACTTCCTAAATCAGCAGGATTATCTTCTGATTTCACATGGTGCCAATTATGACTACCGACAATTTCTTTAATATTACAAACAATAATAACGTACTCTTTTAAGTGTTCTTTATTGACTAATTTTTAAAAAGCTCTTAATATTAATGTTCTTAAACTATTTAAAGGTTTAGGTGCATCGAAAACAAAGACAAGAAACAAAGAACAAAACACTGCTGAAATAGCAATATGAAATATTTAGGTCACTTGAATTTGGCAAGTTAACATATTGGTAAAGTAGAAATAATAAAATTATAAGAAGATCCAATTTCGAGAGCAATGACCAAAAGGTCAACGATAAGAAATAAGTAAATATATCTGATTTCAATATGCTGACTAATTTCTAGTATGGCTTAATTGTAATCGTTGTTTCAAGTGTACCAACAAAGCATGAATCACAAATTCATACTTTGTGCAAAGTTATCACATGAAACCTTCGCCTTCAAAGGATCGATCTTACAATTTATTTGAAATTGTATGATCGTTTATTAAACTAATACATTTTTATTTATATGCATATCTATCGCATATATATATATATATATATATATATTTTTTTTTTTATTCTTAATATTAATTTTTAATTTATGTTGGGCGCCCGTTTTAATTTTCTTATTACTATAAAAAATTTTTATTTACTGTTAAAGTAGTGTATTAAATATTAGGTATTACGTAGCTAATTTTAATATATTCTTATGAATTACAATATGTTTATTTTTCTTGGATAATAAAGTACAATTTTTATGATCTATTTTTATGATTTTATATGGTCCTTTATAAACATTGGCAAGTTTATAGACCTGCTTCATTTTGAATTAGAACGATATCATTGATATTAAAATTTATTTTGTTTGTGTTTTTGTCATATTGAACCTTTTGTTTTTCTTTGTTTTTTATTAACAGTTTGTTGGCAATTTGATGCGCAGTCTGCAGTCTGAATTTTATTTCCTTTACATAATTATTAAAATTATATACCGGGTCTACTATACTATCTTTCAATGGTTTAAAAATATCTGGTCTTTTACCGAATACAAGTTCAAATGGGCAATAATTGTGGGTTGTTGATGGTGTAGTATTGTAACAGTAAGTAAAGTAAGGAGTCCATCGGTCCCAGTCATCGAGTTTTTGAGAAATGTAAGATCGAATATATTCATTGAATGTTCTATGCGATCGTTTCATGGTTCCCAAAGTTTTATGGTGATATGGAGTGGAATGTAATAATTTTATATTTAATAATCCTGACAGTTCTTTGAGGATTTCATTTCTATATTCAGTACCCATATCTGTTAGAATTTGCTTCACTGGACCATAGATTAAAATCAAATTTTCAAGGATCGCCTTTGCAATTGATATGGCAGATTTATTGCGAATAGGAACAGAAATTAAGTATTTCGTCAAATCGCAAATCATGGTAGCTACTTATTGATTAGAACTTTCTGAAACAGGAAGTGGTCCTATAGTATAAATTACCACTGTATCATATGGCTTGCTAGGTGTTGGGGTTATACTTAATTTTTCTTTTGAATGTTTTGTGGTTTTATTCATTTTGCAATCAATACAATTTTTGACATACCTTGATACATCTTTTGTCATGTTGTTTCAAAAATAAAATCTTTTGATTTTGTTCAACATGCGAGTAATTCCTGGGTGTCCACCAAGTATGGGATCATAGTGAAATTTTTTTAAAATATTTTGTCTTTCATTTTCATTAAAAACTGTTATAACAGCAGGTGTTAGGACAATATTAATATTTTTTTAAATATTATTACCTATCTCTTTAAATTCTTGTATTTTAAATTCTTTAAATATGACGTCATTTAATTGCATTTGGAATTTTCTTAATCTCATTTGACAGGCTTGGTTTTTAAGCTCTAAGAAAAATTTACCTAAGTCTATGTTTCTTTTTGACAAATATTTGGTTTTATCAATGTTGAGAATTGTCTTTCCTCCCTTTAACAAGTAACAACCTCGGTTGTGTATTAAAATTTTGGGAAGTTTTTTGTATTGACTTGTTGCAATGCCTTCAAAGATTTTAAGTTCAGTAGTAGTTTGTTTTTTAAGTTGCGTTCTAGTTTGTACCTTGAATACTTTGCATGCCTGTATATCCTCAAAGGTGATTCCTGATAGGGCATCCGCTGTCACATTTTCTTTTCCTTTCACATATTTTATTTCAAAGTCATACTCTTCGAGATCCAAACGGACCCTAGTAAGTTTTGATGAAGGATTCTTCATAGAAAATAGATAAGTGAGTGGCCTATGATCTGTTTTTATTATAAACTTTTTCCCATAGACATATGGCCTAAAATAATTTATGGCCCAATGAATAGCTAAAAGCTCCTGTTCTATGGTTGCATTATTCGACTCACCTTTAGTAAATGATCTGGAAGCATATGCTACTGGTATTAACATATCCTCGTGTTTTTGACTTAAAACAGCACCACATGCTAGCTTGCTGGCATCCGTTGTTATATAGAACGTTTTAGTAAAGTCTAGATATTTCAATATACTTGGCTTTATAAGTGCCTTTTTTAAATAATCAAATGAACGCTGACATTCATTAGTCCAATTGAACGTTACCTTTTTCTTTGATAAATTTGTCAGAGGCTTGCTATAACTTGCAAAATTTGGAATAAATTTTCTGTAGTAGTTACAGAAAGCTACAAAGCGTTTTGTTTCATCACCATTTTTGGGTATGGGATAGTCTTTAATAGTGTCATACTTAGAACTGTCTGACAAAATACCTTCATTCGTACATTTATGACCCAAAAACGTAACCTCATGGCGAAAGAACCTACATTTGTCTGGATGTAAGTAACTTGAGGTTGTATTTCCTACAAGTCTGAAAAACCTCTCTCAAATTTTTTATCATATGATTTTTTGAACAGCCAATGACAATAAGATCATCCATGTATAAAAATGCTGTGGATGGTCTTAAACCGGAAAAAGCCAACGTCATCATGCGCTGGAAAGAATTTGGGGAAATTTTTAATCCAAAAGGGAGTATTTTAAACCTGAACGACCCCTTAGTTGTTGAGAAAGAAGTTATGTCTCTTGAATTTTCCTCTAGTTCAATTTGATGAAACCCTGACATAAGGTCCAGAGTTGAAAAATATTTCGCTCTTCCTAGTTGATCCAACACATCGTCAATGCGTGGAAGTGGGAACTTATCAGATAACAACTTTTTGTTAACCTGACGGTAATCAACTACGAGACGCCATCTTTTGGCCTGACTACCCTCTAATGATTTTTTCGGCACTAATAAAACTGGACTGTTATAAGGTGAAAAGGAAGGTTCCACTAAATCATCTTCAATCAGTTTGTTAACCTGCTTCTCAATTTCTTCTTTCTGCGTTTCTGGAACTCTATAATTTTTTATATACACTGGCAAATCATTATTTAGCCTTAATTTTTGTTTGTAAAAATTGTTTGAAGTGATCGGTTCGCTTTCCAATCCAAATACATCCGAAAATTCCTGGCATAATGTTAGCAACTCAACCTTTGCGATTTCTGGAACATGTGTTTGCAATTTTTCCAGAATGATTTCTGAGCGGTTTATAGAATTACACTTGCGTTTATTAATTAAATTATAATTTGAAAGATGCTCAAATTCTATAGTTGGTAACTTTATAATCTTTATAGAATTTGAAGTGTTGATAAGTTTGATTATGCTAGATTGCTAGATTTGTAACTGTGTTTGCTACAAACACGTCTTTCTCTAATTGTTGGTGAGGAATTAATATGTCATGAATACTATGCTGTAATCTAATTTTTCATGCGACTTCTGCCCGTGCAGGTAATGTGATGGCATCCTCATTAAAACTTTCAAGTAATGGGATATTTATAGAGTACTTTAAATTACAGGGCTTCAATGCTAATCGATTTGAATTCTGATTTTGTCCATACTGAATAGTGGCATTATAAATTTTTAGAAAATCTAGGCCTATAATGCCTTGAAATGGAATCGCAAAAGTATCAGAAATTGCATGAAAGTGGTGAGGAATAGCAAATTTTTTATATTTTAAGTCAATTTTAATTGTACCTAATAATGTCTTGATTTGTCCGTCTCCAATTCCAGTCAAAGTGATAATGTGGTTTGTATTAAGCTTTGAGTTGTTCAATGTAGCAATCTTGATAAATGATACATCAGCTCCAGTGTCTACTAAAAATGTATTTAATTTATTATTTGTGGATAGATGTACTGTAATGTAACTGCTTAAATTGCCCCCCACGTCCTGGGGGGAATTCCCGTTTTCCGGGACTTCCCTTGATAATCTTACATGCCCTCTAATTGTGGTTTTCGGGGAGTTCCATTTGGGTTTCTATAGTGCCAACTGTTGTTATAGCGATTGCTACTATTACCATGGCTATGGCGCCAAGAATGGGTACGTCCCCGATAAGTATTAAATCTGCGATTTTCATTGAAAGTTCGCTGCTGTTTCGAATAAACTATCGAACCGTTTGTTGTGGCAGCTTCGGTGCTGGCTTCCACAAATTTAGATACAACTTCGTTTAGAGAATTGAAATTTCCCGTTTTAATAATGAGTTTAACCTCATCACTTGAAGCGTTTCGAGAAATTGCTTTAGTAGCATTTTGCTTTATTAACTTTTCTGTTATATCTTGCGCATAGCCTTCTCGAATGTAGGCACCAGCTAGTTTTTTAGTAATATCCTGAATTTCATCAGCGTATGCTGTGGCTGATTTCGATAATTGCTTAATGTTCATTAGTTTTGAACAGAGCAATTCAACTGATTTGCCTTTTATGGACGATAGGAGTTTAGCTCTAATATCTGCAATCGTATTTTATTATTATAATTTCTATCGCAACTGCTTCATGTGTATCTTTCATTTTTTCAATTAAGGTTAGAGCATCAATGAAACTTTGTAGTTCGCTTACATATCCTTCAAATACAGGCACAATTTTCAATGTTTTGTCTATTATATCATCTTCAGTTCGAGGCATTTTGACTGTTTTATCTTCGTCAGTTTCCTTCTCTGTTTCTGAGTCTTCTTGAACACTGTCGTCCGTTTCAGTGATGTTTATATCTACCTGGGAGCTTAGTGTTAATGGAACCTTAATATTAATACTATGTTTGTGAAATATTTTAATTAGTTTGTCTCTTAATTTCAAAAATATTTCGTCGGCTTTATCTTTATGGTCTGTTGTATATCTGTCGTATTGTCTATTTAATATCGCTCTTATTGAATTGAATGTATCAATTAGAATCTGAATGTGTTTAGTAATGGTTTCAGTTTTTATTTCTCTATTTTGGTTTATGCATTTGTATGATTGTTTAAATTTTATTTCCAATGGGTTGATACTATATATTATTTTTTCCCATTGCATAATTTTCTAAATTGTTAACATAAGTTAGTAATTGTTTAAATTACAAATTTTTTTTTCAAAACTCAACTGTAAAAATAAATTCACTTATTTTATACATACATACTACTAAATGTCTGCCTGCCAATGTGAATATGTCTCTAGCTAAGGGATGTGTAGTTGCCTTGCGTTGCTTATATTTGTTGCTTGAAGTATAGTGTTGAATTAAATCTTGTTGAATGCCGGTTGCACTGCTGGTGGTTGTTGTTTTTAATGTTCATTCAGATCTTTTGCTGGAGTAAGTTGTTATTACTTCTATTTACAACCAGTAATTTTGTAGGTAATTAACAGCATCATCTTTATCATGAGTTTTGATGGTACATGGCACAAGCATATTATTGATGAAAGTTGTTTTTTTTTTATTGTCTATATATTATATTTTAATGTTGTTAAATACGGGGCTGGGGCTGGGGCCGTTGACTTATTATCATTAATTTTTTTAACAAATAGGCAACGATTAGTATCACTAATATTAGGCCTAGTCCAACTTCTATAATTAAGTGGGCGTTAGGGTCTTCTTTTTTTCCTCGATTTGTTTATCATTTTCACTCACACTTTTTCCAACTTCATATCCCGCAAATATGGCGGGTATTGTTTGGAGCACTTTTGACCACCAGCCCATTTTTCAAAAGTTAAATGTTCACAACTTTTTTTTCACAGTTTTTGTTTTTCTTTTTATTATCGCTATTTTCTGTCGTGTTATTTTTAATGTAGGGATTGTTGTTGTTGTAGTTTTGCTGCTTTTAATATTTTTTCAATAGTTTTCACATTTCATCCATAATTTTGTTTAAATAGATTTTGTTTCAATTAAATTTAAATTTTAAATATTTGTTTATTTTTCACGGTCGCCATATAATAACGTACTCTTTTAACTATTCTTTATTGACTAATTTTTAAAAAGCTCTTAATATTAATGTTCTTAAACTATTTAAAGGTTTAGGTGCATCGAAAACAAAAACAAGAAACAAAGAACAAAACACTGCTGAAATAGCAATATGAAATATTTAGGTCACTTGAATTTGGCAAGTTGGTAAAGTAGAAATAATAAAATTATAAGAAGATCCAATTTCGAGAGCAATGACCAAAAAGTCAACGATAAGAAATAAGTAAATATATCTGATTTCAATATGCTGACTAATTTCTAGTATGGCTTAATTGTAATCGTCGTTTCAAGTGTACCAACAAAGCATGAATCACAAATTCATACTTTGTTCAAAGTTATCACATGATAAAACTCTGTTCGCAACAAATGTAGTCCAAGAACTGGCATCTTTTTAAAGCCAGGAAAGGACGATCGTAGAATCAGTCCAACAATAAACTTGACGAAGAGGCACATCAATCTCACCTAGTACAGTTCTTAAAAGCTCTGATGTTAAAACAGCACCACAAAGTTCTAGACGAGGTATAGAAATAGTTTTAATGGGCTCAACTTAAATCTTACACGTCAATAAATGTTTAAATATCTCATTATTGGGGTTTTCAATGCCAATATATATCACCCCCGCGTATGCCTTTTCCGAGGCAACAGAAAAAACATGAAGCTCAACAGAGGACTCAAGTTCATATTGAACCCATCTAGGTATTTGTATATTGTTTACGTCATGATAAGAAGCAACAATTTTTTCCCATTCAGCTTTCGTTGAAGGTGTAATAGAATCATCCCAATTTATATTATCTTGCTAGGCTTTTTGCATAATAACTTTTGCAACTATAATAACCGGTCCTAGCCAAAATGGACAAAACTTCCCTTTTGGTATAGTTAGATCGCAACGTAATTTGATCCACCTTAAAATAGAACACGTCTAAATGAGCGTTCCAATGAAGTCCTAGTGTTTTGGAACTACTTGACTCAACAAAAGTCAAAAATTGAGCATCGACTAAATAATCAGGGGGAAGATCCGCCAAAATTGATTTTTTATTCGAAGTCCATTTTCGAAGTTCAAATCCTGCGGATGACAAAGCTCTTCTAAGTTGATCACGAGCGATCAACGCAGTAGTGACATCATGAGTCCCTGTTAATACGTCGTCAACGTACATACCTTTACGTAGAATATTTGTGGCGAGGGGGAACTCAGTTTCACAATCGTCAGCCAACTATAGCAAAGTACGAATAGACAGATAGGGCGCACAATTGACACCGAACGTGACCGTTTTTAATTCATACTCCTTAACTTCCTCCGTAGGAGAATTTCTGAATAAGATTCGTTTAAAAGGAGTATGTGCCTCATCTAGTTTAATCTGTCGATACATTTTTGTAATGTCACAATTAAAAACGAATTTGAAAAATCCCCAACGTAGAATTAAAAGTACTAAATCAGTCTGCAGAGTTGGTCCTACATACAGACAATCATTTAGACTATTACCGTTAGAAGGCTTGTTTAAAGCATTAAAAACTACCCTTAATTTTGTCGTTTTACTTTCTAATTTGAATTCTGGATGGTGGGGTAAATAACAGGATAAAGGTGAAGAATCCTCAGTTACAGACTTTATGTAACCTAAAGTTAAATAGTACCTAACCACATCATTATACATTTCCTTAACTGAAGACTTTCTTAATAAAGATGTCTCATTCCGTATGAATTGTGCCATAACACTGGTTTTAGACGAGCCTTAAGAAATTTTTTCAGGAAAATCCGACTTAAATGGTAAAGTCACTATATAACGTTCATCGATGTCGCGACGAGTGGTATTTTTATAGTTATTTTCATAAAAAAAATCGTATTGATCGTATTGTATTATCTTCCGCATCGGCGTTTCCTCTAGTTTCCAAAATCTAGTCAGATTTTTATTCAAATTATCTTCTTCCGAAAATTCAATCCTAGTGCAATAAACTTGCAACGAAGATTGCTGTATAGGGCCCGTAATAAGCCAGCCGAATATGGTCTTTTGAGCTTATAATGACCCTAGCACATTTTTCCTAATCTCGCCCATAATTATAAGTGGATATAAATCAGCACCTAATAATAGATCAACCGGCCTACAATCGAAAAATTTAGGATCTGCTAAACGTAATTTCGCCGAGTTTTTCTATATTCATCATTTAGAATAAATGATGGTAAATTGCCCGAAATACTTGGTAAAACAAGTGCAGTAGTTGTCAACTGAATAGAAGAATCCAAAGGAGAGCCTATGTCAATCGAACAAATTTTCCTAGAAGTGACAGAGACCATTTGGTTTACACCTGAAATTTTGGCATTCGTAGAATGCGCAGAAATTTTTAAGCGATTCTGTAAAGGTTCAGTAATAAATGAAGTTTATGAAGCAGGATCAATAAGGGCTCGAGCTGGATGCGTAGTACCCTGGTGACGTATATTCACCATTGCAGTCCCTAATAACACAACTCGATTCTGTGCAGTATGAAAAACTTGACGATTGAAGGGGGCTGACGAACTAATTCCACGAGAGGTAGAAGGTATTTCATCCTCTCTAAGTGTGGAATTAGCTTGTTGTAAAACAACACCCGCGTTGGAAACCGCATTTGAATTTCTATTAGGAACTTCTGTGGAAATTATATTTTTATGTAATCAAGTATGATGTCTTGTATTACAATTCGAACAACTATGAAAGCAATTACAATCTTTAACTTCATGTGTGCGCGATAAGCAATTAACACAGCAATGAAACTTTTTGACTGTCGAATATCTTTCCGAAATTTAAAGATTTTTAAATCGATTGCAATCTCTCACCTTTTGAATTGATTTCTTTTTATCTTGTGGCGTTTCTCTTATATCACGTAGACATTCTCAAGTTTCAATCCTTCCCGTAAGAAAGGCATCCAAATCTTTCCAAGAAGATAAAACAAATTTATCTCTTATACTTTGTTCCCATAAGGTGACAGGGCAATCAGGCAATCGCTGAATACAAAGAAAACCTATAATAGGATCCCACTTTTCAGTTGAAACTTCATAAATAGACATAGCAGAAAGACAACTATTTATACTTCTTTGCAAATTCTTGAGACCCGTATAAGTTTCTTTTTCCACTGTAGGGAGACCAAAAAGTACTTTGAGCTGATTGTTAACCAGCATACGAGGATTCTCATAAGCATCCTTGAGGTTTTTCCACGCTAAGTCAAAACCTTGATTTGTAAGAGGACACTTTGAAACTATTTATTTAGCTTCACCGCTAGTTTTTCGCAACAAATGACATAAACGCTCAATATTACTAAGTCATGAGCTATTTATGTAAAGCGCGGTAAATAAATCCCTAAAAGTAGGCCATGAAAGATACTAACCATCAAACATGTTAACGTCGCAGGGAGATAAGGTTAAAGAATGGCTTTCAGAATTTGTTGAAATTACCGAAGCTACACCATTAACTTTTTGTTCTTGTTCTAACTCCCGTTTCTTACCATTTATTTTTCCCAAACATGTGATGTATCATGTGTAAGTGGCTCTATATTTAGCAATAATTACTTCAGCATCATTATCAGTACTTTTAGAGGGTTTCACGGAATCTAAACATTCATCGTAAATGAGCTTAACTTACTCCCATAAAAGTCGCAATTCTTCAGCGTGAAGCTCTAAAGTATCAACTGTATGAACTTTATTATCAATGTCATTAAAACAAGCCTCGAATCCGATAAGAGCGTTCGAAGCTCTAATAAATCTAGTAAGTTCAGTAATCGACATTATTTTCTTCTTTGAAAACTTATAAGCAATGCAAAATGTTTATGTGTTTATATACAATTCAAATTTTAGAAAGCGATTGCACCTTAATTTCAATGAAAATAAATAAAATTTCAATAAATCTGTATTTAATTCAATATACTATTAAATTAAATAAATTTTAATGAAAATAAGCAATTATATTTATTTCAAACGTATTAATAGTCAAACCGACCGACCGTAGGGTGTACTTTATAAGTTCAAGAAGAAGAATTTTCTTTGTGTATGAATGTATGTATTATATACTTGTGTATGTATGTATATTAATAACTTTGTATATAGTAATTAATAATATTCACAACACAATAACACCGCATTAATTTATTGCACTTGATATTTGTTTTTTATTGTATTTAATTTTATCAGAAAACAAAGTAGTTTAATTGAGGCTTTTTGTACTTTTAATTACTTTTGATATAATTTTAATTTTCCAATATGTCCGTCCACATAAACAAACGCACAGTAGTTTTTTCACATAGTGAAAGAAGATAAGTTAAAACAAATGTCAAAAAAAATGGAATTGCAAGACGATTTAAAATGCACAAATATGTACATATGTATAAATATATAATTATATATATGTATATGTGTGTGCTCTTTTACTTTTTACACAAATCAATTGGCAATATGTTTTAACACAATTGTTTGAATTATTCACTTTTAAAAATCCACTTTATTTTTAAAATTCAATACATACGCACCTTTTTTCAAATAAGTTGTTTTTTTTAAATGTACTTAGTGTGGTTGTAGTGTACGGGTATTCCAATGTACTTTGAATTTTGCAAAGATGGCGGCCCTTTAAGTAAAATTTAAAAAACTTATTAGTGCTTTTTTGAATCTTTTTGCCAAATTGTCCGGGTCGTGGGACCGAATAAATAAAACAACTGGTATTAGGTTCAAATAACAAGAAGTATTCTCAATTTATTTATATTACCTTTTTTTTGATTTGAGGTTAACAGGAGATGTGTGTTCGTAGCAACAAACGTACTTACCAATAATAATTAACAAAAGTATATCTAAATTTTGTAGCGAGTGCAATGTTTAACATAAGACCGTTAGCGGTTTATTCGTTGGAATCTATGTAAAACCTCCAACATAAAGATGAAAAAAAGAGGACTAATAAATCCCAACGAATTACCAACCAGTAAGAACGAAAATTATATTATTTGAAATTGAACTTAAACAGTCAGAATATCCTATATACAATCCTTTTCGTTTGCCGCTACTCAATAAGAAGTTTTTGGAAATGATGACAGATGAAAACAAAGGCGATATAATGACAGAGTTTGTTGGTTTAAGAGCAAAAATCTATTCTCTGTCGACTCTTGTAAATATGTATGAAGAAGTGTTGATGTAATTCACACAAGCAATGATATTATCCAAAGCAAAAATAAAAACGATCACATATATACATTAAACCAACAACATAAACATACATACATACATACATTACCAAATACATTCCGTATCCCCCTCCATTCCAAACATCTATCAGGGTTGCCACTACCTACAGCTTTTAGATTATTTCTCCAGAGTCAATCAAATAACGATCACTACAATCACACAATCACTTACAGATACATCCATCTACTGTAAGCACAACGTTTATCTACAATAACAACAAAAGCTGTACACGCAAGTACATATATAAATACATACATACATAGAAATAATCAAATTCACACACACACACATAGCCAAGATGATATTAGCATGAAAATTCCCAAAATTCCCTCGTTCGTAACAGGTTGCCACCATTTTTGTTTTTTCCCGGTTTTGAATTCCCAAACTTGGACTATCTCCGCCCTTAACCTACCTACCCGATGGTGCCGGCGCTAATGAACGCCACTGGCTCTAAAGTGTTTGAAGGCAGTTGAATGCCTAGAACCAATAAAATATGCCAAGTTTAGCAGAGCTTAACGAGGAGCTCTTTTGACAGCAGTTTATTGATTGAATTCTCATACAAATAATTTCTGCTTATATGCTAATTATGTAAAGAACATAGGTTGTAAAAATGAGTGATCTTATTTCTATTTTATATACATTAAATATGTTTACATTTATAATATTCATGGGAAAACAAAATGTCACTTGATATATTTAAAGTAATAATATATTTTCCCATAAATATTGAAGTGCGCCACAAACAACAACAACCCACTGTATGCTTACCAAGCACATGCATTGCACTGGAATGCCAATACGGTGACCAGCGGTATGCAAGGCATATGATACTTTATATTGTATGCAGACCCCTAAAACAATGAATACATTCACTGATGTGTATGTAAAAGAATTAAATCATTGTTTACTATATCATGCAAGTGAGCAGATCTTAATCTTTGTTGTTAACTCCATGCAATGCTACAATCACAGGAGATATACTTGACGATATACAGTCCCCTGAACTTTGGAGCCAATTTGGCTGCGAAACTATGCACTGCTTTTGAAAGTGGACGGAGTTGTAATAGCACGGATTCGCCTATTTTGGGCTTCCATGCGTGTCTCCGTAAATTGCAGTAACGCTTTTGGTATTCTGACGATCTGACCAAATTCTTTTTTACCAAGTCGAATACCTCCTTCCAGTCTGCTTGACGGCATTCGGGACTTAGGTTCTTAGCGCCTGCATCTATAGTGACCTCGTCATAGAATGTCTTGGGTAGTCGCGGTTCTCGTCCTTGGGTGATAAACGAGGGGGAGTATCCCATAGACTCAGAAACGCTGGTATAAATTGTGCTATAATATTTTTAATCATACCGTTGGCGCGTTCTGTAGGATTATCTTGGGGCATATATGATGCAGTCAGTTGTTCATGCACACCCATATCCTTTAGAATTGTTGCGCCAACGCGGCGGTAAATTGTGTGCTGTATCAGAAAAAAATGAGTTTTTATTTTTTTATTTAAGTATTAGGTTTTCATTATTATTTATTTATTTATTACGAAAGAGCCAAGCTCCTAGAGCCCTATATGGTTAATAATTCTGTTATTTATTTTTTTATTTTCTTTTATAAAATATAATTTATATTTTATTGTAATATTATATTTTTTTGCAGTATTTATTGTCCTTTTCTGATTTAATGAATTTTAGTTTAAAATGTTTATTTTGTTTATTATATTATATATTTTTTTCTATTATTATTTTAAAATTATTTATCAATGAGTTTTTTTATAAATGTTCAAATCTTTTTAGAAAACAATTTTTTTCTACGCCTTATTCACTGTTTAAATATATAGTAGCTTAGTAATCCGCGAGGGCTCACCGACGTAGAGTTGATTATTTTGCTTTCACCGGCACCATATTTTAAGAGAACGCGTTGCGCACGTGTTTTATTATCTATTATTTATAAAAATTGTGCATACTAATTTTTTTTCTGTGATTTCTCTTTCTTATTGGCCCTGCTCGGGCACCATTATAACGACATTTGTTCGGCTGGGGTATCACTCGTCGGTGTCCAGTGGTCGTCACAAAAATTTATTTAATTTTTATGTAACCCAAAGAAAGAGAAAACACAATTGGCTTACATTTTTTATAAATCTTATTTATTTAAGAGCGAGTTAAAAGGTACTATAATTACTAATGTCCAATCTGGGACCGGTATGTTACTCCGCGAGTGCTCCAAGGTCACTAGCAACACCGACAAACTGCATGGAAAATGATGAGCGTACTGTGGTTACAAACGCGCCAGTACGGCACAAGTCACACGCAGCGACTGCTCTAAATACTAAAATGACGAGCGTATTGTGGTAACAAATGCGTCAACACGTCACCAGTGTCCTTGCAGTGATTACTTCTATGCACTGGAACGACTGACAAAACCTACTTGGACAAGCAGCAAGTACTTTATACACTAGAACAAAAATATATGAGATGGTAAAAATGAGCTTTCATTACAAAAAAGCTTTCAACAAATTGTAATACGATGTATCAAAACAATTCACATATTCCATTTGCAATAATGGCTGAGTATATAAGGCAGAAATCTACATCAACTGACACTACACAAGGTGGACCAAACACAAAAGAACGCTGATGAGGAAGGTTTAGTGGCCTTCGAAAACACCCAGTTGTTCCGTTCAACTAAGTGTTTCTCAGAATATTTGCAACTAAGTTTGGTGTTATTTGTTCATTAATAATTATCACATGTAATTTGACTTAAAAAGCGATACGAACTTAAGCCTGATAAAATCATAAAACATAGAAACAAATGAAGTTCGAATAATAATAATTAAGTTAACAAAAATATATGATATTTCTACTGTGGTTACAAACGCGTCAGTACATATATCAAAGGAGTCAGTAAATGAATAAGGTTAAACTAGTTTGCTTAACCTGTTTGGGTTATCTTCAAGGCGATTCACCAGGAAGATTATTGGTGCAACTCAAGCACTTGAAACTTGGTTGCGTGGAGACGGTTAAATCACTTTTGGTAGAAACAACTTTGTCTTCTTTTCAAAATGTAAATGAACAACTGTTTTATTTAACTTTCTTTCTTATATACTAACTTATTGATATGTCATTAAAATTTTCCACTATTAATTGTGTTGCTTAATAATATTTAGGTCATACAATTTTGCTTTATTAAGCATATACAAGTTCATTGTACAAAAAACAATCATTTATCCATGATTGCAAGTTTCCAATTTTAATATTCTTATGCAGAGTAATTAAAAGCATTGTCTTATTTCTTTTTGTTTAATTTTGATGTGCAATGACCTACAGTAGAAATGTAGTTTAAATTATAGTTTTTTTGTTGTTGTTGTGAAAGACTCCTGCAGTGGTTTTGACGTCTGCCACTCTGACTATGTTTTCTTCCCCCTTATACATTTTAATCACACGTCCTAAAGGCCATTTCATCACGGGGCAATTATCGTCCTTGAGAATGACAATGGTTCCGGGTTTTAAAGATTTTGATTGCTGCTTCCATTTACTGTGATATTACAATTCGTTCAGATAGTCCCGCGACCACCTTTTCCACAAGTTGTGTTCGTTGATGTGGCCTATGCGTCTACTTGTGCCGTTAGCGGTTCACCAATCAGGAAATGTCCTGGAGTTAACGCACCGAAGTCATTGGGGTCGTTTGACGTGGGTGAAATAGGTCTGAAGTTGAGAATCGCTTCGATTTGGATAGTCAGTGTTTCTAATTCTTCGTAAGTTAAGGAAGCACTAGCTAGACTCCAGATTGAAAGGTGTTTTGCTGACGTTACTGCCGCCTCCAAAAGGAGGAGCTCGAGGTGGTATGAACCTGAATTATATATTCTTTTTGCTGCATGCATTTTTAATTGCTTCTTTTGCTTCACTTGTATAAATTGCGGGTATTAGTTCAGACAATTTATTTTTTGCGCCTACAAAAATTGTTGCATTATCGCAATAAAGGTTTTGGCAATGTCCTCGTCGGCCAACGAACCGTTTGATGGCTCCTATAAATGCGTCAGTGGTTAAATCACTTACAAGCTCTAAATGTACTGCCTTCGTAGAGAAGCAACAAAATATAGCAATATACGCCTTGTGTGGCCGTTTTACTGAACGGCCTAGCTGGTGTTTCCCGTGTGGAGGGCAGGTTGCCCATAATTTGGTGAAATAGGGCGGGCTTGGCTTTACTGCATAATGTGCATCGATGAATCGCCACTCTTGCCATGATCTTCTCTTTTATTGGCCAAAATCGTTGTCTTACTATTCCTAGGAGAGTTTGTGCACCACAATGCTTGTTGTCTTTATGTACCATTTCATATATCAACTTCACGATTGCATCATTGTAAGGAAGAAGCAGCTGATATTTGGAATCGTATTCCAATGAGGAGGTTTCCAGTCGATCTCCTACACGTATCAAACCCTCAGCGTCCAAAAATGGTGAAAGGTTCGATAAATTCCTCGCAACACTTTGTATTTGGTAAGCTGAGGAATTTCTTTTTTGAAGTCTGATGCTTGTATTTGCTAGATGATTAATATTAGATGATTATTATTATTGTCGATAGGGATGTTTGATGTTGTCTAGAGCCATTCCGTTTGGTATTGTTTACAAATCGTAAAATGTATCCAACGATGTGTTGAAAACGCCAGAATGAATTCTTATGATTTATTTTATAGATGAAATCGAAATCTGTTGAAGTCATTACTAATGCTTTCTTTTCTTTTCTCTTTAAATTGGTTGGGTGGGCAAGGTTTGGAATGAATTTATTTGGCCAAGCTGTTTCTTGGCCATGTAAAATTATGGGACAATAGAACCATAACGAGCAATCTTTCAGGTGGCTGGGTGCAATTCCTCGAGATAATATGTCTGCGGGATTACATTTGGTGCTGACGTGCCACCATTATTCTGGTCTAGTATTTTCTAGGATGGTTGAAACTCGATTGGCAACAAAGGTGTTGAGAGATGCTGATGAGTTTATCCAAGACAGAACAATTTCTGAATCAGTCCACAACCAAACTTGGCTTGTAAACTGAAGATCAGCTATTGTTCTTGTAGCTAGTTGTGCTCCAAGTGCAGCTGCGCATAACTCTAATCGTGGAATGGATTGAGCTTTGATTTGGGCTCGGGACTTCGCACAAAGGATTTCTGACATGACTGTTCCATGTTTCATAGTAGCTCGGAGATAAGCCACTGCACCATAAGCCTTTTCTGATGCATCTGTAAATATGTGCAATTGTACAGATTCTGTGATTCCACCTTTGAAAATGATAATTTGGCAGACAGATGCTTCAAAACCACTCTCATACTATCAACTGAATACTGTAACATATGAAACCAGAGCAGCTCCCTATTTAGCAACCAAATGCCTACAACAGTTGGTAAAGGAAAATGCCAGACAGTATCCACTGGCATCACAATTTCTAAAAGAAAACTTCTATGTAGATGATAGGCTAGGCGGAAGCGATAACTTATAACCGCAATTCAGGTGCAAGAACAACTTCAGCAGATCATGAAGCAAAGCGGCTTCAATTTGCGAAAATGGTGTGCCAATCACCCCCAGTTGCTCAACCATGTTCCAAAAGGTCATCTTTGAATCTTACAATTAAGTTTTTTTGTTTTGAAAAAACAAAGAAAAAAGCACTTGCTACCCTATCAAGTACATACATACATATGTACGTATAAACAAAAAGCAATTCATTGCTTTTGTCAACTGTATGCGATACCACATTTTTTGGACTGTAGGAATCAGCTTATTGCAAAAATAAGTCATAAAAGGTCCTCCATTTGAGGTAGTCGCCGTCAAACCTTCGAATTTTTATTTTTGGCAGCGGCACTTCAATAGGCTGATTATATGGAGTCGGTGGGTCGGGAGCTACTTGGGAAGCCTTCTTGAAATTTTCATATATCTTTAGAATTTTCAGTTCATTCAGGTCTGCACGCAAGGTCATCCATTTTATATGCATGGATTCGGGTAGAGCTTGATCCCAATCGAGTTTTAGCTTCCACAGCTCTTGTATGAATATTTTTGCAGTGACAGTGATAGGAGACAGAAGACCCAATGGATCGAAAATTCTCGCAAGATCCGATATCACAGTCCGTTTTGTTACTCTTTTATTATCAGTTATATTCACCTTGATGCTTAGTTGATCTTCTTTCGGCAGCTACGTGAGACCTAGTGTACTGATGGAATCTGATTTAATTCTCTCGAAGTCCGAATCTTTCATATTGGTTGTGAGTGTTTCGATCCAGTTTCTTTACGAGGAGGTGCAATATTATGGGGTCCCAGGATTTAATGTCGATTCCAAGATTTTGCAACGCATGTACACATTCCTGAGTTGTATGATGCATTTGCTTGATCGATGCAATTGTTGGTCCGACTGCAGGTTGTTCAATCAGCTGCTGTATTATTGATGCCACGAGAATTCGCTTGTTGTCGTATTGCTCTTTTAGCATTTAACAGGCTGTCTCATAATTTTTTGCAGTCGCTGAAAGGTGACTTATGAGCCTTTCAGCTTCACCTGCTACATTAGCCTTCAGATACCACATTTTTTTAACTGCAGGAATCAGCTTTTTGCCTACAAGTTGCAAAAATAAGTCATAAAAGGTCCTCCATTTGAGGTAGTCACCGTCAAACCTTCGAATTGTTGTTTTTGGCAGCGGTACTCCAATAGGCTGATCATATGGAGTCGGTGGGTCGGGAGCTTGGGAAGCCTTCTTGAAATTTTCATATATCTTTGCTTCTAAGGTAGTATATGCAGTCATGTTGTATCCTTCTTGAACCGGATCATAACTGTTTTCCCATATAGTAAAATGTAGATTCTGGATTTGGTCCCACAACTTTTCTTTCAGCTGCATGTTCTCGGCTGTTGGATCCATTGTGAGCAATCGCTGTAGAGACCCCATCATTACGCTTTGCTTTCTTAATAAAGCGGTAATTCCAGATGTCGTACATCCTACCTCACCAGCGGGTTTGATTATTGTTGTGTTTTTGTCGGCGATTGATTGTATAACTGCCTCTCCTGTAGATGATTTCATCAGAGCTGTTTCAAAAATCCCCTTGTGTTTGTCGACAAGCTCTGAGATGTTTTTGTAGTAATCTTTACTAAAGTAGTCGTGGTCTAACGGAATTTGATCGAGGCATCTGATTTTGCTGTCCGTGGTCTCAAATTCTGATCAAGCGTTATCTAACCGTTTGGGTCGATCCTCATAGTAAGCAACAGTTTTCCTGATAGCTGAGTTCTATAGTTTCGATCAAGTCACCTGTTGCCAGCTGTGATTATATCAGCTTGTTAAAAGTATCCATATTTGGTCTCTCAGGAATCACGTTTGAATTTGTTGAGTCTTCTCAAATCACTTTTGGTAGAAACAACTTTGTTTTCTTTTCAAAATGTAAATGAACAACTGTTTTATTTAACTTTTTTTCTTAAATACTAACTTATTGATATGTCATTAAAATTTACTACTATTGATTGTGTTGCTTAATAATATTTAGGTCATACAATTTTGCTTTATTAAGCGTATACAATTTCATTGTACAAAAACAAACCATTTATGCATGATTGCAAGTTTCCAATTTTGATATTCTTATCCAGAGTAATTAAAAGCAGTGTCTTATTTCTTTTTGTTTAATTGTGAGGTGCAATGAACTACAGTAGAAATGTAGTTTAAAATATAGATTTTTGTTTGTTGTTGTGAAAGTTTGAACAACTAACTTTGGTGTTATTTGTTCATTAATAATTATCACATGTTATTTGGCTTAAAAAGCGATACGAACTTAAGCCTGATAAAATCATAAAATATAGAAACAAATGAAGTTCTAATAATAATAATTAAATTAACAAAAATATATGATATTTATACTGTGGTTACAAACGCGTCAGTACCTATATCAAAGGAGTCAAGGCAAACCTTAAGTTTGCAATTTAAAACAAATAACCAGAGTGATTACAAACCTTTCTCCGGTATTTGTCGTACCTTCTCAACAGGCATGCAAAGACTCCGTTTCGTTGTTGTGTGCGGCCAGTGTTGCCAGAAATTTCTGGTGTAAAATCTTAAAAAATTTAAAAAAAAATTTCAAAATCTGCAAAAAAAATCTGATCAAATAAAAATGCATATATTTAGAGGTTTCTGGTTTTATTTTTTGAAAGTATTAAAAATCCATTTTAAAAAATAAACAATATAATAGTTACGCACACATGTATATAAATTTGCATTAAGTCAAAGTGTACAAAATTAATAATAATAACAATGAATAACAGAATATACTAAAAGGTATAAATATTATTTACATATGTACAAGATTTATTTAATTTTTTCTCGTTACAATACATTTAATTGTATATTTCAGAATTAAACTGTCTTAAAATTTGGGTTTCTATTTTAGTATTAAAGCAATTTGTTTGTTGAAGTTTTAGAAAATCTTTAGTGTACAAAATTCCTTCAGTGATTCCTTATCTAAACGACTTCTATATTTCGTTTTATTAATATTAACCTGACAGAATATCCGTTCTACATTAGCGCACCAAGAGGGGAAAAAATTAAATTTTTTTAATGAAAGTTGACAATTTAGGAAATAATGCCTTTGAATCAACAGATTTTATTTTAGAAATCTTTTTCCAAAAATTTAACAAACTTTCTTCTTTTTGATCCACAAAATTTTTTAAGTCAAGTAATTTGAGCTCTCTAAATCAGAGTCAACTGTTTGCATATCTTCTTCATATATTAAATTTGGAAAATGTTTTACAATTTCAAAAACTGAATTAAATTCGCCACTGATTATGACATTAGGATTTATTCGACTTAAAGACTTAAATTGATCTCCAAAATCAAATCTTTTTAAAACTTGATCGCAAAGTTCAATATAAAAATTTACACAGTTGTTTACAATTTCTTTAATTTTGTCTTTACTAATCACAGCTTTTATATATAATTAAATTATTGGCATACACACCCAAATACACATCGTTAGCACTTAAAATATTAAGCCTGTTTTTATAATCTATTAAATGTACTTCGGTTTTCAATAAATTTGGTTTTAGAAAATTACTCTTAAGAATTTTTAATAATCTTTCCATTTGTATGTATAAGTTCTGAATTTCAGTTGTTTCACTTTGAAACATCTTGTTAATACTATTGATAATTCCAAGTACGTATTTAAGAAAAGACAGATAAATTTGATTTTTATAATTTAAATTATTTAAAATTGTTTTGGCCGTATCAGTTTTGTCTACGTTAACCGAAAAAGCAAAATAAATCTTTAATGGTTCAAAGATTTACGACAGCCAGCGAGTTTGAGATGGATGCAAAATCTTCAGAGGTTTAATTTCTAAAAGTTTTTGAATGTCATTAAACTGTCCAAGACGTTTAGGACTATTTGATAGGTAATTATACACATCTCTAGCTAAAGTTTCCACCTCTGAATGAAGTTTGAGGCAAGCATAGGACGAACACAATGCCAACGAGTGGCAGACGCATTTGATAACAAAAAGATGCGGAATATTTTTTTTTAAAGCCGGGCAACCGATTGCGTTTTTCCCGTCATTACGGGAGCACCATCTGCTGCGAAACCGATCAAATTTTTTGTATAATTAATGTCATTGCTTTTAAAATGATTGATTAGTATATTATATAAAGACAATGAATCACCCTGATCTACACTTAATAATAAAAAAAAAAAGATCTTTTACTTCAAAGTTAATACAAACTCGCACCCCTAAACATAATGATTTATTGTTAGACAAATCTGTAGATTCATATATACATAACGAAAATGTATTATTTTTTAGTAGATCAATAACATCCCTAAACTGTGTACTTCCAATTAAGTTTTTAATTATAGCCGTTGCTTTAGTTCTACCTAGTGTAATATTGGATGCTGTCTTAGAATCTGGAAAAGAGTTTTGACATACCTTTGTCAAGTGATCTGCTGTTGCAAACGGTACGTTGTGCTCCACAATAAAAAGTGCTAGATTTATTTGTGCCCTTTTTGCTTCAAAATTTTCCTTTGAAAATACCGAATTAATAGAGGGCTGACTGTTTAAAATCGATTTTGATGCGTCCAGATGTTTCTTCGTATTTGTGTGTGCAATTAGGTCGGGTTTCCCTGCTGAAGCCCATAATATAGTGTTAAAAAATTTGCAAAACCCTTTACCATTTGTACTTTCGGCCCACATTTTAATTTGCGGATCATTGATCCACTCATCTTTTATTTTTCTTTTCTTCTTTTGAACCTAAAAAATATGCATACAATATGTAAGTACTTATACCTCTTTTTAAATAAAGCTATGTATGTAAACTATACCGTTGACGCCTCATCTTCTCCATTGCCTTTTTCTGAAATGCATTTTTTAATTAAACATTTACACTCATTTTTACCAATAGAAATTTATACTTACCACATCCTAAATATCTTAACATATTTAATTCTTATTCTATTTTTTCTATTTGTTGTATAAAATTTATTTATTGTTTTACACAATACAATACACAATTTGTGTATTTATTTAAAAAATAATATTTTAACACTTTCCTCCTTCACTTCTTTTTTTTAATAGATTTTTTCTGTTTGTTAACAGTTGATATTTTTGGGGAAAACATGAGAAATTGATCAGAAAAGTACCAAAAATATCAGCACCGCCGTATTATTGTAAAAAATAATAACGGTAAACTGCTATTACTCTCTTATTCTTATTCGTGTTGCAAAAGAAAACAACAGCTCTCTCTTTTGCTCTTAGTCAATGATGGAGTGAATAAGAAAAAGTGATGTCAACATGATCACTTAAAAAAATCTGAAGTTTGAGAGCAAAAATCGGCAAATTTTTGGCATCAAAAATCAGCACAATGCAGAGAAATCTGCAAATCTGGCAAAAGTGTGTGCGGCCTTTTATACCTGTTGCTTGTGTACAAAAACTACAAACACATACACGCACAGCCACTCATCTGTAGGTGGCGATCTTACACCACTAACAGCTGTGAGTTTTTTCGGGGTTGTATTTTGTATCGTATGTAATACATGACTTGACATACAGATGGCATTATGTTTACTTAGCCGTTAAATTTACATATAATTAAATAAAATGTAGGTGGAATAATATAGGGTGTTTTTTATTGAGGTATAGAACTTTAAGTTGGCATCACTATTTTAACTGGCGGCCATTTTGTCAGCTGTCAAGTGATTAATATTTAGTTTGGTTTGCCATTTCATCATGAACAGGTTGACAAAAGAACAACGCTTGCAAATCGTGCAAATTTATTTCGAAAATAATGGTTCAGTTCGCGAAGTTTACCGCAAGCTCCGTCCATTTTATGGTCGACATAATCGTCCATCAGAGCAATTAATTCGGTTAACCTGTCAATTGGCCACCAAGATCGTGTGATTTGACACCATTGGATTATTTTCTTTGGGGATATGTGAAGTCGCTCGTCTACGCCAACAAACCAGAAACGTTAGGGGACTTGGAAGCCAACATTCGTGGCGTTATTGCCAACATACGGCCCCATATGCTCGAAAAAGTGGTTGAAAATTGGACCTGTAGAATTGGCTTTATTCGAGCCAGCCGCGGCGGCCACATGCCCGAAATCATATTTAAACGTTAATGGCATAAAATTATCCTTCCAACAAAGCCAAATTGATGGAATTAAACGATTTTCTTGTGTTTTATTTCAATTCGAAGTTCTATACCTCTAAAAAAAACACCCTGTATTACTAAACTTCAAATAATCATTTCAATAATTCAATCACTCAAAAGAATAATAATAAAGTTAAATAATACTTCAATAATTAATTTTCAAATATTCTATAAAAATAATAAGAAAAAGAAATTTCTTTTGTGGTAAAAAGAAGCAGATGACTTTTACCGTCACAAGGTTCAACAAGAACTGTGGACATTTATGTCTTCAATTTCTTTACAAAGCATGTGAAAAGAATAAATAAATACAACACACAAAATATTTTTTTAATTTTTCTGTTTTAGTAATAAAAAAAGTTTATAAGAATGTAGTTTTTATGTATTATTGCTACTGTGGGTATTGACTATTTGTTACAAAGATATTTATTTCAGCAGCAGCATCCAATATTAAGCAACTCTCTCCTTGCTTACATGTACAATATACTCCGGATGCCAGTTCCATTATATCATCATCCGATAGCGTGTTATACCGATTTGGTAAAACATTATGTTATTTTCCAGTTCAATTTGAACTGTAGTGCCGTATTTACTAATCACACGTCCTGGAGCTCTTTTATACGCATTAATGTTTTTATTTAAAGAGGTGAATTTTGTGATCAAATCTGGAGGGTTCATTATTTTGATTTAATTTTTTTCTTATTTGACAGATAGCTTAATCTGCTTTTGTAAACTGATGCATCAAATATTTTACCAGTTTTGAAATAGGTAAAAAAAATCTTAAGACAAAGATCAGTATCGTAGCTATCTGTTTTTTCTCATATTGTAATTATTATTTATGTAAAATATTTTTTGTGCTACTGATAGAATTGTAGTGAAAGATATAGTTATACTGACGTTCTAAAGCATAACTGAAACAAAAAATTTCAAAACAAAGATCAGAGAGATAGTTATTTATAGTATGTTCACACGGTACGTGCTTCGCTCTTTATTCATGCTTCACACTCCAATCACGAACGAATCTACTTGCTTTGCCATACAAAATTATGAGAGCGAACCAATTAGATTCAATATGAGTCTACTTGTGAAGCACGTAAAATTGGTCTCTTCTCTAACTTTTATCGCAGTTTATCGCCAGTTTAACTGAACTAGCTATCAAAACAAAATATGTATATGTGCATGTGTGTATTTGTGAACAAATAAAAACAAACAAAAAAAAACAAAGATATGAGTTTAAAATAAATGAATTTAATTTAGTTATGAATAGTATAAAAAGGAAAAATAAGAAGAAAATATAGGAATGCCTTCAAAAACAAGATTTTGAATGAGTTGAATATATGTAAGTATGTATGCTTATATGTATGTACGTATGTACGTGCGTATGATACGTATGTATGTGTGAATATACATAAAAAATGCCACACGAACAGTGATAAAAACTTTTCCAGAGCAAAAAGCACTAAACGCAATAAGTATATTTGTATGCACATAGCTATATTTTTACTTTTTATTTATTTATTTTTTTATTTATTTATTTTCAGCCATGTGGGCTGGCCAATTATGTAGATATTGCATGAGTAAAAATTAGAAACTTAAGTTCACTACAATTTTAAATTTACTACATTTCATAGGTCTTTGTAATAAATTCAACTACGAGTATATCGAGCTATGTTTCGATTTTGCTTATACATAAGTAGAATATGAGTAGGAAAATAATTCAAGTTCATTTGGCAAGACACTCCAATTATGGTGTCTTATTTTAACAAAAGAGTGATCAACGAGAGACGTACGGCCTAAAGGAACAGATATTTCAGAAACAACTGAATTTTATTTACAGGATAAAGATTTCAATTAAAATTTTATTTGTACTCTTTTATGTAACTGCCTAAATTAAATCATTCGGTATAGACGAAATATCAAAATACTTGAATAAAATTTAAGTGGAAATTTTTTAGGTTTTTGGTCGATATCGATTCCCTCAATTTGTTACTGGGGGTACATTGTAACTCGAATCGAAATAAAATGCATTCTGCGTGTAATTAGAATACAAATCGAAAGAATTTTCCTTTGTTTCAAATTGCAGAGTGCAGAGTACACTTAATTATATACATGTATATGTATCTATGTGTATGTATATGCGTATAAATATGTAAAAACTATTTATGTATGGATGTGCATATATAAATACATACATATGTATGTACATATTTATTAATATATAATTATACTCGGTTATGGAAAAAGTCGTTTCATCTTCTTCTTGTGGCCATAAAACTGTTTTAATAAGTTAATTAGATTTTTTAGGCGTTTCATCTGAATTAATTTTTACATGAACATGGTTCAGTATGTTACATTCTGAACATAAGTCTTTTCTTTTCAGACCGTATTTTATATGAATTAAGCAATTCGATGTATTAAAAAATCATTATTGTATATCTAACTTACTTTTAAAATAGTTATTAGCGCTAAAAGTTATTTCCACCTCAGCATTTGAACATGGTAATGTTAATAGTCCTAGAGCAAATATTGACAGTTTTAGAAATGGATTATCATTAGTTGAATTTCTATAATTATAAACTTCAATCCAAAATTTTTCAGTTCTGAGATAATTTTTCCATTTATGTAGGCTTAATTTTCTGATACTTCGTTCTATTTCTTCAACTTCACCATCCCAGCAAAAGTTACCGCTTCCCAGAAGAGTTTTTGTAAGCCAGCTAGAAGCAATACATTCAGTTTCCAAAGAGCCATTAATTTTTTGCCTTACTAAATCGTTTCACAGAAGACTGTATGGTTTTTGTGTACTCAGATGCAAAAGTTACTGGTTTAAATTTTTTTTACTTTTTTTCGAATTTATTAGACAGCCCGCCTTACGTTAGTGCTTTTCAGAAGCATTTTTCGTTATCAAGAAAGCACGACATTGCTTCTCTCAATTGTTAGTGCTTCCAAATCAGAATTCTGTTGATGGGATTATTGTAATTACTTTACTTTATAGCGTGTATGGTATCCTCTGTAATTCCTAGAAATATGTTCTTTTTTCTCACTCTGAAAGAGAAAGTTTTGCTTCCTCCGTATTTCACCCATCTGAATTAACATTCTGCAAAGGAAACTTTGCGTGTTTAAAAGGAGTGCAATCAGACAGTTTTTGAAAAGTGGAAAACTCTTATTTGGTGTTTTTATAAATATAGTAGATTTGTAAAACGCACTAAAATCAAAGGTAAAAAAAGCACTAGTTTAGTGCCTTTTAAAAAAAAACCTCAAGTTAAAAAATTCCGCACTCTTATGAATTAAAAAGCACTAAATCGAATATTATATATAAAAAGCACTAAACGAATATTATATACCAACCTGCTCCGCTTTAAACAAAACAAAACTTCAATTTAATGAAATACAAGGAATACACGAAAGGGATGTAAAGATTGAACTAACACGACTTTGTTATGAGATTGGAGAATAAATGCAACATAAGATTATAATTGATGTGAACATTCATAAATTATATTAAGGATGGATAATAAATAAAAAAAACTATACACAAAAATATATGTTTCTAGTGTTTTATTATTGGTTATATTTTCTTTCTTTTTTCATAAAAAATTTTTCTTAATAATTAATATTTACATATCATAAAATAATATTTCTTAATAATTAATATTAACATTTATTTTAACTTTCTTCTTCTTGAAGTCTATCAATTTCCATGAATAGCATGTCGACTTCACAATCAGGATTGGTTTCCTCTATTCTTGAACGATACCATGCATATGTGTTTATATCATCACTTTTAATTTTTCTCTTGTCATCTATGTAATTGATGTAACTTAGATTTAAACGTTAACATATATTATCATAAACATTTGATTTATTAAATAAATAATCTCTTTACAAGCCTAAGCTATACTTATCTAAAACAAATTTTTTTACTCCTTTAGAGTTTTTAATTTCATTTCCATTTTGTACTGTAAAGGAGTACATTTAGACCGTAGTCCCACGAATTCTTACATAATATTCCCTCATTTCTTATCATTCATCATACCCGGAACTTTTTTGTTTACCAGAGGAATTCCGTAATCATTTCTGGATAGTCAAAATTGTGAAATTCATGTTCTATATAATTTTTAATGTCTGCTTAAAAGTCTTCAGTTTGTATCGTGTATATAAATGAGTCAGGGTCTATGTAATTTAATGTCAACTTTGACTTGAAAATTGCATGTATCTATAATGAAAATTATACATCTTCCATTTGGAAAATTCTAGCACACAAAATACTAAATATATGGGCTTATTATAACATGTCTTAACTCGATTCATCTGAACCGCTACCATATCTTCTGAAAATATTGCTAAGCTATGCATATTTGATTTGGATATCCAATTCTGAGCACCCAGATGGTTTCGATTTAATGTAGTCCAACTGGCGACAATCCTCACATCTTTCCTTTTGTTCACATTCTCCATGTTTTGCCATATGCTGCGATGTTGAAAAATTTGAAAAAAAAAATTTCAAAGTTATTTTTAGCTTCGGCACTGTATTTAGTATTGAGATCTATATAACATTTCAACCATGGAGACTGCTATAAAGTGAGAACACTTTTTTTTCAAAATCAAACCGTTTTCTAGACATTGTTTAAGTACTCTGTAATGAATTATATAAAAACGTTTTGACGAAAAATCTGTTATTAGTTTTTTATATTTTGATGCTCCAATTTCCTTGTTTGCGGCGCTTAAAGGAAGATCGTTACGCATATTATGTAAATAAGAAGGATATTCTAAGTCGACCTCATATACATAACCATCATTTGAATTATCATGTATTAACTGAGGATTAATATTTAGTTCTGCTCTTTTTAACCATCTGAATCCTCCATAAGGAAGATATTCAGACATAGTCCAACCGTACAGATTATTTGCATCTAAATACATGAGAAATTCGGAAAGTTTATTTTTATCAAAAGTGTTTAAATTCTTATTGTTTGCCTTGGATTATCTTTTATTACATTGGACAATTCCACTTCGTATCCCCCTTTTAAAGAAATTGTACATGTCGATATCGGTTATTATCTCTAATTCAATCTTTGTATGCTTAAGCATAGCATCCCAAGATACCCCGGAGCAGCATAGTATTGACATGGATCTATGCTATAAATTTTTTTACAGACATTTCTAAAATTTTCAAATATATCCTTTAGCAGAAGCACATCTGTTTTCAAATACAATTCCATATAATCTTTCAAAGTTTTGCAGTTAAAAATTGCCCAGACTTCACTCACATGCGCATAGTCTTCAATGGAACATTCTTTGTTATTAAGTTTATTAAAAAAATATTTTCTAGATGGAAGTTGCGTTTCATTAAATTTTTTAAAAGAGGCAAGATAATCATAAGGAAAAATTCTCTTTCTCCTTATAAGATTAAACTCTTGACTTGTTTGAAATTGTGATCTAATAGTATGAAAATCGTTGACAGTAAAATTAGTTGCCAACGATCCCAAACTATCGGCCATAAAACGCATTGTATCAAGAAAGGTAAGTTCAAAATCTGTACTCGTTTTAATAAACTGAGATATATAATTCTTTATTTAACGGAAAGACTTTTATATTTGTCGCAACTTTACTTAACTCTTTTACAAAAAGATTAGAATCATTGGATGAATAGTTATGAAAATAAATTGGGATTAACTTAGGTACTTGATAATTTAGGTTGCAGCTCTTATGCGCTCACAATTTACCGCTTATATGATAATGATCTCTCCATGATTATTGTTTAAGTATTGTCCACATAGGTGACAAGCTATCACACTGTAAAATGTCACATTTTTTCATCTGTCAAGCTGTTTTTGTGAGATAATTGTTATATATATCTTGACAATCTTGATTCAAAAATTAAACAAATTCTTAGCTTATCCAATTTATTGTCATGCTTACACTTATGAAATAGCTGAATGCGCAGGGTAAATATCTCTGATTTAGTTTAATTTTACTACTTACATTAAAGTTTATCTATTGCAAAACACATTCAAAATCTGCGTATATAACAAAATGGACATAAATTTTTCTTTGGTGGCTCTTAAACCGCAGTATGGAGTCTTCTGCCTTTGGCATTGTAGTAACTATTTTACCACATACCATTTTATGGTTTTCCATAAGGTTTTCACAATGATTTTATTGCAGACAGCTGTTGCAAAATAAAAGTCGTTTACAATGTGTCGTTGTTTGCCTTTTTAGTAGTCTGTAAGAGATCAATCACCCGCATTTAATTAAATTTAATTTTAAATACTTTCCAATATATTACTTACTTTTTAATAAATTTTTATAAAGATATAGTGATGTCCATGCTTTCTAATAGCAATAAGTTCACATGCTTCGTCTTCTCATTTTGAGTTATGTCAAATAGTCCAATTAGTTCATTAGTCTCGTCGCCATAACCAAACACATTCACACTAACATCATTGAGCTTCTCAAATTCCACAATATTTTTTAGTGGCATCGGAAATGTTAAATTGGAAAAACCAATTATAGTTCCATCTTGTAGAGAAATTATATCAGCACTAATATCTTCAATATTATATGAAGAGCATCGAGCCGGATCATTGATAGCCGCGGTAGTCATTGACGCAATTAAGGCCGTAATTTAGCACATATATACGAGTATGTACTACTACAGGGTGTTTTTTTAGAGGTATAGAACTTCGAATTAAAATAAAACACAAGAAAATCGTTTTAATGTCCATCAATTTGGCTTTATTGGAAGGATAATTTTATGCCATTAACGTTTAAATATGATTTCGGGCATGTGGCCGCCGCGGCTGGCTCGAATAAAGCCAATTCTACAGGTCCAATTTTCAACCACTTTTTCGAGCATATGGGGCCGTATGTTGGCAATAACGCCACGAATGTTGGCTTCCAAGTCCCCTAACGTTTCTGGTTTGTTGGCGTAGACGAGCGACTTCACATATCCCCAAAGAAAATAATCCAATGGTGTCAAATCACACGATCTTGGTGGCCAATTGACAGGTCCATTCCGCGAA
The DNA here is from genome assembly GCA_936439885.1 of Nowickia ferox. Classification (NCBI taxonomy): domain Eukaryota; kingdom Metazoa; phylum Arthropoda; class Insecta; order Diptera; family Tachinidae; genus Nowickia; species Nowickia ferox. The sequence continues at coordinate 44,913,520 of OW387027.1, read as the reverse complement.
ATTATGCGCTCATCGAATGTTTCCTTCAATAAATCGATTGTGACGTGCGCTGTGTGGCATGTAGCGCCGTCTTGTTGGAACCACAACTCATCCACATTCATGCCATCCAATTCGGGAACAAAATAGTCGGTTATCATGGCTCTATACCGGTCTCCATTAATGGTAACTGACTCTCCAGCATTATTTCGGAAGAAGTATGGCCCAATGACTCCACCAGCCCATAGAGCACACCAAACAGTCAGTTTTTGTGGATGTAATGGCGTCTCAAGGGTCTCATGTGGATTCTCTTCACTCCAAATGCGGCAATTTTGTTTGTTGACGTAGCCATTCAACCAAAAATGAGCCTCATCACTGAACAAAATTTTGCGATGAAAATCAGCATCGAGATCAATCTCATTTTCGGCCCATACACCAAAATCACGACGCATTGCATGGTCTCGCGGCTTTAATTCTTGCACAAGCTGGATCTTGTAAGGTCGCAAGTCAAGATCTTTGCGCAAAATCTTCCATAAAGTTGGTGGACAATGCTGTGCACGGTGGCGAATCGATTCATTCGGGTCCTCTTCAACACTTTGCTCTACAGCGGCAATTGTTTCTTCGGTGCGCACTGTTCGACGTCTCTGCGGATGCGTATTATCACATAGAGTAAACGTAGTGCGAAAACGATCCATGGTTAACCGAATTAATTGCTCTGATGGACGATTATGTCGACCATAAAATGGACGGAGCTTGCGGTAAACTTCGCGAACTGAACCATTATTTTCGAAATAAATTTGCACGATTTGCAAGCGTTGTTCTTTTGTCAATCTGTTCATGATGAAATGGCAAACCAAACTAAATATTAATCACTTGACAGCTGACAAAATGGCCGCCAGTTAAAAAAGTGATGCCAACTTAAAGTTCTATACCTCAATAAAAAAACACCCAATATAATTATCACTAATCCTTCACCAACAATTTTTAGATATTCTGCAACTATACTTATATTAAATTTTAATATAGTATGTTGCTTCAAATTGTATTCAAGCTTCTATATAAAGATCGATTAATTTTCGGCAATAAAGTCTTCAAAGAGAAGTGAATCTTTTTTATTTTGTTTTCCATAAGAAATAATGTTGTTTTTAAATGCTCCTCTGATTTCATAATATTTCATACACTCTTCATCAGTGTTGATATTATTTGTTAAACTTCTTCCAAAATCCTGTGCTCCTTGTTGTTGTTGAGGCTGATGCTGTTGTGTTTGGTTTTAGTCAGTATTTGGATACCAATGTATTGCAGTAGAAGGTTGCTGCAAATTTGGGTACCATTGCACTAGAGTAGCAGTTTCCTGCCAGCAGTTTAATTGCCTATAAATTACAAAATTTTGATTTTAATTACCCAAATTTGACAATTTTAATTATTCGGGCACATACATTACCCTACTACTAATCTTATATCTTGAAAGTTATACTACCAATGGTCTTCAAATTTGGTATGGACTTTGTTAAGAACAAGGTGCGAAGGAATTCAAGATATAGGTAAAATAGGGGGAAGGGCACCCTCCCTACAAAGCAATTGAAAATAATCTTACATCTTGAAAGCTATAGTATGCACAGTATTAAAATTTGATATGGAATCTTTTGATAGCGAGGTCTGAAGTAGTTTAAAATATTAGTGGAATAGAACCGGGGAAAGGGGCATCCCCATTTAAAGTAATAATTAATAATCGTATATCTTAAAAGCTTTAATAATAAGAGTCATCAAATTTGTTATGGACTCTTTAGAGGGCGAGGTGCACAGTAATACAAAATATAATGGCAAGGGTCTTCACATTTGGTATGAGTTAATTTGATTACAAACACTCTCTGCCTCTATCACTCATATACTACATCCTCCTACACTTACAATGAGTTATTTATGATTCTCTACCCTAGAAATTCTCTAGGAATAATTTCGGTGCAAAACAACGTTTGCCGGGTCAGCTAGTCTTGTTATAAAACTGCTTGAGTAGTAGGGGATTACAATTCCGGCACCAACGAATTTAAATTTTAAATTGGTTTTAAGTAGGTTTTATGAAATGCAACCTTTTTTTCGCTGTGCTGAATTCAGTGCTGCCAAGTTAAAATGACCGGAAGCAGCTGATAATGTTTATGACAGTCAAAAATAATAGATACCAATTGATACATTTTTAACTTAGAAATAGATGCAGCGGCAATAATTATCAAAAAAAAAAAATGTGAAAAAAAGTATACTATGAAAACGAAAATATTTTCACTGACTTCTGGGAAGTGAAAATAGACGATATGACTGACATCTATCTGTGGAAGAAAGGTTAAGCTTATAATATATTTGTAAATTTTTTACATAATAATATGGTTTCCAAGTACTTGTTAACTTTCTCTAAGTAGTTACATAATTTTAATCAGAAAAAATTTCTTAGTCGGGCTTAAGTTCAGTAATTTCAATTCTTATTGAATGAAATATTTTTTATTAATTAATGTGAGTTTCAAAAGAAGAGAAGAAAAATTAAATTAGACTATAAGCTGGGGGAAATGCCGATATTTTTCTGTGCAGCAACGCACGTCATCAGCACCCAAGTCTATCTACTGGGGTAGAGATTGTTATTAACATCAGCTATTTAACGCAAATTTTTAATGAAATGGAATATGAGAAATATTGTGTATACAATTATTGATTTACCTTTGGCAAACACATTTGTAAGTATCACTATTAACTTTCTGTTTATCCGTTTTTTCATTTTTATATTCAGGTTAGCACGAAGTCATGTCACTCTACCTAAGTATGTTTAACTATTCTTGCTTATTTTTTACAGTCATCATATTAATTATTTTTACTTATTCGATGTACCGTCGGTACATACCTGTAAGAATTATTGTAGTGGATATTATGTTTACATTGTTTTTGCTTTCTACAGTTGATTTTACTTTCCAGTAAATGAAACTGTGATTGCCAAGTGAACATATATTTTTGTCACGTGCCCATGATGATTTAAGTGAAACAATTTTAAATGTTCAGTTGAACTATAGTGAATTTTAATCAGAAATAATTTCTTAGTCGGGCTTAAGTTCAGTAATTTCAATTCTTATTGAATGAAATATTTTTTATTAATTAATGTGAGTTTCTAAAGAAGAGAAGAAAAATTAAATCAGACTATAAGCTGGGGGAAATACCGATATTTTCCTGTGCAGCAACGCACGTCATCAGCACCCAAGTCTATCTACACAATATTTCTCATATTCCATTTCATTAAAAATTTGCGTTAAATAGCTGATGTTAATAACAATCATAATCATAACATATATTTTTTTTTTTTTTTACAATTTGACAGACCAACTATTTTTGCGCAAATAGAATTTGGTAGAAGGGAACTATGACTTGTTTTTGAACTAACGTTTGATGAATCATCAAATATTTATACCATCCTATTTTAAGGTTGTTTTGACTATGAGTATGCACCAATATTTATGAAATGTGTTTCATAAATATTGTCTCTTATTTAGAAAAAATAAAATAATACAGCTATACAACACCAGAAAATATTTTCTGGTATCGTATAGCTATATTATTTTAGTTTTCCTATATAAGAGATAATGGTCGCTACTCATAGTCAAAACAAAGTATATTTTAAGAGTTTAAAACCAGTATTATCATAAAAATACTGATTTTAAACTCTTACAGTCTTATTTATAAAAATTATTAAGACTTTATAAAGTTTTTTTAGACAAATTTTCATTAAAAATTTTTTCTAAAAAAGCTTTTATAAAGTCTTAATAATTTTTATAAATAAGGCTGTTAAAATATACTTTGTTTCGCTAACCACATTTGTGTAACTAAATGCATTTTATAAATATTAAATCTTATTAAAAAAAAAAAATAAAATAATGCAGCTACACGATTTCAGAAAATATTTTCTGGTGTCGTATAGCTGTATTATTTTATTTTTTCTAAATAAGACACAATATTTATGAAACACATTTCATAAATATTGGTGCATACTCATGTCATACTCATAGTCATAGTCAAAACAACCTAAATATAGGATGGTACGAAATTTTGATGATTCATCAAACGTTAGTTCAAAAACAAGTCATAGTTCCCTTCTACCAAATTCCATTTGCGCTAAAATAGTTGGTCTGTCAAATTGTAAAAAAAAAAAATAAAATAAACAAATAAAAGTTATGATTGATTTGCTAAAAAGTCTTAATGGACTAAAATTTGAAAACATCTACATATTAATACTCAAAATCTCTCTATCAACCCAAATATAGATACTTAAAGATATTACATAATTTCATAATTAAAGGAATGGGATAATACACATTTACAGATACTGAATCTGTTATTTCTCCTAACCAAGCTAAAAGTAATTCCGATATGATATTTAACGATATTACATGTGAGAAACATATTTTTGTATGGAGTGAGATAAGAATGTTGATGCATTCTGCTGATGTCAAACTTAAACCAGAATCACTAAACATTTGATACTATATAGATAATCATAGTGTAATTATAATGTTTAAGTAAGATGAGACAAATATAAAGCATGTTGGAAGGTTAGATATAGATTTTGTTAATAATCAACGATATTGAATTAAACGATGATCGTTATAGAAAAACAAAGAGAATTTGACTACATAAAAGTTTACTTTTTCGTTTTTCATCTGACCTTAAACTCCATTCATCTAAATGTTATAAATGGCCAGCTACTTGTAAACTGATAACCCAATCTGAATCAGATAAGCTGATCTAAAAATCAGACCAGGTCCTGATAAGCTGATCTGAAAACCAGACCAGGTCCTGATAAGCTGATCTGAAAACCAGATCAGGTCCTGATAAGCTGATCTGAAAACCAGACCAGGTCCTGATAAGCTGATCTGAAAACCAGACCAGGTCCTGATAAGCTGATCTGAAAACCAGATCAGGTCCTGATAAGCTGATACCTGATCTAATAACTGATACCTCTTATTTGCTAAACATGGATGAGAAAATTTTAAAATAGTTGGTGTTGACAAGAAATGTCTTGAAGAAAAAGCTTCGTAGTATAAAAACTGGTGAAATAGATATATGTGAACAACTAAGAGATACATTTAAACCTATAACAGAACCACTCAAAGAATTCATAAATAGTTCTAACAAAATTAAAAGAATTCCGATGAAAGAAGAAAGTAAAATGAAGACAGAAGTTGAAAATAATACAAGTTTAAAGTCTCAAACGAAATCAGTCAAGATAGAGTCAAGTACACCAAAGAAACTAGCAGAAGGAACAATATTCGATAATAACATCTTGTTTAATGATGTTAATAATGAGAATGATGATGAGGATGATGAAGATGATTTCTACTCACAGACTTCCAATACCGATGACACTTATACTGACTTATCAGTCTTGGAAGGAAGAAATGAATTAGATACTAACTATGATCCACATAAAGATTTCAATAATGAATGGAAATTTGGTGATAGTAACCTCAAACTTAATGAAGATAAAATACAAGTTGGTGGTCAAATATGGGCTCCAATAGTAGCTTTATTTTCTTTAATGATTGATAATAAAACATGGAAATACTATGAGAAATTTGATTTTGAAAACTATATGTATAAAATATATAATTTTTACTAATACATGGATAGAGAATCATCATCATTCACTGACGGAGAATGATGTTATCAGTAAATTGTTTCTGGAAACTCAAATCGATAAACTATAGTACAAATTAATAATATAGCATAAGGAATTAATATAATTCAAGAATATATTAAAATGTAAATTGATATTGTACAACGTGAAATACAATTAGAGATAGAAGATAGTTATAAAATTGAAAAACATATACTAAAAATTCAATCATCTTTTAAAAAAACAAATTGAACAGCTGAACGATAAAATTTATAGATTTGAAAATGAACTACATGATAGTATAAATAGCTGAAAGTGCATCAAGTAGAACACAACACTCTCCAAAAAATCTTTAAAACAACTTAATGTCTTCAAAAAGAAATTTAGTAAACGAACTCTATAATAAATCTCGAAAATTGTTTGTGCATTGCAGATATGTAATGAAAGGAATAGTTGAGTTGATCTTTTATGGAGCTGATTTAGGTGAAATGGGAAAGTATTCTACAGAAAATAGAAATTATTGATTATTGTAGACTGTAAATGATTCATTCAAAAAGTTTCTATGGTCTATATCGTTGAAAATAAAAGTTGCACTCGAAAAAACCTACGCTGTGGAAAATGTTTTTGAAATGTTACGAGTACCGAAAAACTTACAAATGGATGATTGTAAAGAATTTTTTAATAGACACTGGAAAATTCATGCATAAGTAGAATATTAAATATTTCTTAATATGAAAGCATCAATAGTAGAATGATTTAATAATTCATCCAAAGGAATTATGTGATGATGGTTCATATAAGTGTATTGAAATATACAAAGAATTACTTAATGTACTCGTATACAATATAAAAGTTCATCTCACTATTTAAATGTTTCCGATTAAAGTTAACTCAACAAATGAGAAAAAGCTGCTAAATATAATAATTTGAAGATGAACAAAATGTTGAAATTTAATGAAAGTAAAAAATAAAATTAAACAGGAAAAATCTAGTTTGGTTTGTATTTTTGAAGGAATGATAGGTCTTAAGAAAGATAATTAACTTAATATACAGGAAATTCTCTAAACATGTTGGCTTGTATGAAATATTGTGAAAACTTAAGCGTTCAAAATAAATTACAACACAGTGTAATATTCAGTAACATATAATATTATCACTTTTTATAGTGAAAATTGTACATTTTCCATTTCGATAGCTCTAGCAAGCGAAATTTTAAAATATGCTCATGGGCTATTATAATAGATCTTCACTCTGTTCATTTCTATAGCTATCAAATCTTTAGAAAATATAGACAAACTACATAAATTGGACTTAGATTTCCAATCTTTAAGAATGTATATGTGTATGAATTAGTATCAAACAAACTTACTGAATAAATGTGGACATCAACTGGAATCATGCTGAAGAATACATAAATTGTAAAATGCAATATAAGCAGATCTTACTTTATATCTGTATCTGTATGAGTATCAAATAAATTTACAGAAAAAATATTGAAAGCATGCCGAAGCATGCAAATTTAAAAGAATTCCTCACGTTATATAATTTTGTAAGTTAAGAAATATTATGATTCTATGTTAAATGAAATACATATGTATCTACTCTGTAAAAAATTCAGAATAATGAATTCTTAAATTCTAATAGTATAGATTTTTAATTGAAACACCACTACATGTCGGACTCTCACTTCACTATCGATAGAAGCATGCTAAGGCATGCATGCTAGCAAAATATATAAATCTGTTAGAAGGTGATGAGAAACTTGTTTCTAATTATTAATCTGTAGACAGCAATTGCATCTGAATCAATCCAACTCATGAACGAAATGTATACAGATATGGTTGATGGTGATGATGTAGAAAAACTCGATGTAAAAATTCTCTCAAACATAGATATTCTAATGATTCTGATACTATGAAAACACAGAGGGTGAATTGATGGTGGAGGTAACTGAATTATTTGAGATAGATTTTCTAGAATAGTTGATTATTAAACATGTATTTCTTTGTAGATAAAGTAATTTCTCTATACATACATACATATATTTACCTATATGTATATATGAATACATTTAAAAATTATACAAATATTCTCTTTTTCAAGCAGTAAAATCTGAAAAAATAGTAGTGATACATTAAAAGAAAAAAAATATTAAAAAGAGAGACTGAGTGATCAACTGATACGTACACTTTGTCGTACAGGTAAATAAAGCGCACTTAAAAATATCAGAAATATATACACAATACGCTGAAATTTAATTAAAAGAGAAAAAAAAATCATCTAGAACATCAAATAAAAGCCATAGGCGAGTAACCTTCATAAGATAAACATATACCTTATTAATGAAAACATATTATCAGTATGAAGTAACACAATTTGAGGAATTAAAATTTTAACATTTAATTGTCCCTTAACGCTGTCAAAGAGTAGGCAAATATGTTGACATAGAAAGTCATCTTGTATACTAGAGGCACCGTTGAGAGACCCAGACCTAAATTGTAAAAAAACGATTTAGTTTTCTGTTGATCGCTATTCAAGAAGAAAACAAGTTTCCTCATTATGATTTAACTAATTTAAAAGTACATTTAAATTCAGTCTCATATCCAAATGATGATGATCTTAACATAAAAATTAAAAATAAACGTTATGCAATTCTATATTATATGTACTCGTATCTAAGATTCCAACAAAGCTATTATATGAAAGAATCTCAAGCACTTCCAAATGCACTAAAGTTTAAGATAAAAGTTCCTTTTATTCAATAGCGGCCCAATTGATATAGAAATTTAATATGAAACAGTAAGCAAGGACCTCAGCTACTGCATTTTTACTAATGATCGAATAATAGAAAGTCCGGAAAGTCTTATAAATTAAGTAATATGAATGAAAAAAATGGTTTTAATAGACGAGTAAGGTTTCGGATGATTTTCATTACAAAAAGAATTAGCGGATGTTTTTAACAACAATGAGTATAACAATTTCATTGTAAAACCACCATTTGATTTTAAATGTTTATCAATAAGAAAGGAAAGAGAAGCAAAGTGGTTAAAAAAAACTATCATCACCTAAGCTGGACTGCTGGATCAGTTTCATTTCAAAGCGTTTGTCATTTTTTAAAGCCAATGCAAGATGTTCTAAAATATATGAAAAAGGTGGAGAAAAAAGATGATAGTTGGAAAAAATTTTACACCGAAAAATTCTAACGTTGACTATATAGGCTACATCAACTTTAAACAAATGGAAATAAAATATATTAAATATTTATACTATAGTTACTACAACTAGAGAGGAATTCAATTTTGCTTAAAACAGAAACTCCCCACAAACTTTTAAGTAAATACATCTAAAAATTAAAAGAACGTTTTTTTAATTTCAAATAAAAAAACTATCGAGATATTTCACATCTATACACAAAAGACCAGGCGAATATTTACAACAGCAACAACAGCACATGACAAGAAAAAATTTATTTAAACAGGGAGCCCCATATGTACACATATTATCAAATTTCTTACCCATGCTCAAGTATTTATTGGATTTTAACAATCACACTTACATATCTACATCATGAAAACATACAAACCGTTCTCCAAGCTATTGACGCTTGAAGACGAAAGTCGAAGAAGACAAATGTACTTAAATAAACAAACTTATCACAGACCAGTCAAACTCTATCGCGCATACACACATACACACACACAAAATCACCACGGTCGTACGCAAGAATTTTGAAAAATCTGAAATTAATATTTATACAAATATAAACAAATTTCTGACCGACAGACTTTAACACTGGACAAATTTAAGCTTGATAAAATATAAAGCAATCTCATCCTCCAATATGAAAAACATACTAGGATTAGGGAAGTTCAGATATATGATAATATTTTCTAGCAAAAAATTTTAATATGAGAAACAATTTATTTCTACGTACATATAAATACTAGGGTGAGAAAATCACATACACACACACATACTAAAATTCATCTACGAAAAATTAAACCTATTTCAACAACGCCCCTCCCCTCACAAATCACAGTCAGCCTAAAGTTCTTACAGATATACATACACAAAATCTCAAGGTAATATACAATCTATCAATCTCACAACCTAAATCACGATCAGCCTTAAACTCATATAGAAATACATACACACAAATACATATACATATACATGAACACCTTCACCTCACCTCTCATTAATCATGATCAGCCTTAAACTCCTACTGATATACACACAAATTGCGCGGTTATATATTTCATGAACACTTCGCCCCTCATAAATCACGATAAGCCTTAAATTTCCTACAGATATACATACACAAATTCTCAAGGTAACATACAATCGATCAATCTCAACAATCCAAATCACGATCAGTCTTAAACTTCTACAGACATACATACACAAAAATTTCTACAAACATATAAACTCCCAAATTCCTATAGATACATATTACAATAACACCCCCCACCTACCTCAAATCAAGGACAGACTTAAACTGCTATATATAAATACATACATACACATACACACATAGGCACATTCTATCTATCTATCACAACAAGACCCTCCCCCACCTCAAATCACAATCAGCCTTAAACTCCTACGAACAGACATATATACAGATTCCCACGGATACGTATTACATGAACACTCTCACCTCACCTTTCATAAATCACAGACAGCCTTAAACTCTTACAGACATACATGTACACAGATTCCCACGGATACATATTAAAACAACTCCCCGCCCTGCACCAGTCGATCTACCTCAAATACATCCCGCCCCCCACGAAGCCCAGCTTGGCTTAAATTCCAACAAGCATAAACGTCACCGAATTCCCATGGTTACATATTACCTACCCAAATCACGGTCACCCTTAAGGTCTCACAATCTAGACACACCCCACCCTCCACCAATCACAGCCAGACTTCAATTCCTACAGCTAGACATACCCTCAAATTATCCGTCGGCATTAGGAAAAATCATTTCCATGATTTTCCCGTCGGCATTTGAAAAAATAAACATGTTTTCCCGTCGGCATTTGAAAAAAATAAACATGTTTTCCCGTGGACATTTGAAAAAAATAATCATGCAATGCCGTCGGCATTTGAAAAAAATAAAGATGTTATCCCGTCGGCATTAGAAAATCATATACATATAAAAGCTTCAATCCTATAAACCCCCTTAATCCACCCCACAAAAAAACACCCGTTCACACAATTAATATCACCCCAAAAAAATCACCCGTTCACACAAAGTTAATGTAAACAAAAACTCCTTATGTAAACAAAAAATCGGACGGACTTATTGAACCACCCTCGTAGGTATCAAATTTCACAAATTTCCAAGAATTTTAAAATTTGGGTAATTAAAATTTCAAAATTTCACAATTTTAATTGCCACAGGACGCCCAGTTCACTACTACTTATATTGGGTGTTTTTTATTGAGGTATAGAACTTTAAGTTGGCATCACTTTTTTAACTGGCGGTCATTTTGTCAGCTGTCAAGTGATTAATATTTAGTTTGGTTTGCCATTTCATCATGAACAGATTGACAAAAGAACAACGCTTGCAAATCGTGCAAATTTATTTCGAAAATAATGGTTCAGTTCGCGAAGTTTACCGCAAGCTCCGTCCATTTTATGGTCGACATAATCGTCCATCAGAGCAATTAATTCGGTTAACCATGGATCGTTTTCGCACTACGTTTACTCTATGTGATAATACGCATCCGCAGAGACGTCGAACAGTGCGCACCGAAGAAACAATTGCCGCTGTAGAGCAAAGTGTTGAAGAGGACCCGAATGAATCGATTCGCCACCGTGCACAGCAATTGGAGCTTTGTCCACCAACTTTATGGAAGATTTTGCGCAAAGATCTTGACTTGCGACCTTACAAGATCCAGCTTGTGCAAGAATTAAAGCCGCGAGACCATGCAATGCGTCGTGATTTTGGTGTATGGGCCGAAAATGAGATTGATCTCGATGCTGATTTTCATCGCAAAATTTTGTTCAGTGATGAGGCTCATTTTTGGTTGAATGGCTACGTCAACAAACAAAATTGCCGCATTTGGAGTGAAGAGAATCCACATGAGACCCTTGAGACGCCATTACATCCACAAAAACTGACTGTTTGGTGTGCTCTATGGGCTGGTGGAGTCATTGGGCCATACTTCTTCCGAAATAATGCTGGAGAGTCAGTTACCGTTAATGGAGACCGGTATAGAGCCATGATAACCGACTATTTTGTACCCGAATTGGATGGCATGAATGTGGATGAGTTGTGGTTCCAACAAGACGGCGCTACATGCCACACAGCGCACGTCTCAATCGATTTATTGAAGGAAACATTCGATGAGCGCATAATTTCGCGGAATGGACCTGTCAATTGGCCACCAAGATCGTGTGATTTGACACCATTGGATTATTTTCTTTGGGGATATGTGAAGTCGCTCGTCTACGCCAACAAACCAGAAACGTTAGGGGACTTGGAAGCCAAAATTCGTGGCGTTATTGCCAACATACGGCCCCATATGCTCGAAAAAGTGGTTGAAAATTGGACCTGTAGAATTGGCTTTATTCGAGCCAGCCGCGGCAGCCACATGCCCGAAATCATATTTAAACTTTAATGGCATAAAATTATCCTTCCAATAAAGCCAAATTGATGGACATTAAAACGATTTTCTTGTGTTTTATTTCAATTCGAAGTTCTATACCTCTAAAAACACACCCTGTACATTATTTTTACATCATTTTCCTTGCACGTGTCTAACTTTTCTATACGTATTTTCTTAAATATTTCGTTACCTTTTTCTAGTGCATATCTTACACAATTTGTTCTGCCTAAAACAGAAGGTAGTTTCTCCAATATATTATATAGATAATAAGGATTATTGCTACATCTGATGCGTATTTCATTTAGAACAGAATTGTTTTCAGTTTTCATTTCTTTTTCTGATTTTTTAAATATAAATTTCAATTTTCTTGCATGCTTTATATCACTTATGTACAATCCCAAACTTTGAGTTGATCAGGCTCATTAGGACCTGCATTACCATTCTTATTTTTCTTAAGTGCACCTTTGTTCTTTTAATTTTTCTTGTATTTTGTTTTCTTGATTTTGTTGACTTAGTATCCAAAAACAATTATTAAAGAAAGAAGACTTATTTATAAGAAAATTCCCGTTCGCACAACTTTAAGAAAAATCTTTAAAATGGATGAAGTCAAATCTGCAATCCAGAAACTAAATACCACAAATGATCAAGTTTTGAAATATAAGCTTGAAGATTTGTGGGATGTGGTTAATTGTGAAATGCCAGCAGATGCAAATTTCGTTTCGTTATTGAATGATGGGAAAGCTCGCGCAAGAAATTGGACTTCTGGTGGAAGATGCTCAGTTAAGAAATCTTCGGAAATTGAAGGCAGCTCATGAGTACTGGGATTCATTAAGGAAAGCACATGAAAAATCTTTCTAATAAGGTAATGTTATGCAGAATGAAACTGAAACAAGGGAGAACAATTGAAAATCATATTTCTGAGATGCTTGATATTGTGCATCGACTAGTTTCATTAGGTGAACAATTTGCAGAACATTTGGTGATTGCGTTTCTACTAGGAAGCTTACCACATGAGTATCATTCAATAATTACAACATTGGAAGTCAGACCTGAAAAAGATTTAACACTTGAGCTTGTGAAAGAGAAACTATTTCAAGAATATTGACGAAAATCTGCGGTAAATTCATTAGAAAGTAATGATGTGGCACTGAAAACAAAGAGTTTTAAGAACGTAAAATGTTATGCATGCGGTGAACCAGGACACTTGAAGAAAGATTGCAGAAATAAGAAAAAGCAGTAAAAAGCTAAGAAATCTTTCCAAAGTTCAAATAAAATTTGCGATACTGATTCTAAATTTGAGGTATGTTTTTTGTTCTACTAAAACAAAAATGAGTTCGAAATGGTACATAGACTCAGTGGCAGTAGCCACATGTGCATCGACAACAAATTTTTCAAAAACTTTAATAATAATGTTTCTGACAGCACTTATTTAGCAAACGGAAAGATAATTAAGGCTGTTCGTTCTGGTAACGGAATATTACATTGTCAAAATAAAATAATTCCTGTAAATAATGTGCTTTATGTTCCCGATTTGGACCGAAATTGGCTATCTGTAAGAAAACTAGTTGAAAACGGTTAGGATGTGATTTTCAAAAGAGATAAATGTGAAATTTCATATCGTGACTGCGTATATGCAATTGGAAGTTTATACAACAATCTTTACGTTTTAAATGAAGATCACATTGCTCGGAAAGTTAACGTAATTGAAACTCAATGTATTATTAAAGCTATTGAATCCAAATTAATAACTGGTGTTGCATTAAAAAAGAATTGCAGCTGTGTAGACGTATGTGAGCCTTGTTTAAAAGGCAAGAGAAAATAATTCCCAAAATGCTCAAAAAGTCGTTCCTTAAATATATTGGATCTCATTCATGCCGATTTATGTGGACCGATTCGGAATGCGACACCAAGCGGAAACAAATATGTGCTCACACTGATTGATGATTATAGCAGGTATTGTACTGTTTATTTTTTGCAAAAGGACTATATAAGTTTCACTGAAATTTTTTTTGGAAGACACATTAAAGTTTTAAGAACCGATAGAGGTAGCGAATTTAAAAATAAGAAACTTGAAGAATTTTTTAAGTATAAGGGTATTCAACAGCAGTTTACGGCTCCATATACACCAGAACAGAATGGTGTTGCAGAGCGCAAAAACCGTAGCTTAGTTGAAATGACATGTTGTATGTATGTTAAATCATTCAGGCTTAGACAAAATGTACTGGGCAGAAGAACTAAACACAGCTAATTTCTTACAAAATCGTTTACCGTCAAGAGCTTTAGAAAGAGCTCCTCATGAATTATGGGTTTCTAAGCCATCAGCAACGAACTTTATTAGAGCTTTTGGATGCACAGTTGATTATGAAGTTAACAAGAAATTCCGTAACAAGATGGATGATGTGGCAAAGAAGGTATTTTCGTTGGATTATGTGATGAATCAAAGGCATACAGGCTATTAGATGTTGAATTTATTGAAGATCAAAATGTTTTAATGAATTCACTGAACACTTCACAAATGGCACATAATATTAATATTAATTTGTGAAAATCTCAAAATAGTTCAACAACATTAGATAATGTTTATATTAATATAATAAAATCACAATGCAGCCCACTAATAGGAGATAGTATTGATATTGATTTAATTGATTCTCACAGTGATATTGAAAATTGTGATCAAGATGTGGTTAAAATGAATGATCCAGACGAGAGTAAAAACATATCTTCAGAAAATGGTAATTTAAGAAGATCTTCTCGTTGCACAAAAGGATTACCACCAGCAAGATATGGTTGCAAAACAACATAGAACTAGAACTTACAATGAAGCTGTTGAAAGTATAAAAAATATCTATGGATAAATGTCATGGAAGAAGAGCTTCCTAAAGGAAGGAAAAGAATCGGAACTAAATGGGTTTTTAAGACCAAAAGTTTAGCTGATGGTTCACAAAAGTTTAAGGCAAGATTGGTTGCAAAGAGGTTTTCCCAAAAGTTTGGTGAAGACTACGACGAGATTTTTGCACCAGTTGTTAAACAAACAACATTTCGTTAGCTTAACGTGAAATTGTGCTAAGTACATTTTTTGTGAAAAAATGAGATTTTGATGCAGTCTTAAAAATAAATTCAAAATACACAGTTTAAAAAAAAATATGAATGTGAATAATTTTTACCTGATGTTGGCAATGATGTGTAAATGTGCTAACTTTACGACTGTCAAAGAAATTGCGCTAAGTCAGATGTTATTGTTTTTCGTGAGCTTTATTTGTGCAAAATAAATTTTATTTGTGTTTTATTTTAAACGAAAAAGGTAATAAATGACTTTAATGACTTAATTTAACGAAGAATTAAATAAAAACAAAACAATTTCTTAGCAGATTTTCATGGATTTGCACGACAATAACAACGTTACAGCACAATCACTTCAGTGCATCGATGATGCGCCTTTTGGAATATAATCTGATGATGGTGTGGTTGGTTTGGTTCCTTATGGCTTCAACAGTGACTCTGACAATTCCTTTGATATGCCAGTGAGAAATAAAAAACGCAAAAAGAGAGCGCAGGTGGAGAACAATACATGGATCGTTGCAAAAAATAAAAACAGAAGAGAATGTGGAAAAAGCTATTGGGGAAGAAAAAAAGAAAGTGACGTGTGGAATTATAAAAAAATAAAAGTTGCACGAGCCATAAAGGCAAGATGTAAGAGTGCTCAAGCATGTGATACTGCTACCATGAAATGTGCATTGGTGACTGATGCTCAACGACAGCAGATATTCAAAACGTTTTGGAAGATGGATTGGAAACAAAAAAAAGTTTATGTGAATACATTAGTGCAAACGACTAAACCATCCAATCCTCGAAATAGAACAAATCCTAATGCATCTAGAAGAGTGCAAACTTTGAAATATCATTTGAAAGTGGATGGTAAAAATTTGCGCGTATGTAGAACTTTTTTTTTAAATACCTTGTGCATAGGTAGATGCTTAGTGCTTAGTTGGGTGAATAAACCCGTGACTCCACATAATAATGTCATGTGAAATTTTGAAAACAACATTTCAGAAGAAAAAAAAGACATGAACTTATTTTTTGATTCTCTGCCAGTAATGGAGTCTCATTACTGTCGTGCTGTCACGCAAAAAAAATATCTATTACCGGAATGGCGTTCTAAGCAAATGCTTTATGATTTTTATTCAAAAGATTGGTGCGCAACTCACAACGTCCGGCCACTTTCCTTACGTACGTTTCATTCAGTATTTGAGAGCAGAAATCTTGGCTTGTTTGCACCAAAGAAGGACCAGTGTGAAATATGTGCACGTTATTCTGCCGGCACTACTCCACTGGAAGAATATTCTTCTCACCAAGAAAAAAAAGAAGAAGCAAGAATGGAAAAGAACAAAGACAGGTCTGACGAATCCAATGTGTTTACCGTAAATCTTCAAGCTGTACTCATGGCTCCGAAATCCAAAGTCAGCAGTTTATATTATAGAACGAAATTACAGGTTCACAATTTGGTTTTTTTTCAACATAATAAACAAAAAAGGGTATTGGTTCCTCTGGAATGAAGCTGAAGGAGGTGTGAATGCTGAAGACTTTGCAAGTATATGGGTTTATTTTATTGAAAACAAAATTCTTCCCAGCCTTGATAACAGTGATAACCCTATTAAGATAATATTTTATAGTGATGGATGTGGTTACCAAAACCGCAATTATGTAATGAGTAACGCACTTCTAAATACTGCTATTAAGCACAACATTGTGATAGAGCAGAAAATACTGGAGCCTGGGCATACGCAGATGGAGGCCGATAGTGTCCACTCTACCATAGAGCGTGCTATGAAGAATAAAAATATCGATGTTCCTGCCGAATATATCGGAATATGTAAAGCAGCAAGAAAAAAGCCTATGCCATACGATGTGACTTATTTGACACATGATTTTTTTTAAAAATTTAACAATATTGAATTCTGTAAAAGTATTCGTCCTGGACGTACCAAAGGTGATGCCAAAGTCACAGACATTCGTGCATTAAAATATACACCAAATCGAGAAATTTTTTTTAAATTACGGTTCACCAATTTATGGAAAATTCTGCCGTAAAGAATTGATCAAAAAATAGTTGGTTTAAAGTGGTGCAATTTAGAACAACTGTACCAAAATAGAATACCAATTAAACGTAAGAAATACGAAGATCTACAATACTTGAAACTTACTTTGCTTAAGGACCATCATCAATTTTATGATGATTTGCTTTCCGAATAATTAAATTTATACTGATTTTTTTATATAGCTTTTACTAGCAGCAGGAGTAAGACTGCAAAATTGTTATTTGTGATAATTTTTATATAATTTTAAGATTGTTTTTATAAATAATTAACTAAGAATAATTAAATAGCAGCAATGAAATAAGACTGCATATAATTTGTGATCAATGTTAACAAATAAACAAGTACCTTTTTATTTTTGAAACTAAATTGTTTTAATTTTATTTATTAATACTATGAGGAAATAAGTTTAGTAAAATGTGCTAAGTCAGAAAAAAAAATACGTAAGAAAAACTGCTAACTCAATAAAAAGCTGATAGGGGTAAAATGCATGTTTTTTTGTGTGTTTTTTTTTTGTCCTTTGCGTTGAGTAGTTATGACATTGAGGTTACTGCATTTACAGTTTAATAAAATAATGTTTTATTTAAAAGTTATTAGGTTTTTTGTCTCTCCTGTAAAATTTGAAAAAGATGACTTAGCACATTTTCACGTTAATCTAACGATTTACAGCCTGTTTTGAGGACGCGACTCGTTGATATTAATCGCTAACAAATTAGCGTTTTTCTTTTTTTGGTTTTTAGAACGCGACGTTGACGTTTTTTACTAAATAACGTAACAACTGTCAATTTATTTAGGTTTGTATTAAACGATTTGTCTCGTCATAAACGTCAATATGGACGTTGGAAGATTTCTAGTCGTGTTGAGCAAAACAGTGACATAAAACAAAACAAAAATGGAAAGCTCAACAAAAAAAAGGTAGAAATACATAAGTATCTATTTACATATATATATATATGCAGTTTGAGCAATTGGTCGCCTGTATGGAAAAGTATCCTCATTTGGCCACAGGAAATCCGCAGTTCGGGAGCAGCAAAGGTTCTCTGGCGTGTACATGGGAGACGGTGGCAAATAAATTAAATTCTTACGGTCCTCCATCAAGAAGTGGTCACGAATGGAAAAAGGTACGTATGTATTTTTTAATGTTTAATTGGATTACATACGTATTTATACGTAACTCTAATTAACTTCATTGTAGCTGTGGACAGACGTTAAGTGTCGGTTAAAAAAGAAAATTTTAGACAACAATAACAACCTTCACGAAACAGGCGGTGGACCTTGTCGCGTAAGTAATACAGGATGTGTCATATTTCGGCTGCTGCTGCTCCAAGTGGGAATTTTTTTTGGGCGGTCCCAAAAATACTGCCGTCTCAAGAAATGGTAATAGAAAGTTGTTAGATGTAACTCCTCCTAGAAGAAGCCAAAATGTGGCGGTTGTGACTCCCACTTCATCTTCTGTGGTAACAAATATTGTTGAAAAAGATGAGATACTTATAGAAAAGTGGGACAGCTTACCAAAAACATCAAATAACGCTGCGATTCAACCATATCGTATGTCAACAGCAACCAAGAAACCACCAGAATGATTAAAGAGAAAACACAAAGACAGTAAGTTTTTAGAAGGGCAAGAACGACTGAAACTTTTACGTGAACAGTTTGAGATTCAGTCTCACATGCTCGATGCAATTAAACCACATGCTGAACAATCCAAAGAGTGCGTAGCAGCAGTGAAAGCGTGCCCAGAGGCTATAAAAACTCAAGCCGCATCTCTTAAAGCAATAAGTGAATTGATGAAGTTGATGACAAAATCCATAGCTGATATCCTATGGCACATTTTTGACAAATAGATTTTGTCATAAACTCGATGTAGATCTCAGCAGTCCCTTCTAGTTTTCATATTCCTAAAAACAATGAAGCTGTTGAGCTTGAGGCCAGTTTTCATTATATTTTCCTTATATTTACAATTATGTACTTGAAAAAGGGGTAGGTAGACATGTTCAAATATTTAAAGCAAATATAGTGTGATGTTCTTTATTTCATTCTACTCATTTTCTTGAGAATTATATCTGGCGGATGTTTAAATATGTATGTATAAGGTAAATATTATAATGAAAACTTTTCTCGAGCTGGACCGTTTCATTATTTTTAATAATTTAGTTTTGAACTCCATTCTGCAAATAATTTTATGTGATAAAGACTAATTGAATTTTAGCTGGCTATATGTGTTCATACATGCACATGTATGAATTATAGAAGAATGTACCAAATTTCGTCGGTTAGGACTTTATTGCAGTGAGCCGACGAAAATTGGTACATTGTGTCGATAGTGGAGTCTCGGCTTTACACTCGATTCTTTTTCTTGAATCAAGTCTGAGTTCTGTACATACCAGAATCAACACACGCAAAACTGGTGCAAACAGGTACATCTGTGAAGGCCTATAGTATCAATGTATATTTGTAGTTTGCTTTATGTACATACCCACCAAACCAAATGCTCTGAATTTGCAACGACTAGTCGGCAAAATCTTCCGATTTAAGATCCGAAATAGTTAAAATTTTTTGTTTGAAATTGGTGACACGACTTTGCAACGATATGTATTTACGAAATCGATACGAAATGTCTGTACGATTTCGTACCGACATGTAGGTACAGAAGAAGAGAAGAAGAAGGATAAGAAACTGTATATACATCAAGATAATTATAAAAAAGTATGTTAGAAAAGTATAAAATTTCTGATGCGAAAACATCGAAAATTCCACTAGACGTTGGATATATAAAATACGTGCCAAGAGATAAAAATTTGTTTGTTGATATCGAACTTTATCGAAAAGCAATTGGATCTCTTTTATATTTGTCAGGAAACACTAGACCTCATATAGCTGTAGCCGTTTCCATTCTAAGTAGGAAAGTATCATGCCCAACACAATGCGACTGGACTGAAGTAAAACGTGTGTTCAAGTACTTAAAAGGAACTCAAAAACTTTCTCCTTGCGTTGGATGTAATCAAGAAAATACTGAACTTACAGCGGTATGCTGATGCAGATTGGGCTGGTGAAGTTAATGGTCGGAGATCAACTAGCGGTTTCATTTTTAAATTTGGAGAAGCAGTTACAAGTTATTCCAGCAGAAAGCAGAGACAAATAACTTTGTCATCAACTGAAGCAGAGTTCGTTGCTTTAGCAGAAGCAGCACAAGAACTAATATGGCTTAAAATGCTGTTTGATGATTTACAAATTGATGTAGAAAATGTAAAAATTTTTGAGTATAATCAAAGTTGCTTAAAACTCTTAGAAGCTGAAAAGATTAATCCACTTACCAAACATATAGAAATACAACTTCTTTCGAGAAATCAGACAAAATTAAGAGAAATAGCTGGCCATGAAAAGTTATAATTTAATTTTACATTTTTATATTTTTTTTTGAGAAGGGGTGTTGATATTATTATCCAAAAACACGTTGAACAAAATGTAGAAATCACTTTGTTATTTAATTTCTTGAATAAGAAAGTATGATTTGATTTATTAATAGATTTTTATTTTATTGTTTCTTCACTTCAAATAATTTTTTCTTTAATAAAAGTAGTAATAAATTTAACTGAGTAATTATTTTATTTTGAATCCAAACTTATTTACCAATAGGTTTTTGGTTTCCTCATTTTGTATCCTTTTTATATTCATGTTTCTTGTTATCACCAGCAATTTTTTTACAGTTTCATAAATTTTATTAGCAATAATTTCTTTTAATATCTCTGAATTTAATTCTATTCTTGACAATGCGTTAGTATTATTACTTCCTTTTTTGTACATATATTATCTAAAAGTCATAGTCCGATAATTCCATATGAATTCTGATTAATTTTGAACTTGGATTTTTATGTGAAAATAGTGAAATTAGTGGAATGAAAAAAATATGAATGAAAAAAATGGTTTTAATAGACGAGTAAGGTTTCGGATGATTTTCATTACAAAAAGAATTAGCGGATGTTTTTAACAACAATGAGTATAACAATTTCATTGTAAAACCACCATTTGATTTTAAATGTTTATCAATAAGAAAGGAAAGAGAAGCAAAGTGGTTAAAAAAAACTATCATCACCTAAGCTGGACTGCTGGATCAGTTTCATTTCAAAGCGTTTGTCATTTTTTAAAGCCAATGCAAGATGTTCTAAAATATATGAAAAAGGTGGAGAAAAAAGATGATAGTTGGAAAAAATTTTACACCGAAAAATTCTAACGTTGACTATATAGGCTACATCAACTTTAAACAAATGGAAATAAAATATATTAAATATTTATACTATAGTTACTACAACTAGAGAGGAATTCAATTTTGCTTAAAACAGAAACTCCCCACAAACTTTTAAGTAAATACATCTAAAAATTAAAAGAACGTTTTTTTAATTTCAAATAAAAAAACTATCGAGATATTTCACATCTATACACAAAAGACCAGGCGAATATTTACAACAGCAACAACAGCACATGACAAGAAAAAATTTATTTAAACAGGGAGCCCCATATGTACACATATTATCAAATTTCTTACCCATGTTCAAGTATTTATTGGATTTTAACAATCACACTTACATATCTACATCATGAAAACATACAAACCGTTCTCCAAGCTATTGACGCTTGAAGACGAAAGTCGAAGAAGACAAATGTACTTAAATAAACAAACTTATCACAGACCAGTCAAACTCTATCGCGCATACACACATACACACACACAAAATCACCACGGTCGTACGCAAGAATTTTGAAAAATCTGAAATTAATATTTATACAAATATAAACAAATTTCTGACCGACAGACTTTAACACTGGACAAATTTAAGCTTGATAAAATATAAAGCAATCTCATCCTCCAATATGAAAAACATACTAGGATTAGGGAAGTTCAGATATATGATAATATTTTCTAGCAAAAAATTTTAATATGAGAAACAATTTATTTCTACGTACATATAAATACTAGGGTGAGAAAATCACATACACACACACATACTAAAATTCATCTACGAAAAATTAAACCTATTTCAACAACGCCCCTCCCCTCACAAATCACAGTCAGCCTAAAGTTCTTACAGATATACATACACAAAATCTCAAGGTAATATACAATCTATCAATCTCACAACCTAAATCACGATCAGCCTTAAACTCATATAGAAATACATACACACAAATACGTATACATATACATGAACACCTTCACCTCACCTCTCATTAATCATGATCAGCCTTAAACTCCTACAGATATACACACAAATTGCGCGGTTATATATTTCATGAACACTTCGCCCCTCATAAATCACGATAAGCCTTAAATTTCCTACAGATATACATACACAAATTCTCAAGGTAACATACAATCGATCAATCTCAACAATCCAAATCACGATCAGTCTTAAACTTCTACAGACATACATACACAAAAATTTCTACAAACATATAAACTCCCAAATTCCTATAGATACATATTACAATAACACCCCCCACCTACCTCAAATCAAGGACAGACTTAAACTGCTATATATAAATACATACATACACATACACACATAGGCACATTCTATCTATCTATCACAACAAGACCCTCCCCCACCTCAAATCACAATCACCGTTAAACTCCTACGAACAGACATATATACAGATTCCCACGGATACGTATTACATGAACACTCTCACCTCACCTTTCATAAATCACAGACAGCCTTAAACTCTTACAGACATACATGTACACAGATTCCCACGGATACATATTAAAACAACTCCCCGCCCTGCACCAGTCGATCTACCTCAAATACATCCCGCCCCCCACGAAGCCCAGCTTGGCTTAAATTCCAACAAGCATAAACGTCACCGAATTCCCATGGTTACATATTACCTACCCAAATCACGGTCACCCTTAAGGTCTCACAATCTAGACACACCCCACCCTCCACCAATCACAGCCAGACTTCAATTCCTACAGCTAGACATACCCTCAAATTATCCGTCGGCATTAGGAAAAATCATTTCCATGATTTTCCCGTCGGCATTTGAAAAAAATAAACATGTTTTCCCGTCGGCATTTGAAAAAAATAAACATGTTTTCCCGTGGACATTTGAAAAAAATAATCATGCAATGCCGTCGGCATTTGAAAAAAATAAAGATGTTATCCCGTCGGCATTAGAAAATCATATACATATAAAAGCTTCAATCCTATAAACCCCCTTAATCCACCCCACAAAAAAACACCCGTTCACACAATTAATATCACCCCAAAAAAATCACCCGTTCACACAAAGTTAATGTAAACAAAAACTCCTTATGTAAACAAAAAATCGGACGGACTTATTGAACCACCCTCGTAGGTATCAAATTTCACAAATTTCCAAGAATTTTAAAATTTGGGTAATTAAAATTTCAAAATTTCACAATTTTAATTGCCACAGGACGCCCAGTTCACTACTACTTATATTGGGTGTTTTTTATTGAGGTATAGAACTTTAAGTTGGCATCACTTTTTTAACTGGCGGTCATTTTGTCAGCTGTCAAGTGATTAATATTTAGTTTGGTTTGCCATTTCATCATGAACAGATTGACAAAAGAACAACGCTTGCAAATCGTGCAAATTTATTTCGAAAATAATGGTTCAGTTCGCGAAGTTTACCGCAAGCTCCGTCCATTTTATGGTCGACATAATCGTCCATCAGAGCAATTAATTCGGTTAACCATGGATCGTTTTCGCACTACGTTTACTCTATGTGATAATACGCATCCGCAGAGACGTCGAACAGTGCGCACCGAAGAAACAATTGCCGCTGTAGAGCAAAGTGTTGAAGAGGACCCGAATGAATCGATTCGCCACCGTGCACAGCAATTGGAGCTTTGTCCACCAACTTTATGGAAGATTTTGCGCAAAGATCTTGACTTGCGACCTTACAAGATCCAGCTTGTGCAAGAATTAAAGCCGCGAGACCATGCAATGCGTCGTGATTTTGGTGTATGGGCCGAAAATGAGATTGATCTCGATGCTGATTTTCATCGCAAAATTTTGTTCAGTGATGAGGCTCATTTTTGGTTGAATGGCTACGTCAACAAACAAAATTGCCGCATTTGGAGTGAAGAGAATCCACATGAGACCCTTGAGACGCCATTACATCCACAAAAACTGACTGTTTGGTGTGCTCTATGGGCTGGTGGAGTCATTGGGCCATACTTCTTCCGAAATAATGCTGGAGAGTCAGTTACCGTTAATGGAGACCGGTATAGAGCCATGATAACCGACTATTTTGTACCCGAATTGGATGGCATGAATGTGGATGAGTTGTGGTTCCAACAAGACGGCGCTACATGCCACACAGCGCACGTCTCAATCGATTTATTGAAGGAAACATTCGATGAGCGCATAATTTCGCGGAATGGACCTGTCAATTGGCCACCAAGATCGTGTGATTTGACACCATTGGATTATTTTCTTTGGGGATATGTGAAGTCGCTCGTCTACGCCAACAAACCAGAAACGTTAGGGGACTTGGAAGCCAAAATTCGTGGCGTTATTGCCAACATACGGCCCCATATGCTCGAAAAAGTGGTTGAAAATTGGACCTGTAGAATTGGCTTTATTCGAGCCAGCCGCGGCAGCCACATGCCCGAAATCATATTTAAACTTTAATGGCATAAAATTATCCTTCCAATAAAGCCAAATTGATGGACATTAAAACGATTTTCTTGTGTTTTATTTCAATTCGAAGTTCTATACCTCTAAAAACACACCCTGTACATTATTTTTACATCATTTTCCTTGCACGTGTCTAACTTTTCTATACGTATTTTCTTAAATATTTCGTTACCTTTTTCTAGTGCATATCTTACACAATTTGTTCTGCCTAAAACAGAAGGTAGTTTCTCCAATATATTATATAGATAATAAGGATTATTGCTACATCTGATGCGTATTTCATTTAGAACAGAATTGTTTTCAGTTTTCATTTCTTTTTCTGATTTTTTAAATATAAATTTCAATTTTCTTGCATGCTTTATATCACTTATGTACAATCCCAAACTTTGAGTTGATCAGGCTCATTAGGACCTGCATTACCATTCTTATTTTTCTTAAGTGCACCTTTGTTCTTTTAATTTTTCTTGTATTTTGTTTTCTTGATTTTGTTGACTTAGTATCCAAAAACAATTATTAAAGAAAGAAGACTTATTTATAAGAAAATTCCCGTTCGCACAACTTTAAGAAAAATCTTTAAAATGGATGAAGTCAAATCTGCAATCCAGAAACTAAATACCACAAATGATCAAGTTTTGAAATATAAGCTTGAAGATTTGTGGGATGTGGTTAATTGTGAAATGCCAGCAGATGCAAATTTCGTTTCGTTATTGAATGATGGGAAAGCTCGCGCAAGAAATTGGACTTCTGGTGGAAGATGCTCAGTTAAGAAATCTTCGGAAATTGAAGGCAGCTCATGAGTACTGGGATTCATTAAGGAAAGCACATGAAAAATCTTTCTAATAAGGTAATGTTATGCAGAATGAAACTGAAACAAGGGAGAACAATTGAAAATCATATTTCTGAGATGCTTGATATTGTGCATCGACTAGTTTCATTAGGTGAACAATTTGCAGAACATTTGGTGATTGCGTTTCTACTAGGAAGCTTACCACATGAGTATCATTCAATAATTACAACATTGGAAGTCAGACCTGAAAAAGATTTAACACTTGAGCTTGTGAAAGAGAAACTATTTCAAGAATATTGACGAAAATCTGCGGTAAATTCATTAGAAAGTAATGATGTGGCACTGAAAACAAAGAGTTTTAAGAACGTAAAATGTTATGCATGCGGTGAACCAGGACACTTGAAGAAAGATTGCAGAAATAAGAAAAAGCAGTAAAAAGCTAAGAAATCTTTCCAAAGTTCAAATAAAATTTGCGATACTGATTCTAAATTTGAGGTATGTTTTTTGTTCTACTAAAACAAAAATGAGTTCGAAATGGTACATAGACTCAGTGGCAGTAGCCACATGTGCATCGACAACAAATTTTTCAAAAACTTTAATAATAATGTTTCTGACAGCACTTATTTAGCAAACGGAAAGATAATTAAGGCTGTTCGTTCTGGTAACGGAATATTACATTGTCAAAATAAAATAATTCCTGTAAATAATGTGCTTTATGTTCCCGATTTGTACCGAAATTGGCTATCTGTAAGAAAACTAGTTGAAAACGGTTAGGATGTGATTTTCAAAAGAGATAAATGTGAAATTTCATATCGTGACTGCGTATATGCAATTGGAAGTTTATACAACAATCTTTACGTTTTAAATGAAGATCACATTGCTCGGAAAGTTAACGTAATTGAAACTCAATGTATTATTAAAGCTATTGAATCCAAATTAATAACTGGTGTTGCATTAAAAAAGAATTGCAGCTGTGTAGACGTATGTGAGCCTTGTTTAAAAGGCAAGAGAAAATAATTCCCAAAATGCTCAAAAAGTCGTTCCTTAAATATATTGGATCTCATTCATGCCGATTTATGTGGACCGATTCGGAATGCGACACCAAGCGGAAACAAATATGTGCTCACACTGATTGATGATTATAGCAGGTATTGTACTGTTTATTTTTTGCAAAAGGACTATATAAGTTTCACTGAAATTTTTTTTGGAAGACACATTAAAGTTTTAAGAACCGATAGAGGTAGCGAATTTAAAAATAAGAAACTTGAAGAATTTTTTAAGTATAAGGGTATTCAACAGCAGTTTACGGCTCCATATACACCAGAACAGAATGGTGTTGCAGAGCGCAAAAACCGTAGCTTAGTTGAAATGACATGTTGTATGTATGTTAAATCATTCAGGCTTAGACAAAATGTACTGGGCAGAAGAACTAAACACAGCTAATTTCTTACAAAATCGTTTACCGTCAAGAGCTTTAGAAAGAGCTCCTCATGAATTATGGGTTTCTAAGCCATCAGCAACGAACTTTATTAGAGCTTTTGGATGCACAGTTGATTATGAAGTTAACAAGAAATTCCGTAACAAGATGGATGATGTGGCAAAGAAGGTATTTTCGTTGGATTATGTGATGAATCAAAGGCATACAGGCTATTAGATGTTGAATTTATTGAAGATCAAAATGTTTTAATGAATTCACTGAACACTTCACAAATGGCACATAATATTAATATTAATTTGTGAAAATCTCAAAATAGTTCAACAACATTAGATAATGTTTATATTAATATAATAAAATCACAATGCAGCCCACTAATAGGAGATAGTATTGATAATGATTTAATTGATTCTCACAGTGATATTGAAAATTGTGATCAAGATGTGGTTAAAATGAATGATCCAGACGAGAGTAAAAACATATCTTCAGAAAATGGTAATTTAAGAAGATCTTCTCGTTGCACAAAAGGATTACCACCAGCAAGATATGGTTGCAAAACAACATAGAACTAGAACTTACAATGAAGCTGTTGAAAGTATAAAAAATATCTATGGATAAATGTCATGGAAGAAGAGCTTCCTAAAGGAAGGAAAAGAATCGGAACTAAATGGGTTTTTAAGACCAAAAGTTTAGCTGATGGTTCACAAAAGTTTAAGGCAAGATTGGTTGCAAAGAGGTTTTCCCAAAAGTTTGGTGAAGACTACGACGAGATTTTTGCACCAGTTGTTAAACAAACAACATTTCGTTAGCTTAACGTGAAATTGTGCTAAGTACATTTTTTGTGAAAAAATGAGATTTTGATGCAGTCTTAAAAATAAATTCAAAATACACAGTTTAAAAAAAAAAATATGAATGTGAATAATTTTTACCTGATGTTGGCAATGATGTGTAAATGTGCTAACTTTACGACTGTCAAAGAAATTGCGCTAAGTCAGATGTTATTGTTTTTCGTGAGCTTTATTTGTGCAAAATAAATTTTATTTGTGTTTTATTTTAAACGAAAAAGGTAATAAATGACTTTAATGACTTAATTTAACGAAGAATTAAATAAAAACAAAACAATTTCTTAGCAGATTTTCATGGATTTGCACGACAATAACAACGTTACAGCACAATCACTTCAGTGCATCGATGATGCGCCTTTTGGAATATAATCTGATGATGGTGTGGTTGGTTTGGTTCCTTATGGCTTCAACAGTGACTCTGACAATTCCTTTGATATGCCAGTGAGAAATAAAAAACGCAAAAAGAGAGCGCAGGTGGAGAACAATACATGGATCGTTGCAAAAAATAAAAACAGAAGAGAATGTGGAAAAAGCTATTGGGGAAGAAAAAAAGAAAGTGACGTGTGGAATTATAAAAAAATAAAAGTTGCACGAGCCATAAAGGCAAGATGTAAGAGTGCTCAAGCATGTGATACTGCTACCATGAAATGTGCATTGGTGACTGATGCTCAACGACAGCAGATATTCAAAACGTTTTGGAAGATGGATTGGAAACAAAAAAAAGTTTATGTGAATACATTAGTGCAAACGACTAAACCATCCAATCCTCGAAATAGAACAAATCCTAATGCATCTAGAAGAGTGCAAACTTTGAAATATCATTTGAAAGTGGATGGTAAAAATTTGCGCGTATGTAGAACTTTTTTTTTAAATACCTTGTGCATAGGTAGATGCTCAGTGCTTAGTTGGGTGAATAAACCCGTGACTCCACATAATAATGTCATGTGAAATTTTGAAAACAACATTTCAGAAGAAAAAAAAGACATGAACTTATTTTTTGATTCTCTGCCAGTAATGGAGTCTCATTACTGTCGTGCTGTCACGCAAAAAAAATATCTATTACCGGAATGGCGTTCTAAGCAAATGCTTTATGATTTTTATTCAAAAGATTGGTGCGCAACTCACAACGTCCGGCCACTTTCCTTACGTACGTTTCATTCAGTATTTGAGAGCAGAAATCTTGGCTTGTTTGCACCAAAGAAGGACCAGTGTGAAATATGTGCACGTTATTCTGCCGGCACTACTCCACTGGAAGAATATTCTTCTCACCAAGAAAAAAAAGAAGAAGCAAGAATGGAAAAGAACAAAGACAGGTCTGACGAATCCAATGTGTTTACCGTAAATCTTCAAGCTGTACTCATGGCTCCGAAATCCAAAGTCAGCAGTTTATATTATAGAACGAAATTACAGGTTCACAATTTGGTTTTTTTTCAACATAATAAACAAAAAAGGGTATTGGTTCCTCTGGAATGAAGCTGAAGGAGGTGTGAATGCTGAAGACTTTGCAAGTATATGGGTTTATTTTATTGAAAACAAAATTCTTCCCAGCCTTGATAACAGTGATAACCCTATTAAGATAATATTTTATAGTGATGGATGTGGTTACCAAAACCGCAATTATGTAATGAGTAACGCACTTCTAAATACTGCTATTAAGCACAACATTGTGATAGAGCAGAAAATACTGGAGCCTGGGCATACGCAGATGGAGGCCGATAGTGTCCACTCTACCATAGAGCGTGCTATGAAGAATAAAAATATCGATGTTCCTGCCGAATATATCGGAATATGTAAAGCAGCAAGAAAAAAGCCTATGCCATACGATGTGACTTATTTGACACATGATTTTTTTTAAAAATTTAACAATATTGAATTCTGTAAAAGTATTCGTCCTGGACGTACCAAAGGTGATGCCAAAGTCACAGACATTCGTGCATTAAAATATACACCAAATCGAGAAATTTTTTTTAAATTACGGTTCACCAATTTATGGAAAATTCTGCCGTAAAGAATTGATCAAAAAATAGTTGGTTTAAAGTGGTGCAATTTAGAACAACTGTACCAAAATAGAATACCAATTAAACGTAAGAAATACGAAGATCTACAATACTTGAAACTTACTTTGCTTAAGGACCATCATCAATTTTATGATGATTTGCTTTCCGAATAATTAAATTTATACTGATTTTTTTATATAGCTTTTACTAGCAGCAGGAGTAAGACTGCAAAATTGTTATTTGTGATAATTTTTATATAATTTTAAGATTGTTTTTATAAATAATTAACTAAGAATAATTAAATAGCAGCAATGAAATAAGACTGCATATAATTTGTGATCAATGTTAACAAATAAACAAGTACCTTTTTATTTTTGAAACTAAATTGTTTTAATTTTATTTATTAATACTATGAGGAAATAAGTTTAGTAAAATGTGCTAAGTCAGAAAAAAAAATACGTAAGAAAAACTGCTAACTCAATAAAAAGCTGATAGGGGTAAAATGCATGTTTTTTTGTGTGTTTTTTTTTTGTCCTTTGCGTTGAGTAGTTATGACATTGAGGTTACTGCATTTACAGTTTAATAAAATAATGTTTTATTTAAAAGTTATTAGGTTTTTTGTCTCTCCTGTAAAATTTGAAAAAGATGACACTTAGCACATTTTCACGTTAATCTAACGATTTACAGCCTGTTTTGAGGACGCGACTCGTTGATATTAATCGCTAACAAATTAGCGTTTTTCTTTTTTTGGTTTTTAGAACGCGACGTTGACGTTTTTTACTAAATAACGTAACAACTGTCAATTTATTTAGGTTTGTATTAAACGATTTGTCTCGTCATAAACGTCAATATGGACGTTGGAAGATTTCTAGTCGTGTTGAGCAAAACAGTGACATAAAACAAAACAAAAATGGAAAGCTCAACAAAAAAAAGGTAGAAATACATAAGTATCTATTTACATATATATATATGCAGTTTGAGCAATTGGTCGCCTGTATGGATAAGTATCCTCATTTGGCCACAGGAAATCCGCAGTTCGGGAGCAGCAAAGGTTCTCTGGCGTGTACATGGGAGACGGTGGCAAATAAATTAAATTCTTACGGTCCTCCATCAAGAAGTGGTCACGAATGGAAAAAGGTACGTATGTATTTTTTAATGTTTAATTGGATTACATACGTATTTATACGTAACTCTAATTAACTTCATTGTAGCTGTGGACAGACGTTAAGTGTCGGTTAAAAAAGAAAATTTTAGACAACAATAACAACCTTCACGAAACAGGCGGTGGACCTTGTCGCGTAAGTAATACAGGATGTGTCATATTTCGGCTGCTGCTGCTCCAAGTGGGAATTTTTTTTGGGCGGTCCCAAAAATACTGCCGTCTCAAGAAATGGTAATAGAAAGTTGTTAGATGTAACTCCTCCTAGAAGAAGCCAAAATGTGGCGGTTGTGACTCCCACTTCATCTTCTGTGGTAACAAATATTGTTGAAAAAGATGAGATACTTATAGAAAAGTGGGACAGCTTACCAAAAACATCAAATAACGCTGCGATTCAACCATATCGTATGTCAACAGCAACCAAGAAACCACCAGAATGATTAAAGAGAAAACACAAAGACAGTAAGTTTTTAGAAGGGCAAGAACGACTGAAACTTTTACGTGAACAGTTTGAGATTCAGTCTCACATGCTCGATGCAATTAAACCACATGCTGAACAATCCAAAGAGTGCGTAGCAGCAGTGAAAGCGTGCCCAGAGGCTATAAAAACTCAAGCCGCATCTCTTAAAGCAATAAGTGAATTGATGAAGTTGATGACAAAATCCATAGCTGATATCCTATGGCACATTTTTGACAAATAGATTTTGTCATAAACTCGATGTAGATCTCAGCAGTCCCTTCTAGTTTTCATATTCCTAAAAACAATGAAGCTGTTGAGCTTGAGGCCAGTTTTCATTATATTTTCCTTATATTTACAATTATGTACTTGAAAAAGGGGTAGGTAGACATGTTCAAATATTTAAAGCAAATATAGTGTGATGTTCTTTATTTCATTCTACTCATTTTCTTGAGAATTATATCTGGCGGATGTTTAAATATGTATGTATAAGGTAAATATTATAATGAAAACTTTTCTCGAGCTGGACCGTTTCATTATTTTTAATAATTTAGTTTTGAACTCCATTCTGCAAATAATTTTATGTGATAAAGACTAATTGAATTTTAGCTGGCTATATGTGTTCATACATGCACATGTATGAATTATAGAAGAATGTACCAAATTTCGTCGGTTAGGACTTTATTGCAGTGAGCCGACGAAAATTGGTACATTGTGTCGATAGTGGAGTCTCGGCTTTACACTCGATTCTTTTTCTTGAATCAAGTCTGAGTTCTGTACATACCAGAATCAACACACGCAAAACTGGTGCAAACAGGTACATCTGTGAAGGCCTATAGTATCAATGTATATTTGTAGTTTGCTTTATGTACATACCCACCAAACCAAATGCTCTGAATTTGCAACGACTAGTCGGCAAAATCTTCCGATTTAAGATCCGAAATAGTTAAAATTTTTTGTTTGAAATTGGTGACACGACTTTGCAACGATATGTATTTACGAAATCGATACGAAATGTCTGTACGATTTCGTACCGACATGTAGGTACAGAAGAAGAGAAGAAGAAGGATAAGAAACTGTATATACATCAAGATAATTATAAAAAAGTATGTTAGAAAAGTATAAAATTTCTGATGCGAAAACATCGAAAATTCCACTAGACGTTGGATATATAAAATACGTGCCAAGAGATAAAAATTTGTTTGTTGATATCGAACTTTATCGAAAAGCAATTGGATCTCTTTTATATTTGTCAGGAAACACTAGACCTCATATAGCTGTAGCCGTTTCCATTCTAAGTAGGAAAGTATCATGCCCAACACAATGCGACTGGACTGAAGTAAAACGTGTGTTCAAGTACTTAAAAGGAACTCAAAAACTTTCTCCTTGCGTTGGATGTAATCAAGAAAATACTGAACTTACAGGGGTATGCTGATGCAGATTGGGCTGGTGAAGTTAATGGTCGGAGATCAACTAGCGGTTTCATTTTTAAATTTGGAGAAGCAGTTACAAGTTATTCCAGCAGAAAGCAGAGACAAATAACTTTGTCATCAACTGAAGCAGAGTTCGTTGCTTTAGCAGAAGCAGCACAAGAACTAATATGGCTTAAAATGCTGTTTGATGATTTACAAATTGATGTAGAAAATGTAAAAATTTTTGAGTATAATCAAAGTTGCTTAAAACTCTTAGAAGCTGAAAAGATTAATCCACTTACCAAACATATAGAAATACAACTTCTTTCGAGAAATCAGACAAAATTAAGAGAAATAGCTGGCCATGAAAAGTTATAATTTAATTTTACATTTTTATATTTTTTTTTGAGAAGGGGTGTTGATATTATTATCCAAAAACACGTTGAACAAAATGTAGAAATCACTTTGTTATTTAATTTCTTGAATAAGAAAGTATGATTTGATTTATTAATAGATTTTTATTTTATTGTTTCTTCACTTCAAATAATTTTTTCTTTAATAAAAGTAGTAATAAATTTAACTGAGTAATTATTTTATTTTGAATCCAAACTTATTTACCAATAGGTTTTTGGTTTCCTCATTTTGTATCCTTTTTATATTCATGTTTCTTGTTATCACCAGCAATTTTTTTACAGTTTCATAAATTTTATTAGCAATAATTTCTTTTAATATCTCTGAATTTAATTCTATTCTTGACAATGCGTTAGTATTATTACTTCCTTTTTTGTACATATATTATCTAAAAGTCATAGTCCGATAATTCCATACGAATTCTGATTAATTTTGAACTTGGATTTTTATGTGAAAATAGTGAAATTAGTGGACGGTGGTCTGTAAGGACAATAAATTTTCTGCCGTACAGGTGGGTCTCCAATATATACCAAGTAGTTCTTTTTCTATTACTGGCTTATTTCTTTCATATTTGTTAAGTGATCGACTAGCGAAGGACATCGGTCTATCTTTTCCAATTTCTCCTTGTGACAGAACAGCTCCTAGTGAAAGATTAGATGCGTATGTTGTCAGTATGAATGGTGTGTCGAAATTCGGGTATTGTAGAATTGGTGGGCTTATCAGTTTATTCTTTAATGTTTCCAAATCAGTTTGACATTCTTCTCTACATGTATTAAAAATCTTTATTTTGTTAAAAAATTTTGTTTCAGGTAAACTTCCAAAAATTTATTGTCAGTAAATGTTTATTTTGTTATTACTACGTGTAAAAAACGTGTGTAAAGCTGATAAATTTTAAATTTTCTCAATAGGAATTCCTTGTATTCCTATCATCTTCCACATACCTGCTAGCCAGTCTATTTTTTCTTCCATGAATTCTTTACATTCCCAACTTTTTGAATTTTAAGCTCTATTTTGGCTTTTATTATGAGTGGCTTTTAAAATTTGTACCAATTCCGTAACATTTCTAGGTACAGATATTTGATTTAGTTTATTTTGTACTCGCAGTTCGAGTCTCGAATTATAAATGAATTTAAAGAAAGATGTACTTTTCTCTGATGGTATAGTTAATGATATTGTTTCCAAATTTGTTATGAAATCATTTACTTCGTTAGAACTACCGGTAAATTTAGGTACTAACCTCGTTATTAATGCTAATTCATTAATATCCAAGTTTGCCATTGTTAAGCTTTTGTCTTGAATTTTTTTTTCAATAAATCAGTGACTCATTTATCTAATATTATTCCTTTTAACAGAACTTTATTTTTATCTACTAAACAAATATGTATGATTTAAAATTAGAAGAAATGTGACAAAATTAGAATACATATATATACATATACATTTTTTTTGATTACACAATTCGTGATTCTAAGAGATATATACTCATATAATTTTATTTTCATTTAAATAAAATCTTTTACAAAGTTATATTCTTGCCCGGAAGTTCACTGTTGTGGAAGGAGACTTCATGAGTGCGCCCGAATCAATCTCATCCGGTGTGCCACAGGGGAGTATAATGGGGCCAGTTTTGTATTTGATTTATACTTGTGTTATGCCTGTGAGTAGTAACATCCACACATCTACATTTGCCGATGATACAGCTTGCCTTAGTATGCACAAAAACTCTCAAGAGGCATCTCGATATCTTCAGGAACATATTATCCAGCTGGAACTATGACTAAACTTATAGAGAATAAAATTAAACGAACAGAAGAGTGCTCCGATAACATTTACCCTACGAAAAGATACTTGTTCCCCCATAAGAAAAAATAATCAAATTGTTCCTGAAGAGTCACATGTGAAATACCTTGGTATACACTTTAACGAAACTTATGCTACTAGGATATCTTAAAACTACAGGGTATATTATCAGTGAATTACAGGCGGTGTCAGCTATAATCAATACCAACTAGTTACGGGAGTATTCGGTGGGCCTTGTGAGGCCGTTTAGTAAATGCGAGCGAGAGGAATTCGGTGGCTCTCGTAATTCAAAAAAATGAGTTTCAAGATGAATTCGGTGGATCTTGAAACCAGTACAAAATAAACTATAATTAAATTCAAGATGTATTCGGGGGATCTTGAATACAAAACGAGTTTTCAAGATGAATTCGGTAGATCTTGAAAATAAAACGAGCTTTCAAGATAAATTCGGTAGATCTTGAAAACACGGCAAAGCAAAAGAAATAAACTCAAGATGAATTCGGGGGATCTTGAGTATATATATAAAAAATAAATTATTTCAAGATGAATTCGGTAGATCTTGAAATAAAAAATAAAAAAAAATTAATTCAAATTAAATTCAAGATGTATGCGGTAGATCTTGAATACTAACTACTATTTATTATAGAAAGCCCAAGATGAATTCGGTAGATCTTGTATGCTTCCTTTCAAAAATTAGAACAAGCCTTTACATGTCCATGCCTCATCATGTCCGTTCTGCGTAATATACAGGTAGTGCCCCTGCTTACCGCACTAAGACGTCCAGCTCGTCCTGATTGCTTGTTGCCTAAACTTATCGTCTTATAATAATTATTATTTTAAGCTTTTGAGAAGTATTTTCCCATTTGCATAGTTTGTTCGTTTTAAGTTACAATCTGTACAAAGCCTACATATGTTTTATAGCATGCATGCTTACAAAAGCATGTACGTGGTTGTTGTTATTTTACTTCTGTTAAGGCTGGTTGTCGCATACAGCTGAAACTGAAACTAAAACTGAAACTGAATTTTTTTAAGTTTCAGTTCTTACTTTTTCAGTTCTAAAACAGCAACTGAATGTTGCGTGGGTTGCAACATACAGCTGAAACTGAATCAAAGCAAATGTAATTTGTCGGCTTTGTTTACGTTTTTTTTTCAACTATTTATACGCGCTATTTAAATTTTACAAAAAAATGCAAGGTGAATATTCATTAAATGCGTTTAATTACGCCAATGCTATGTTTGAACACGATGTTTGTATTGCCGTGCTTCTTTTGAAATTGAAAACGGAAAGAAAAAGTTCACATAGAATTTACAAACGACGTGATTCAGAAGGCGCATTGAAGATTTTGGTGGACAGGCATCTGATGGACGACGATAGCAAGTTTCAAGCATATTTTCGTGTGAGTCCGTTGCTTTTTGCCGAAATTGTGAAAATACTGAAAGAAGATTTGAATGGGATTGTCACGACTTGGAATCGGAAGCCAATGAATGCACATCAAAAACTATGCATCATGTTGCGCTACTTGGCCACCGGAGAAACATTTCGATCTCTTTCTTTTCAATATCGTGTGCACCACTCAACCATTGGACGGATTGTGAACAAATGCTTTGATGGAATTATTAAAAATTTCTTGGAGAAAGAAATTCCGACTCCAACGACAGCATCATTGCAACAAAATGTAGAGAATTACTTTACAAAATGGAATTTCCCAAATTGTGTTGGTGCTATAGATGGGAAGCACGTAAGAATCAAATGTCCACCGAGAGCCGGCTCATCGTTCTTCAATTATAAAGACTTCCACTCCATCGTTCTCTTGGCGATCGTCGATGCCAATTATAAATTTGTGGCAGTGGAGAAGGTGACGCTGGTGAGTTTTGGTTGAATGTTCTTTTAAATAGAAATTATAAATTGACCATTTGAATGAACGTTTTAGGGATATTCTCGAAAAGTGTAATGGGGAGGCTCAACAATAGCGGCAATTTCAATATACCACCACCCGCGGCACTGCCGAACACTGATGTCGTTTTGCCGAATGTAATTTTAGGCGATGAAGCTTTTGCATT
Source organism: Nowickia ferox (assembly GCA_936439885.1). Lineage (NCBI taxonomy): Eukaryota > Metazoa > Arthropoda > Insecta > Diptera > Tachinidae > Nowickia > Nowickia ferox. The sequence continues at coordinate 44,876,153 of OW387027.1, read as the reverse complement.
GACATCTGCTATGATGAAACCTTTTCCTAGACAACAGTCCCTTTACGATAGAACCAAAACAATATACAACTATCGGCATAGTAGAGCAAGAAGAACAACTGAGAATGTGTTTGGCATTCTTTCATCTTATTTTCGGATTTTTCACACACCAATTTCAACGAATCCAGAAAAAATTGACAAAATCATTCTCACTTCCTGCATTATACACAATATGATGCGTTCTGAAAAAATTCCAAGTCCGTCTGAAGCAACTTTTGGCAATACCGATGACATTGTTTTACCAACAGAGAACTTGTTTCCAATGACAAATTCAATTGGAAGACCAATGTCTGAAGGTGCGGACATTCAAAATAAGTTCAAAGACTATTTTAACGGTGTTGGAGCTGTAGAATGGCAAGAGAGAATGCCTACTTAGGGTTTTTTAAGTTGTATTTTTGAATTAATTTCACAATAAAAATTATTGAAATAAAAATTATTGAAATAAAAATTATTGAAATAAATTATTGAAATAAAAATTATTGAAATGAAATCATTTAAATATTATTTATTGGCATCTACATCTGACGATGTAGATGACAAAAAGTCAAATTGGAAATTTCGTTGTTGTTGTTTTGTCTCTTGCTCTTCAGCCCATTTGACTTCTTCTTCACATACAATCTGCGCAATCTGTAAAAGAAATTCATTGATTGAAAAAACAAAAAAAAATATCACTGTATCACAAAAAATACCTTCATTTTGGTTCGAGCAATTGCGACATCACTGAACTTTTCAACTGCTTCTGCCATCGAATCAAAAAATGTTGATACTTTATTTCTTTTTTTCTGCAGTGGTTGGTAGAAATCACTCGCTTTTGGACGAGATGAAATCAATTCTCGCAAGATTTCATTTGTTGTTTCTTGTGTAGCATTTGGCTTGCGTTTTTTCGGAACTGGTGTGCTCGACTTCGGCGTCAAAACAGGCGAACAAGCAACATGATAGCTCTCCGTAAAGGAAGGAAGAGATTGACTATCATCAAAGATCGATTGCAATTCAAACTCTTCACATTCGGAAATTGGCGTGTCTGGAATATGTAGAGATTCTTCGGTATCAATGTTTGAAATCGTACTGAAATTTTAAAAACAATTTTTATTAATTTTAAAACCAATTAGGGAAGAAATAATAACAAATCCACTCACGATCTTTTTAAAATTGATGTGTCGTCAAGAAAAGAAAGTGCCTCATCCCTTTTCAATGCTGTTGCTGCTGAACCTGTGGTTTTCTTCCCTTTGAATTAACGTAATAGTCGCGCATCGATTTCCATTTCTTTTTAATCGTGAGCACTTTATAAAAATCGATTTGATTGAAGGAAATCGGAAAAAATCTATGAAGTTAATGAAAACTTACCATCAGCATGCATTTCTTTCGCCAACTCAAGCCACAGCCGGTTCTTCAATTCTGAATCACGAAATGCTTTGTGTCGAACATTGTACAAAACTTCGTTGTTTTTCACGAACTCTGTGGTTTTTTCCTCTTCTTCGAGGGTAAATTTTAAATTTTTTCCCATTTTGGTCGTTGCGATAAAATTAATTTTTCACAATTAAAAAAGAAAAACAAAATAAAGTGATAGTTTTCAAATTTGACATGTCAAAAATGACATTTCAGTCGGACAGCGACTGAAAATAAGTCAAAAGTACTTTTTTTCAGTTCGGTTGCTAATGTACTGAATTCAGTTCCAGTCAACAGCAACTGAAAAATCGGATTCAGCTGCTAAATTCAGTTGCTATTAAGTTTCAGTCGCAAACGTATGGAATTCAGTTTTAGTTTCAGTTTCAGCTGTATGCGACAACCAGCCTTTAGTACGATGTTATTTAGTCTGCATGAGCGTGGTTGTTGTGTTTGTTGTGTACTTATAAAAACAGTTGTGTAGTTGTTGGTATTATTTCTGTTGGTAAGCTTTCAATAACAAACAAAAAAAATTTAAATTAAATAAAACAAATATACAGTGTTGGAGAAAATATAGAGTGATTTGTGACTAAATATTTGTAAACTAAAATAGACAAATATACAGTATCGGGAAAAAGTACGTACCTACGGCTTACATGGAAACTAAAATTAACTCAGTTACATTGGCTGAATGGTAGAAATTCCACCCTGAGTCTAGATTGTAAACTTTTGATATCCAAGTCGCTCTTGAAACCTATATGATGCTACGGAATACAGCTATGGGACACTGCTTAAGCTTCCAATATAGAGAGAATCCAACGAAGGCAAAACAAAATTTTAAGACCAATAACATCGGCTAGATGGTACATCAAAAATTCTAATTAACATCGTGATTTAAATATGCCACTAGTGACTGAAGAAATTAAAAAATACGCATGCAAATACTTAACTAAACTCGAGTCCCATCCTAATCCCGCTGCTCGTAACATCTTGAATTTTACTAGACACATCCGCTTAAAAATGAGGGATACTATGGCTCTAATACTCAACACTCCAGATGAAACAGCTTGAAAATATTTTTGTGCTTAATACGGTTACTATCACTAAATTTATGCCTGACCCTGGTTGGGCCTAATTATTATATCTAGATTTCAAATTTTAATACTTATTGTTAGTTCATTTTCTGAAGATGACGCATGAAAAAAAAATAAAATTTAAATTTTTCTTTGGTTTCTTATTTTTTTTTTTGGATTTAGTCTTTTTATTGTAGGTGAAAACTTTTCTTACTTTATGTAATTTGGTTTCTGCCCAATTTTCCAGATTTTGAGCTTGTTTATTTGTATAGGTATTTAGTAGATATATAATATCATTGTCATTAGTTTCATTTTTATTTTAAAAAAATTATTTAATTATATATTTTTTTAATTTTAATTTGTGTTATTTCGAATTTTATTGAAGTTATTTTCCGTTGTAATTTGTCTGCCTCTTCGGTTTCGGTTGTATAGGTGAGCTGACGCTCCACTATTCGTAGGTCTTTCTTTGACCTGTTTAATCTTCCACCTCTCGATTTTGTATTGTTTGGAAGCTGAAATATTGGGAAAACTGGCTCTTTTGGTTTCTTCGGTTTAAGGTTTTTTGGTTTAGGACCTCTCTCTATGATGTATGGCTTATGTTCTGGCTGGCAGCCCTCCCTGATCAGTTGCGCCCAGCGTTCTTCGGTTTCTTTAAGCTGTTTTAGCACTTTCTTCCACTTCCTCCCATTCAGTGTTAACAAAAATTAAAAATAAATTTTCCTTTGTAACAGAATTTCAACTAAGCATAAGCTGCGTGTGTTCAAATTTTGTTTTTAAAATCCACATAAGGATAAGCAGAATTTGCTTTTGTCCTTTTGATTGCAAAATAAATTTCATTGTTTTCGCAGGATAGCAATGTGATGTATTAAAAGTGTAATACACAAGCATTTGCTTAGTAATCAAATTATATAGTAAGTTCGCTTTTCTCATTTTTACTTATTCTAATATACATACATTCATACATTTTGAATTACATTGTACCAGGCTATGTGTGTGTTTTTGTATATATGAAGTTCAGTGCCATTTCGCTTTAGTCATAGTAACAATTCATTCAAGTCAAGATAATTCAAACTTTAGCAATACCCAGCATTGACCGTAAATTATAAGGATATTATATTACCAAAATTCCATTGTTTATGACTAAGTGTGTTTGCAATTAAAAATTTTTACTAACCTATCTCAAGAAGACGTTGACTTTAAGTTATTATAATTTGTTTGCATACTCTTGAATATTATCTAGGCATGGTAGCACTGATGTCAACTTTTGAGACTCAAAACGCGTAAAATTTTTTTAAAATAGAGTTTAAACGGGCTAAACTAAAGAAAAATATACTTTTAGCGCAAAATAAAGTCAAATTTTTCGAATAAGCGCGAAAAGGGGCTAGTTTTAAAATGTTTCTATTGAAAATCAAAACAACAAACAGATTTTGGTAAAGTAGTTTATTAGAAAATAGATAACTAACATGAGATAAAAGCTTGAGATCATAGCTTGGGATATTACACTTCAATAAGGTACATATTTCATATTACATTTCAATAAGGTACATACGTAGATTAAATAGTATATACATACATATATAATTGTCGTTTATATACAAATGTATGTATGTTTACATACATACGTATATACAGCCCAATCTCTTATACTGGACATAACGAATGATAAAGAAAAAATCGCAAAATAAAAAACAAAAACATGCTAGGAACATATTTCAACATTTAGTTCTCTTTATATAGCGATAAATATGTGCTCTGTATAACAAAACGGCAAAAAAATTGTAAACAAAATCTACAGCTGCAATGTAAATGCAAAAAAATGTGATACCGTTAGTTTGTATTTGGCAGCTTAATTGAAAAAAAAATTTAACATATTCATTTTATTGTATTGTATCATGTCTACAATAATAATAATTTAAATAATACTTAAAAAAACTTTGCGATATAACGAACTTATCGGCCTGACATTATATCGTTAGTTATACCGGGATTTGCCTGTAGATTTAAAATTCATCGTTATTAAATAAAATCTCGATTTCTCGCTTTTCCAAAAACATACATTATCTGTTTTTGGGCTTTACTGAATATATTTTAAAGCACGAACAATTTGGAAGAAATAGAAGATTATTCTATATTCTTCTAGTTTTTTAAATTGGTAAAGCAAACTAGCCAAATAAAATTAGTAAAGAGTCGATATTGCTAGATTAAAGGAAAAAAAGTTCAAAAAGATTAAAATGTAGCCATATCGAGCAAAAAGTAAAAAGGCGCTAAAAGGGCTGAAAGATAAATGTAAAAAGTGCTAGATTTGCGCGTTTTTTAGTTTAGGGCCAAAATTTTTTTTCGCGTTTTGATTGACTGAAAACGAGCTAAATCTAGCCCCAAAAGGGCTAAGTTGGCATCACTTTACAAAGGTGCTAAAACCAAAATACAAATAAGTACAATATTTATAATTGTAAATTATGAGGAGTTGCTCACAGCAGTCATATTTTTTCGTGTTATAACTTTAAAACGTGTTAATTTATGAATATCAAAATTGACTTTAATAAATAAACAAATAAGCTTTGCATAAATTTGTTATATAGTAAGAAATAACAAAAACAAAGCCGCAAACAAAGTGACATTGAGGAATACCCTATGTGAGTACCTCGAAAACGAAAAATTGTGAAGTGTTCTAACGGCAGAATTGCCCATTGCTATGAAATTTTTAACGCAAAAAATAAAAAATTAAAAATATGATGATAGTCTTTTTCTAACTTTGCTTAGTCCAATGCCAACTAGTGATTCGTTAACATTACCGCTACCTAGCACTTCTTCATTTGAGTCAGCGATCGTGTTCATCAGTTAAGCAAGTTATCACTAGAGATAAGAGTAGCCCAACACCCAAGGTTCAAGTCGGAATGGACAATGGTAAAGCGTGGGCGAAGCCCAAATTCTTCTAAAATTTCATCTGCTCCAAAGATGTCTAGGGATAACAGCGCATCCTCAACTAATCGTCAAGATCGTTTTGCATTATTGCAAGACAATAACGACAAATAGGCTGCATCAACTTAACGCACTTCTTAAAAACTACTGTCGGCCATTGGTGAGAATACTTTCCACATCACTCCAATTAAACGAAGAAATATTGACGAAACAAGAATTCAAATATATGAAAAAAAAAGATTTCCCAAATATTGAGACAGAATTTGAAAAAATAAAACAAGATTTTACACACACCAACTGAAGAGTGCTTAATGCCTACATATAGTATTGCAGGGCATAGATCCATCTGCTGACTCCGAGGAAATAAAATATGCGTTCATTGACCGAGGATTAAAGGTAAAAAATTTTACTAATATACTAAATAGAGAAAAGGTTCTCCAAATCCTATTTCGTGTTGAACTGAAGCCGAATGACATGCAATTGAATAAAAAATTAAATCCAGTACAGTGCCATAATTGCCAATATTATGGCCATACAAATCTACCTACCGTCTGTGGTATCTGCAGTGAATTGAACGGTACTGCTATCTGCCAAGATCAAGCAGCAAAAAATTTAGTAATTGTGGAGGAAATCACACCGTTAAATAAAGAGGATGTCCTGTGTATTCTTTCGTTAAAGAGACTATGGGACAAAAACCTAAATTAGCTCCAGCTCAGTCAGCAAACGCTTACTCCGCCACTTTACCTCAAATGAGCCAACCAATTACTTTACGTGTATCGTATGCCGATGCTGTTAACATAAATTATATTCACACACAAAAAGTTTCACTGCCAAATAACTCAACAAATACAAACTCAAGCTTTAATTTTAATCGCCCTGAAGCTACTATTGATAATCTGGTGCAAAGTATAAACAACTTTATAGCAAACATAACTAGCTTTATGCAAGAAATGCTGCGAATGCAAAATACACTGCTTTAAGTAATAAACAATGAAAAGTTTAAAAATATGTTTCTGGAACGCAAACGGCATTCGCCAACACAAAAATGAACCCGAGCACTTCCTTATAGAAAAAATATTGATATAATGTTGGTCTCTGAGACTCAATTGACTTTCAGAAGCGTGTTTAAAATAAATAGTTATACTCTATATGATTCAAAGAACCTGAGTGTTAGAGCATGCGGTGGATCAGCAATTCTAATTAAGTCAAGACTCAGGCACTATATCCTTAAAAACTTTTTTGGCGAATTTCGTGATATCATCAAATTACTCATCTTTCAGATTTTCAGTTATCGAAGATCAGTATGAGAAGTTCTACAAATCGCTTAGACCTTATTTCGTGGCAGCTGGCGACTACAATGCAAAACATACCTACTGGGGCTCGTGTCTTATTAAACCTAGATGTCGAGCGTTGTTTAATACAATTTCAAAAGTGGGCTAGGGTCAACTAGCTAGGATTCAAAAAATATCTTAGTATTCACTGCGTAGAAAACATTCAGCTTAGATCACCCGCGGATGTTGAATCTACCATTTCCAACATATCTTGTATGTAAAAAAAGAGAGCTAGATGAGAATGTCAACAACTCAGATCAACCCTAAATAAAATCAAACTTAAAAAATTTACTAATCGACTCAAAGAATTGCTATCGTCGGAAAAAACTGCATAACTGGAAAAATATCTAGAAGGCCTCGATGTGAAGTCTGCATCTTATTACTCTTTATGGCGCACTGCTAGAAATCTTAAAAGACCCGTTGAGCTTAAATCACCACTGCGCACTTCGACCGGAGGCTTGGTAATAAGCGATAGTGAGAAAGGTAACTTATTTGCTGAACATTTAAAATCTGTATTCACTCCCAATTCATGTACAGGTGCTACTGATTTGCCGAGTATAGTTCCTCTACGTCTCTTAAGCGTTAACTATGTGAAGCACAAAAACTAATTGCTGAACTCAACCCGTGGAAAGCTCTAGGTATTGATGGAATTAGTAACAAGATGCTGATGAACTTGCCTCATATTGCAATAAGAATCGTGCTACTTATTTTTAATGTCATTTTAGGAATGCAGTATTTTCCACATAACTGGAAACTTGCGAAGATTAAAATGATTCCAAAGCCGGGCAAATATCCAACCAAGACTGAGTCATATAGGCATATAAGCTTACTGTTTAAATATGTTATTTTTGTACCTTTATATATATAATTCTTGAATTTTATTGAACTTTTATAATGATAATTTTGAATTTAAACTATATGTAAATTTATACATAGTTTCCATAATTAATTTTATACATGAATTACCAACTCCAAATTTTTAATAAACGTTAATTACTGAATACTTTTCATCCCTGTGTTGTATAGCAGTCAAATCTTTTTAATAAAGTACAGTATTCATTCCTTTTGTTACACTTAAATTGGTAACACCTATCCCCATTGGCTTCCTAATTACATGTACATAAGTATACGCTTTTGTTCATGGCCCTTCGCTAAATAAAATGATTAGATTAAAAAATTTTATTAAAATCTAAGAAACGAATCTTTCCAAGATTCAATAAAGTTTCATTATTTATTCCAAAAATTTAACTTTAAACTCAAGGGCATCCCTGTTTAAAAACATAAAACATACAGTCCGTACATACTTACATACATACATACATTCACACAGGTCTCTCAACAAAAGTTGCAAACATAAGAACGGAAAGAAACCCCAATAACGTGAAGAAGTACTTGGAAATCATATTATTATTTAAAAAATAGCACAAATATATTATAGCAGATTGATGTCAGTCATATGATTTGTTTTCACTTCCCATAGGTCGGTGAAAATTTTTCGTTGTTTTCCATCCAAAGAATACATTTGTTTCACATATTTTTGATAATTATTACCGCTGCATCTATTTTTAAGTTGAAAATGTATCAATTGTTATATATTCTTTTTCAAGCGATTTTTTGGTATTTGAAGGAAAATCTCTTTTGAATTGACTTTAACTTTCGCTTATTTGTCAAAAATCAACTCTATGATGATGGTGTTCCACCTTCCGGCTAGCACAGTTCATTTATTTTTAATGTGACGTACTATTTCATCCAATTTTGAAAAATATTATGAAACTGAAACTATTGAAAACTAAAACAAATTTTCTTATTTTTATTTTTATTTGTTTTTAAAAAACAAATTAATATATAAATAATATAAACTTTCTTGTCGACATCGTGGGCCGTAAATAGTGCCACAAACTGCAAATAATTGAAGTGTATCCACCTGAAAATAGACTGCTATCATTGTAAGAATTATGTATCGACAAATAAACAATAAATAATGTTATTTCAAAAGAGTTTTCGAAGCCTTTTTTCATATATATATAGTATAAAAATATCCTGCGAGACAATACAAACTTAAAAATGGAATATCTCTTGATTTTGACCTAATCTTTTGAAACGGAGTATACTATTGTGTTCTACGACCAAAAATTAAGTTGGGGTGTCTAAGCGTTTTTCTGTGTCATTTGACGTAATTACAGTGTGATTATATAAAATTAATTTATAAAGAAATAAAAAAAGGCCCATAAAACATGTACATGCATATCGCTACCTCAATATAGAAAGGACATAACTTATTAATTTTTTTAAATCCAGTTTCTTGTATTTTTCGATAGAGGAACATCTAATGTGTCGAAAAATGCAAAAATATCGACTTCGAAAAAATAATGAGTTAGGGTTAAGGTAACGATGTCTACATAGGTACAAATGTTAAAGTTTTAACCAGAAGAGTTTTACACTGGATAAGACTTGACTTGGAACATAAAACCTATTCCTTTGATTTGTTTTCACGAGATTTTGGTAAGAGAAAATCCTTTCGACATTTGCAGAGGTGTGAGGCATAGACAAAATTCCGTAACCTGCTATCGATATATAAGCGGAGACTTTTGGAAAATAAATGGTAATAAATCTGGAACTTCTAAACTACTAGGCTTTATAACACATGTCTTCTGGCTTAAGCGGGAAAGGAGTTACAGTGGAACTAAAAAAGGTTCTGAGGCTTGTAACTTTTTTAAAAACTTTATAATATACCTAAAAGTTCACGATTTATAACGACTTATTTTGCAAAAGTCTCCACTGTGACTGTAGACCAGAAACTGCATATATTTTCTGTTGTTAATGGTTTCAGTTTTTCCACATCAGCCTATACTCTATACTGGTTGCTAATATTTTAAAAATGTTGATTTTCGCTGGGAAACATTTGAATTAAAAGCGATATAATGCTGTTGATTTTACCGATAAATCATTTTCAGGGCAAAACTTACTAAACCAAACTGACATTTCATTTTCAAAGTACACTTTTGCGCTTAGAACTTGACAGAATTTAACATACAAATTTTAACAATTTTCTTTAAACTGATTTAAAACAGTTGTTTCAACATAATTTGGGTTTATATGACCTGCATTTCTAAGTTGACTATGAGAGTATCAAATGTGTGAGGGGAGTATTACGGTACTTTTTCATGTCAAATAGTATCCAAAAAAGTATGAACGTACCAAATTTCCCATCATTTCCCATTTTTCAGATGGAAATCTATCTATGTTCTAAACTTCATTAAAATCGGTTTGAACTTTTTGGAGGGACAGAAATTTCCCCCTATCGCCCTCCTGGTCCTAATTTTAAAAATGTACTTGGCCTATGTGACTTTTTGGACGCAGATCTATCTATGTTCTAAATTTCATTAAAATCGGTTTGGACGTTTCAGAGGGGCAGAAATTTCCCCCCTATCGCGGTCTTGGTCCTAGTTTTAAAATTTTCTCTCCGTAAGAACCCTCCTCGTACTTCAAGAAATATTATAAAAAAAGAATTGGTGAAATCGTTCCAGCTGTTCTCAAGATTTGCGCTTAGCAACACATTCAGCGATTCATTTTATATTATAGATTAACTTACTTATATTATTAAAATCACTATTTCTGAAAGGGGCGTAAGTATATAGGAATTGCTTGTTCTCCCAGAAAGCAATTAAAATAGATAACGATAGATAACGGAATTTCACTACCAGGGGGCGCTGTAGGCAGTAAAGGTTTGTGTCTTCGCCAAATACTGGTATTAGAGCTGCCATATGGTTGTTAAAAAGGGTAAAAGGAGTGTGTATTTGCTAAATAATGGTGTGAGCGTTGCCATAGTGAGATGAAAAAAGGGTAAAAAGGATAGTGAATTGGCTAAATGAAGCATGTTTATGCCAGATGGCAACGCCGTGAAATGTGTGTGAGTTGGCTAAGTCTTGATCAATGTATCTGAGTTTACCCCAAAAGTAATTAAATTTATCTAAATAGGTTTTGGGTAAGCAGCTGTGTGCTAGATAAGTGTAGATGACAGTAGTGGATAAAGGGGAGATAATAGCGGGTTGTGAGTTTGCTAAGTCTGGATCATTTTGGCTTACCCAAAAGTAATTAAATTTATTTAAATTGGTTTTGGATGAGCTAAAAAAGTTTTGGTGTGCTAAAGAAGTCTAGATGGCAGTAGTGGAGAAAGGAGATAAAATAACGGATTGTGAATTGTTAAGTGCCAATCGATGAGGCTTGGCTTATGGTGCTAAGTAGTAAATGGAGTTGGGATTTGTATTTAAGGCCTAATAGTATGCACGCATGAATTGTAGTTGAAATTGATAAAGGTATTTTGTGTTGTTATACACGCGAACCGCAGCAAAAAAAGTTAAGATTTTTTTCATACTTTTTTTTTCGAATGCTTTGAGAATGGTAACGGATGATGAGCCAGCCAAGGCGTTAGTGGGAGTATTGGTGTATGAGTTTGTTTTATCGAATTGAAAAGAAAGCATTTGATGATTTAGGGAAAATATGTTGTAAATATGTATGTTATTTAGTAAATTCTATTATTTTTTTTTATATTGTTAATTTTGATAGAAAAAAAATGTGTGTGTGGAGATTCATAGTAAAAAGGAGACGAATTTCTAGATTTGTGAGTGCATGTGCGAATAGAAAATATGTTAATTAGGGTTAGGATTTTATAAGTAAACGATCGTGAGTGGAATAGGAAAGGGTTTAAAATGTAGTGAATTTGGTCAGCGTTACACGTGTATGTATGTATGTATGTATGTATGTATGTATGGGTAGGAGTGGATGTGTGTATGGATATGAGTGTGGAGTGAGGGAACAAATGCAATGTTTATGTGCATTAGTTTATCTATTGATATTTTGTTTGTATTATGTTGTTGTTGTTGTTGTTGTTGATTTTGAGTATAAAGGTCCAATCGTGGAACATTTTAAACTTAGTCAGTCAAGTTTCATTCGTCTTGATCGTGCTTATTAAAGTGAAAAGAAGGAGTGTTACCAAATCAATATATAAATAAGTGGGAAATAATATTATAAACGGATTTAATATACTAAACAAAGTAAAAAAAAAAAATAAACAAAACTTTTACTTGAATATACTAAATAAGGAACAAAGGTTTGAATATACTAAATAAAGAACAAAGGTTTGAATATACTAAATAAAGGACAAAATAAGTGGAAATATAATTAAAAAAAAAATGAGTTTCAAATGTAGTGTTTGCTCAAATGCATACTCAAGTATGCAAAAATTATATAACCATTTACTGGTACATAGGCCCTGTACATATTGCGGCCATGTATCTCTAATCACATTTGAGAACAAGGAACATGCTAAGCTCCATGAGTGCGAACATGAAGAGCAGGAACCACCACATCAACAGAAGCAGCGAAACGAAAGATTGCTGCAGATTATAAAACATCAAAAATACAGCGGCTTGAATAAGTGTGGAAATAAGTTCTAGGAAATGGTTCAACCACTGCGGAAAAGATTATCATAAGAATAATCTAAATAAATTTTTTGGAAACAAGATTATGCTGATTAAAAGTGCGTTTAAATGTCGCATTCAATCCTACCGCTTCCCAAAAGGCGACAATGAGTTAAATATCGAAAACTACTTAAGAGATGGAAGCGTAATGTTTGAGAAATTACTAAACTGTTAACATAAATTCTATTCACACATAAAAAGTTTCACTGCCAAATAACTCAACAAATACAAACTCAAGCTTTAATTTTAATCGCCTTGAAGCTACTATTGATAATCTGGTGCAAAGTATAAACAACTTTATAGCAAACATGACTAGCTTTATGCAAGGAATGCTGCGAATGCAAAATACACTGCTTTAAGTAATAAGCAATGAAAAGTTTAAAAATATGTTTTTGGAACGCAAACGGCATTCGCCAACACAAAAATGAACCCGAGCACTTCCTTATAGAAAAAATATTGATATAATGTTGGTCTCTGAGACTCAATTGACTTTCAGAAGCGTCTTTAAAATAAATAATTATACTCTATATGATTCAGAGAACCTGAGTGTTAGAGCATGCGGTGGATCAGCAATTCTAATTAAGTCAAGACTCAGGCACTATATCCTTAAAAACTTTTTTGGCGAATTTCGTGATATCATCAAATTACTCATCTTTCAGATTTTCAGTTATCGAAGATCAGTATGAGAAGTTCTACAAATCGCTTAGACCTTATTTCGTGGCAGCTGGCGACTACAATGCAAAACATACCTACTGGGGCTCGTGTCTTATTACACCAAGATGTCGAGCGTTGTTTAATACAATTTTAAAAGTGGGCTAGGGTCAACTGGCTAGGATTCAAAAAATATCTTAGTATTCACTGCGTAGAAAACATTCAGCTTAGATCACCCGCGGATGTTGAATCTACCATTTCCAACATATCTTGTATGTAAAAAAAGAGAGCTAGATGAGAATGTCAACAACTCAGATCAACCCTAAATAAAATCAAACTAAAAAAATTTACTAATCGACTCAAAGAATTGCTATCGTCGGAAAAAACTGCATAACTGGAAAAATATCTAGAAGGCCTCGATGTGAAGTCTGCATCTTATTACTCTTTATGGCGCACTGCTAGAAATCTTAAAAGACCCGTTGAGCTTAAATCACCACTGCGCACTTCGACCGGAGGCTTGGTAATAAGCGATAGTGAGAAAGGTAACTTATTTGCTGAACATTTAAAATCTGTATTCACTCCCAATTCATGTACAGGTGCTACTGATTTGCCGAGTATAGTTCCTCTACGTCTCTTAAGCGTTAACTATGTGAAGCACAAAAACTAATTGCTGAACTCAACCCGTGGAAAGCTCTAGGTATTGATGGAATTAGTAACAAGATGCTGATGAACTTGCCTCATATTGCAATAAGAATCGTGCTACTTATTTTTAATGTCATTTTAGGAATGCAGTATTTTCCACATAACTGGAAACTTGCGAAGATTAAAATGATTCCAAAGCCGGGCAAATATCCAACCAAGACTGAGTCATATAGGCATATAAGCTTACTGTTTAAATATGTTATTTTTGTACCTTTATATATATAATTCTTGAATTTTATTGAACTTTTATAATGATAATTTTGAATTTAAACTATATGTAAATTTATACATAGTTTCCATAATTAATTTTATACATGAATTACCAACTCCAAATTTTTAATAAACGTTAATTACTGAATACTTTTCATCCCTGTGTTGTATAGCAGTCAAATCTTTTTAATAAAGTACAGTATTCATTCCTTTTGTTACACTTAAATTGGTAACACCTATCCCCATTGGCTTCCTAATTACATGTACATAAGTATACGCTTTTGTTCATGGCCCTTCGCTAAATAAAATGATTAGATTAAAAAATTTTATTAAAATCTAAGAAACGAATCTTTCCAAGATTCAATAAAGTTTCATTATTTATTCCAAAAATTTAACTTTAAACTCAAGGGCATCCCTGTTTAAAAACATAAAACATACAGTCCGTACATACTTACATACATACATACATTCACACAGGTCTCTCAACAAAAGTTGCAAACATAAGAACGGAAAGAAACCCCAATAACGTGAAGAAGTACTTGGAAATCATATTATTATTTAAAAAATAGCACAAATATATTATAGCAGATTGATGTCAGTCATATGATTTGTTTTCACTTCCCATAGGTCGGTGAAAATATTTTCGTTGTTTTCCATCCAAAGAATACATTTGTTTCACATATTTTTGATAATTATTACCGCTGCATCTATTTTTAAGTTGAAAATGTATCAATTGTTATATATTCTTTTTCAAGCGATTTTTTGGTATTTGAAGGAAAATCTCTTTTGAATTGACTTTAACTTTCGCTTATTTGTCAAAAATCAACTCTTATGATGATGGTGTTCCACCTTCCGGCTAGCACAGTTCATTTATTTTTAATGTGACGTACTATTTCATCCAATTTTGAAAAATATTATGAAACTGAAACTATTGAAAACTAAAACAAATTTTTTTATTTTTATTTGTTTTTAAAAAACAAATTAATATATAAATAATATAAACTTTCTTGTCGACATCGTGGGCCGTAAATAGTGCCACAAACTGCAAATAATTGAAGTGTATCCACCTGAAAATAGACTGCTATCATTGTAAGAATTATGTATCGACAAATAAACAATAAATAATGTTATTTCAAAAGAGTTTTCGAAGCCTTTTTTCATATATATATAGTATAAAAATATCCTGCGAGACAATACAAACTTAAAAATGGAATATCTCTTGATTTTGACCTAATCTTTTGAAACGGAGTATACTATTGTGTTCTACGACCAAAAATTAAGTTGGGGTGTCTAAGCGTTTTTCTGTGTCATTTGACGTAATTACAGTGTGATTATATAAAATTAATTTATAAAGAAATAAAAAAAGGCCCATAAAACATGTACATGCATATCGCTACCTCAATATAGAAAGGACATAACTTATTAATTTTTTTAAATCCAGTTTCTTGTATTTTTCGATAGAGGAACATCTAATGTGTCGAAAAATGCAAAAATATCGACTTCGAAAAAATAATGAGTTAGGGTTAAGGTAACGATGTCTACATAGGTACAAATGTTAAAGTTTTAACCAGAAGAGTTTTACACTGGATAAGACTTGACTTGGAACATAAAACCTATTCCTTTGATTTGTTTTCACGAGATTTTGGTAAGAGAAAATCCTTTCGACATTTGCAGAGGTGTGAGGCATAGACAAAATTCCGTAACCTGCTATCGATATATAAGCGGAGACTTTTGGAAAATAAATGGTAATAAATCTGGAACTTCTAAACTACTAGGCTTTATAACACATGTCTTCTGGCTTAAGCGGGAAAGGAGTTACAGTGAAACTAAAAAAGGTTCTGAGGCTTGTAACTTTTTTAAAAACTTTATAATATACCTAAAAGTTCACGATTTATAACGATTTATTTTGCAAAAGTCTCCACTGTGACTGTAGACCAGAAACTGCATATATTTTCTGTTGTTAATGGTTTCAGTTTTTCCACATCAGCCTATACTCTATACTGGTTGCTAATATTTTAAAAATGTTGATTTTCGCTGGGAAACATTTGAATTAAAAGCGATATAATGCTGTTGATTTTACCGATAAATCATTTTCAGGGCAAAACTTACTAAACCAAACTGACATTTCATTTTCAAAGTACACTTTTGCGCTTAGAACTTGACAGAATTTAACATACAACTTTTAACAATTTTCTTTAAACTGATTTAAAACAGTTGTTTCAACATAATTTGGGTTTATATGACCTGCATTTCTAAGTTGACTATGAGAGTATCAAATGTTTGAGGGGAGTATTACGGTACTTTTTCATGTCAAATAGTATCCAAAAAAGTATGAACGTACCAAATTTCCCATCATTTCCCATTTTTCAGATGGAAATCTATCTATGTTCTAAACTTCATTAAAATCGGTTTGAACTTTTTGGAGGGACAGAAATTTCCCCCTATCGCCCTCCTGGTCCTAATTTTAAAAATGTACTTAGCCTATGTGACTTTTTGGACGCAGATCTATCTATGTTCTAAATTTCATTAAAATCGGTTTGGACGTTTCAGAGGGGCAGAAATTTCCCCCCTATCGCGGTCCTGGTCCTAGTTTTAAAATTTTCTCTCCGTAAGAACCCTCCTCGTACTTCAAGAAATATTATAAAAAAAGAATTGGTGAAATCGTTCCAGCTGTTCTCAAGATTTGCGCTTAGCAACACATTCAGCGATTCATTTTATATTATAGATTAACTTACTTATATTATTAAAATCACTATTTCTGAAAGGGGCGTAAGTATATAGGAATTGCTTGTTCTCGCAGAAAGCAATTAAAATAGATAACGATAGATAACGGAATTTCACTACCAGGGGGCGCTGTAGGCAGTAAAGGTTTGTGTCTTCGCTAAATACTGGTATTAGAGCTGCCATATGGTTGTTAAAAAGGGTAAAAGGAGTGTGTATTTGCTAAATAATGGTGTGAGCGTTGCCATAGTGAGATGAAAAAAATGGTAAAAAGGATAGTGAATTGGCTAAATGAAGCATGTTTATGCCAGATGGCAACACCGTAAATAGGTGAAATATGTGTGAGTTGGCTAAGTCTTGATCAATGTATCTGAGTTTACCCCAAAAGTAATTAAATTTATCTAAATAGGTTTTGGGTAAGCAGCTGTGTGCTAGATAAGTGTAGATGACAGTAGTGGATAAAGGGGAGATAATAGCGGGTTGTGAGTTTGCTAAGTCTGGATCATTTTGGCTTACCCAAAAGTAATTAAATTTATTTAAATTGGTTTTGGATGAGCTAAAAAAGTTTTGGTGTGCTAAAGAAGTCTAGATGGCAGTAGTGGAGAAAGGAGATAAAATAACGGATTGTGAATTGTTAAGTGCCAATCGATGAGGCTTGGCTTATGGTGCTAAGTAGTAAATGGAGTTGGGATTTGTATTTAAGGCCTAATAGTATGCACGCATGAATTGTAGTTGAAATTGATAAAGGTATTTTGTGTTGTTATACACGCGAACCGCAGCAAAAAAAGTTAAGATTTTTTTCATACTTTTTTTTCGTACTTTTTTTGAGAATGGTAACGGCTAACAATAGGTTCTTTTGTATACAGGTATGATGATGATGATGATGAGCCAGCCAAGGCATTAGTGGAAGTATTGGTGTATGAGTTTGTTTTATCGAATTGAAAAGAAAGTATTTGATGATTTAAGGAAAATATGTTGTACATATGTATGTTATTTAGTAAAGGCACACGCCATGTGTTCGTATAAAATTTCTAATTGATATTTTTGTTTAATTATTTCCATATGTAAATTCTATTATTTTTTTTTATATTGTTAATTTTGTTAGAAAAAAAATGTGTGTGCGGAGCTTCATAGTAAAAAGGAGACGAATTCCTAGATTTGTGAGTGCATGTGCGAATAGAAAATATGTTAATTAGGGTTAGGATTTTATAAGTAAACGATCGTGAGTAGAATAGGAAAGGGTTTAAAATGTAGTGAATTTGGTCAGCGTTACACGTGTATGTATGTATGTATGTATGTATGGGTAGGAGTGGATGTGTGTATGGATATGAGTGTGGAGTGAGGGAACAAATGCAATGTTTATGTGCATTAGCTTACCTATTGATATTTTGTTTGTATTATGTTGTTGTTGTTGTTGTTGTTGTTGATTTTGAGTATAAAGGTCCAATCGTGGAACATTTTAAACTTAGTCAGTCAAGTTTCATTCGTCTTGATCGTGCTTATTAAAGTGAAAAGAAGGAGTGTTACCAAATCAATATATAAATAAGTGGGAAATAATATTATAAACGGATTTAATATACTAAACAAAGTAAAAAAAAAAAAAATAAACAAAAATTTAACTTGAATATACTAAATAAGGAACAAAGGTTTGAATATACTAAATAAAGAACAAAGGTTTGAATATACTAAATAAAGGACAAAATAAGTGGAAATATAATTAAAAAAAAAATGAGTTTCAAGTGTAGTGTTTGCTCAAATGCATACTCAAGTATTCAAAAATTAAATAACCATTTACTGGTACATAGGCCCTGTACATATTGCGGCCATGTATCTCTAACCACATTTGAGAACAAGGAACATGCTAAGCTCCATGAGTGCCAACATGAAGAGCAGGAACCACCACATCAACAGAAGCAGCGAAACGAAAGATTGCTGCAGATTATAAAACATCAAAAATACAGCGGCTTGAATAAGTGTGGAAATAAGTTCTAGGAAATGGTTCAACCACTGCGGAAAAGATTATCATAAGAATAATCTAAATAAATTTTTTGGAAACAAGATTATGCTGATTAAAAGTGCGTTTAAATGTCGCATTCAATCCTACCGCTTCCCAAAAGGCGACAATGAGTTAAATATCGAAAACTACTTAAGAGATGGAAGCGTAATGTTTGAGAAATTACTAAACTGTTAACATAAATTCTATTCACACATAAAAAGTTTCACTGCCAAATAACTCAACAAATACAAACTCAAGCTTTAATTTTAATCGCCTTGAAGCTACTATTGATAATCTGGTGCAAAGTATAAACAACTTTATAGCAAACATGACTAGCTTTATGCAAGGAATGCTGCGAATGCAAAATACACTGCTTTAAGTAATAAGCAATGAAAAGTTTAAAAATATGTTTTTGGAACGCAAACGGCATTCGCCAACACAAAAATGAACCCGAGCACTTCCTTATAGAAAAAATATTGATATAATGTTGGTCTCTGAGACTCAATTGACTTTCAGAAGCGTCTTTAAAATAAATAGTTATACTCTATATGATTCAAAGAACCTGAGTGTTAGAGCATGCGGTGGATCAGCAATTCTAATTAAGTCAAGACTCAGGCACTATATCCTTAAAAACTTTTTTGGCGAATTTCGTGATATCATCAAATTACTCATCTTTCAGATTTTCAGTTATCGAAGATCAGTATGAGAAGTTCTACAAATCGCTTAGACCTTATTTCGTGGCAGCTGGCGACTACAATGCAAAACATACCTACTGGGGCTCGTGTCTTATTACACCTAGATGTCGAGCGTTGTTTAATACAATTTTAAAAGAGGGCTAGGGTCAACTAGCTAGGATTCAAAAAATATCTTAGTATTCACTGCGTAGAAAACATTCAGCTTAGATCACCCGCGGATGTTGAATCTACCATTTCCAACATATCTTGTATGTAAAAAAAGAGAGCTAGATGAGAATGTCAACAACTCAGATCAACCCTAAATAAAATCAAACTTAAAAAATTTACTAATCGACTCAAAGAATTGCTATCGTCGGAAAAAACTGCATAACTGGAAAAATATCTAGAAGGCCTCGATGTGAAGTCTGCATCTTATTACTCTTTATGGCGCACTGCTAGAAATCTTAAAAGACCCGTTGAGCTTAAATCACCACTGCGCACTTCGACCGGAGGCTTGGTAATAAGCGATAGTGAGAAAGGTAACTTATTTGCTGAACATTTAAAATCTGTATTCACTCCCAATTCATGTACAGGTGCTACTGATTTGCCGAGTATAGTTCCTCTACGTCTCTTAAGCGTTAACTATGTGAAGCACAAAAACTAATTGCTGAACTCAACCCGTGGAAAGCTCTAGGTATTGATGGAATTAGTAACAAGATGCTGATGAACTTACCTCATATTGCAATAAGAATCGTGCTACTTATTTTTAATGTCATTTTAGGAATGCAGTATTTTCCACATAACTGGAAACTTGCGAAGATTAAAATGATTCCAAAGCCGGGCAAATATCCTACCAAGACTGAGTCATATAGGCATATAAGCTTACTGTTTAAATATGTTATTTTTGTACCTTTATATATATAATTCTTGAATTTTATTGAACTTTTATAATGATAATTTTGAATTTAAACTATATGTAAATTTATACATAGTTTCCATAATTAATTTTATACATGAATTACCAACTCCAACTTTTTAATAAACGTTAATTACTGAATACTTTTCATCCCTGTGTTGTATAGCAGTCAAATCTTTTTAATAAAGTACAGTATTCATTCCTTTTGTTACACTTAAATTGGTAACACCTATCCCCATTGGCTTCCTAATTACATGTACATAAGTATACGCTTTTGTTCATGGCCCTTCGCTAAATAAAATGATTAGATTAAAAAATTTTATTAAAATCTAAGAAACGAATCTTTCCAAGATTCAATAAAGTTTCATTATTTATTCCAAAAATTTAACTTTAAACTCAAGGGCATCCCTCTTTAAAAACATAAAACATACAGTCCG
The DNA here is from genome assembly GCA_936439885.1 of Nowickia ferox. Taxonomy (NCBI): domain Eukaryota; kingdom Metazoa; phylum Arthropoda; class Insecta; order Diptera; family Tachinidae; genus Nowickia; species Nowickia ferox. The sequence goes on along the minus strand of OW387027.1, from coordinate 44,855,621 downwards.
TACATACTTACATACATACATACATTCACACAGGTCTCTCAACAAAAGTTGCAAACATAAGAACGGAAAGAAACCCCAATAACGTGAAGAAGTACTTGGAAATCATATTGTTATTTAAAAAATAGCACAAATATATTATAGCAGATTGATGTCAGTCATATGATTTGTTTTCACTTCCTATAGGTCGGTGAAAATATTTTCGTTGTTTTCCATCCAAAGAATACATTTGTTTCACATATTTTTGATACTTATTACCGCTGCATCTATTTTTAAGTTGAAAATGTATCAATTGTTATATATTCTTTTTCAAGCGATTTTTTGGTATTTGAAGGAAAATCTCTTTTGAATTGACTTTAACTTTCGCTTATTTGTCAAAAATCAACTTTTATGATGATGGTGTTCCACCTTCCGGCTAGCACAGTTCATTTATTTTTAATGTGACGTACTATTTCATCCAATTTTGAAAAATATTATGAAACTGAAACTATTGAAAACTAAAACAAATTTTCTTATTTTTATTTTTATTTGTTTTTAAAAAACAAATTAATATATAAATAATATAAACTTTGTTGTCGACATCGTGGGCCGTAAATAGTGCCACAAACTGCAAATAATTGAAGTGTATCCACCTGAAAATAGACTGCTATCATTGTAAGAATTATGTATCGACAAATAAACAATAAATAATGTTATTTCAAAAGAGTTTTCGAAGCCTTTTTTCATATATATATAGTATAAAAATATCCTGCGAGACAATACAAACTTAAAAATGGAATATCTCTTGATTTTGACCTAATCTTTTGAAACGGAGTATACTATTGTGTTCTACGACCAAAAATTAAGTTGGGGTGTCTAAGCGTTTTTCTGTGTCATTTGACGTAATTACAGTGTGATTATATAAAATTAATTTATAAAGAAATAAAAAAAGGCCCATAAAACATGTACATGCATATCGCTACCTCAATATAGAAAGGACATAACTTATTAATTTTTTTAAATCCAGTTTCTTGTATTTTTCGATAGAGGAACATCTAATGTGTCGAAAAATGCAAAAATATCGACTTCGAAAAAATAATGAGTTAGGGTTAAGGTAACGATGTCTACATAGGTACAAATGTTAAAGTTTTAACCAGAAGAGTTTTACACTGGATAAGACTTGACTTGGAACATAAAACCTATTCCTTTGATTTGTTTTCACGAGATTTTGGTAAGAGAAAATCCTTTCGACATTTGCAGAGGTGTGAGGCATAGACAAAATTCCGTAACCTGCTATCGATATATAAGCGGAGACTTTTGGAAATAAATGGTAATAAATCTGGAACTTCTAAACTACTAGGCTTTATAACACATGTCTTCTGGCTTAAGCGGGAAAGGAGTTACAGTGAAACTAAAAAAGGTTCTGAGGCTTGTAACTTTTTTAAAAACTTTATAATATACCTAAAAGTTCACGATTTATAACGATTTATTTTGCAAAAGTCTCCACTGTGACTGTAGACCAGAAACTGCATATATTTTCTGTTGTTAATGGTTTCAGTTTTTCCACATCAGCCTATACTCTATACTGGTTGCTAATATTTTAAAAATGTTGATTTTCGCTGGGAAACATTTGAATTAAAAGCGATATAATGCTGTTGATTTTACCGATAAATCATTTTCAGGGCAAAACTTACTAAACCAAACTGACATTTCATTTTCAAAGTACACTTTTGCGCTTAGAACTTGACAGAATTTAACATACAACTTTTAACAATTTTCTTTAAACTGATTTAAAACAGTTGTTTCAACATAATTTGGGTTTATATGACCTGCATTTCTAAGTTGACTATGAGAGTATCAAATGTGTGAGGGGAGTATTACGGTACTTTTTCATGTCAAATAGTATCCAAAAAAGTATGAACGTACCAAATTTCCCATCATTTCCCATTTTTCAGATGGAAATCTATCTATGTTCTAAACTTCATTAAAATCGGTTTGAACTTTTTGGAGGGACAGAAATTTCCCCCTATCGCCCTCCTGGTCCTAATTTTAAAAATGTACTTGGCCTATGTGACTTTTTGGACGCAGATCTATCTACGTTCTAAATTTCATTAAAATCGGTTTGGACGTTTCAGAGGGGCAGAAATTTCCCCCCTATCGCGGTCCTGGTCCTAGTTTTAAAATTTTCTCTCCGTAAGAACCCTCCTCGTACTTCAAGAAATATTATAAAAAAAGAATTGGCGAAATCGTTCCAGCTGTTCTCAAGATTTGCGCTTAGCAACACATTCAGCGATTCATTTTATATTATAGATTAACTTACTTATATTATTAAAATCACTATTTCTGAAAGGGGCGTAAGTATATAGGAATTGCTTGTTCTCCCAGAAAGCAATTAAAATAGATAACGATAGATAACGGAATTTCACTACCAGGGGGCGCTGTAGGCAGTAAAGGTTTGTGTCTTCGCTAAATACTGGTATTAGAGCTGCCATATGGTTGTTAAAAAGGGTAAAAGGAGTGTGTATTTGCTAAATAATGGTGTGAGCGTTGCCATAGTGAGATGAAAAAAGGGTAAAAAGGATAGTGAATTGGCTAAATGAAGCATGTTTATGCCAGATGGCAACGCCGTGAAATGTGTGTGAGTTGGCTAAGTCTTGATCAATGTATCTGAGTTTACCCCAAAAGTAATTAAATTTATCTAAATAGGTTTTGGGTAAGCAGCTGTGTGCTAGATAAGTGTAGATGACAGTAGTGGATAAAGGGGAGATAATAGCGGGTTGTGAGTTTGCTAAGTCTGGATCATTTTGGCTTACCCAAAAGTAATTAAATTTATTTAAATTGGTTTTGGATGAGCTAAAAAAGTTTTGGTGTGCTAAAGAAGTCTAGATGGCAGTAGTGGAGAAAGGAGATTAAATAACGGATTGTGAATTGTTAAGTGCCAATCGATGAGGCTTGGCTTATGGTGCTAAGTAGTAAATGGAGTTGGGATTTGTATTTAAGGCCTAATAGTATGCACGCATGAATTGTAGTTGAAATTGATAAAGGTATTTTGTGTTGTTATACACGCGAACCGCAGCAAAAAAAGTTAAGATTTTTTTCATACTTTTTTTTCGAATGCTTTGAGAATGGTAACGGATGATGAGCCAGCCAAGGCATTAGTGGAAGTATTGGTGTATGAGTTTGTTTTATCGAATTGAAAAGAAAGCATTTGATGATTTAGGGAAAATATGTTGTAAATATGTATGTTATTTAGTAAAGGCACATGCCATGTGTTCGTATAAAATTTCTAATTGATATTTTTGTTTAATTATTTCCATATGTAAATTCTATTATTTTTTTTTATATTGTTAATTTTGATAGAAAAACAATGTGTGTGTGGAGATTCATAGTAAAAAGGAGACGAATTTCTAGATTTGTGAGTGCATGTGCGAATAGAAAATATGTTAATTAGGGTTAGGATTTTATAAGTAAACGATCGTGAGTGGAATAGGAAAGGGTTTAAAATGTAGTGAATTTGGTCAGCGTTACACGTGTATGTATGTATGTATGTATTTATGTATGGGTAGGAGTGGATGTGTGTATGGATATGAGTGTGGAGTGAGGGAACAAATGCAATGTTTATGTGCATTAGCTTATCTATTGATATTTTGTTTGTATTATGTTGTTGTTGTTGTTGATTTTGAGTATAAAGGTCCAATCGTGGAACATTTTAAACTTAGTCAGTCAAGTTTCATTCGTCTTGATCGTGCTTATTAAAGTGAAAAGAAGGAGTGTTACCAAATCAATATATAAATAAGTGGGAAATAATATTATAAACGGATTTAATATACTAAACAAAGTAAAAAAAAAAAAAAATAAACAAAAATTTAACTTGAATATACTAAATAAGGAACAAAGGTTTGAATATACTAAATAAAGAACAAAGGTTTGAATATACTAAATAAAGGACAAAATAAGTGGAAATATAATTTAAAAAAAATGAGTTTCAAGTGTAGTGTTTGCTCAAATGCATACTCAAGTGTGCAAAAATTAAATAACCATTTACTGGTACATAGGCCCTGTACATATTGCGGCCATGTATCTCTAACCACATTTGAGAACAAGGAACATGCTAAGCTCCATGAGTGCCAACATGAAGAGCAGGAACCACCACATCAACAGAAGCAGCGAAACGAAAGATTGCTGCAGATTATAAAACATCAAAAATACAGCGGCTTGAAGAGGGATCCCTAGTAAGATGCGAGGCTTGTAATGTGGAAATAAGTTCTAGGAAATGGTTCAACCACTGCGGAAAAGATTATCATAAGAATAATCTAAATAAATTTTTTGGAAACAAGATTATGCTGATTAAAAGTGCGTTTAAATGTCGCATTCAATCCTACCGCTTCCCAAAAGGCGACAATGAGTTAAATATCGAAAACTACTTAAGAGATGGAAGCGTAATGTTTGAGAAATTACTAAACTGTAGCTTAGCTGAACACTTTTTAGTGAAATTCAATTTGGAATTGACAGCTCGCTACAAATTACCTGCGAATCCTACAATGCCAGAGAACGATATGTTCCATATAACGGAAATGGTTCGTTTGACAAGAGCGGATGACATAGGTGATACGCTAAAGGCTCAGATAGAATCTATAAAAACAAAGATGTCTGAGTTCCACGAGAGAGATTCTGGATGGACTTTAATCCAAATAAAATGGTTGGATTTAAACATTAGTAAAGCATCACCGATTCCAGGATCTATGCACGTAAAAACACCCGTGGAGCTAGATCAGAAGAAAGCTTGCATCAACATAAAAAATAATGACATATATTGTTTTAAATGGTGTGTGATAGAAGCTTTCTACACTGCAGACAACATGCACCTGCCATCAACGTATAGAAATAGAAACATATCTGCTACAAACATTACGCTGGAATGCGGTAGGATTTTGAATTTCGAAGGAATGACATTTCCAAACGATGTCAAGGATATAAAAGTTTTTGAGAGAAAAAATCCTGACATTAGCATAAATGTTTTCGGTTATGACAACAAGCTGAAAAAAGTGGTTGGACCATTTTACATTACAAAATCAGAAAAAGAGTTCCACATAAATTTGATGTTATTCGAAAGCCCGTGTGGTGAAAATTATCACTATATTATAATAAAAAATATTTCAAGGTATTTATTTATAATTTTTATTACTATTATTATTATTTTTATTATTACATATGCATGAATTATTAATTTATTATAATTACAACTATAATATATACATAATAGCATAAGCACCCTTATTTGCAATGCGCGCCTATTCCACACAAATGCAGCGGAGGTAATGGCAGTGCATCGAAGCAAGGAGTGTGGCAAATGTGTTGTGAGGATGCCAGAAACACACAAGGCGACGTTAAAATTCCGTTCATAATCTATGCAGACTTTGAATGTATATTGGAAAATGCAAGTAATAATGAGCATTCGTTTATTAAGAAGCACATACCATGTGCTTATGCATTTTATATTAAGTGTAGTTTTAATGATAGTTTAGATAGGTTTAAAATTTTTGTGAATAGGGATAGTAACGTAAATGTAGGTGCACATTTTGTAAATAGTGTAATTATCGAATGTAGAGATATTTACAAAAAACATTTTGAAAATATTTTACCAATGTCCCCCTTAACTCCTTTAGAAGAAGAACTTTTTGAAAGTGCTAGAGATTGCCATATTTGCGGTAAGACATTAGGCAATGAACTGACAGTAAAAGATCACTGTCATTTTTGAGGGAAATACAGAGGGGCAGCACACAACTCGTGTAATTTAAATTATAAAGTGTCAAAGTTTATACCAATTTTATTTCACAACTTCTCCTCGTACGATTGTTACTTTTTCGTAAAAGAATTGCTAAATGTAAAAGGAAATACAAACGTAATTCCTTTGACTAAGAACGTTATATTTCTTTATCTCATACGATTGAGGTATATAGCTCCTAAGAAATTGACAATGGAAAGAAGCAGAAACATGTTGAGTTAAGGTTTCTAGATTCTTTCAGGTTTATGGCATCTAGTTTAGATACTTTAGCTGGAAATTTATCTGATAAAGATTTACAAACAGTTAAAAGGTTTTTCCCACAACTAGATGAGTTTAATCTCATGAAGCGAAAAGGTACTTTTCCATATGAGTATGTTAATACATATTCCAAATTGGATGATGACAAACTCCCTGGAATTAATGAATTTTTTTCTAAGCTGAATAATAAAAAATGTTCAGAAGAAGACTATTCACATGCACAAAAAGTATGGGAAACATTTAGTTGTAGAACCATACGTGACTACATGAGTTTATATCTTAAAACTGATGTTCTTTTGCTGACAGATATTTTTGAAAACTTTCGAAAAGTTTGCAAAAGAATACATTGCCTTGATCCACCTCATTATTATATACTCCCAGGTCTGTCTTGGGATGCAATGTTGAAGCATACCAAAATTGAGTTAGAGCTTCTAACAGATCTGGAAATGTATAATTTCATCAAACGTGGCATTCGAGGTGGTCTTACACAGTGCTGTAAAAGACATAGTAAGGCAAATCATAAGTATCTGAGTACTTATGATAAAACGAAACCCTCTGAGTATATTTTATACTTAGATGCAAATAACCTTTACGGTTGGGCTATGTCTGAATATCTTCCGTCGGGTGGGTTTTCATGGACAAATGAGTTTATTCACCCAAATGACATTCCATCTAATTCGGAAATAGGTTATATATATGAAGTTGACCTAGTTTATCTTTCTGACTGTCATGATCGCCACAATGACTTGCCATTTTGTGCTGAAAACAAAATAATTGGCGGAAGTAAGCATGAAAAATTAGTAGCCGATCTTTCGAACCATGGATGAAATCATACATTGATTTAAATACACAGTATAAAGCTAGAGCTAATAATTCATTCGAAAAAGACTTTTTCAAATTATTAAATAATGCTGTGTATGGCAAAACCATGGAAAATGTTGACAAGCGGAAAGATGTACACTTACGTAGTGAATGGAGTCGTACTAACCGCAACAATTTAGGTATAGGAGAACTGATATCCAAACCGAATTTTCATAGCATATCACAATTTACGGACTCAATGTGGGCTATACAAATGAATAAAACTTTAACATATTATAGTAAGCCCATTTATTTAGGTTTCTGTATATTAGAATTATCAAAGTGGAAAATGTATGATTTCCACTACAGTTACATGAAACCAAAATATGAAGAGAAAGTAAATTTGAACTATATGGATACAGACTCCGTTATCTATTCTGTTCAAACAGATGATTTCTATAGTGACATAAGGGATGACTTGAAAGATTGGTTTGACACTTTGTCATACGCAGAAAATAAGCCTTTTTATTTCCCGCTCTTAAATAAGAAGGTATTGGTTATGATGAAGGATGAAACAGAGGGGAAGTTTATAACCGAATTTGTTGGACTAGCACCAAAAGTTTATTCATACACCACTGAAGGTGGTGAAAATGTTAATAAAGCAAAGGGGGTTAAGAGGTGCATTGTAAATAATTATACTCTAGATGTATATAAAAATGTTTTATTCACTAAACAAAAAATTATAACATGTATGCAAACATTTACATCTAAATTGCATACTGTTTTAACTAAAGAAATAAATAAAGTAGCCTTAAGTTGTAAAGATACAAAACGTAGAATAAGTAATAATTATATTAATACATATGCGTGGCACAATTACTAATTAGAAAGCGGTAATGGTGAAGTAGATTTAGATTTGTTAATAGAAGAAATAGAAAGTAGTAACGCAAATTCAAAGGCTTTGAATTTATTAATTAATCAAATAGAAAATTTAAAATAATAAGTGATTATATATAAATACAGTAATGTTTTATAGCAAATATTTCAAAATTTTTAAAAGTATTTGTAAATATAAAATAAGAAGAAATTTTGAAATAAATATTGTAAATATTAAATAAGAAAATTTTATATTTATCTGCAAACGTTGTACAATTTTGAAATATTTTTAAAGTTAAATAAGAAAACTATTTGTAAATAAAAAAAAAATAAATGTTATATTATTTTTGAAAATTTCTTTTTCTAATAAACGAATGTTCATTATCACTTACATTTTCCAATATGCATTCATTAAAATAATTTGTAAATATAAAATAAAAAAAATTTTTGAAATAAATATTTGTAAATATTAAATAAGAAAATTTTATTGTAAATATTATATTTATCTGCAAACGTTATACAATTTTTATATATTTTTAAATTTAAATAAGAAAAGCTGTTTGTAAATAAAAAAAATTGTTATATTGTTTTTTGAAAATTTCTTTATTATTTATTTATTTCATTTAGTACATGGGAATGTGTAAGTATTACTATAAAGTGTTTAAATAATTTTTTCAACAATTCCAGTTAGTGGTGTATACTCCATCATTCGATCATAAAGAATCAAACAGTAGGCATTTGTATTTTGTGGTACCGGTTTACTAGTTTCGAACTCTATTTTAACATCAATATCATTTCATTTTGATAGCTCACATCAATTACAATGATTGGTTTGTTTTTGAATTCTTCGCAGGTGAGAAGTGGTTGAGCTTCCCTCATATAGTAATTTTGTTGAAATTTTGCATACATATCATATAAAATTGCATAACGATTCTCATCAAATTTAAGGTTTAAGTCATCATATGGATAAGAGTCTGAATTTAAGTGTACTTTAATATTTTTTAAGTCTGAATGAATATATTTATTGTCATTTTCCAAAACTAATATTATAAATCTGGGCCGCTCTCTATTCAGTGATAATTTTACATTCCATTTGTGATTCCTTCCACTAGCAAAAGTGGGATTGAAATAACAATCCCAGCTGCGAAATGCAATAGGTAAAGAAGAGCCACCTTTAATAACTTTCATTATTTGTAGTTTCTTAGAATCTGAAAGTTGAACGTGTGGAATTCTCCATGTTATATTTGTAATAGATAAACTGAGAACTGCATTTGCATCTGTTGAATAATACGCATTTGTGTCACTTGAACTTCGTAGTAGAATAAGTTCATGTTTACTATTCAATATAATTTTATTGAAATCTTCAGCAAATCCCATTAGTAAGTTTAAAGGTACGCAAAAATTGAATTTAGATATAGCTAGTTCCGCAGAAACACACCATCCAGCATTTCTCATCATATTGCTTTCAAATTGGTTTAATGAAACATAATTCTTGATTGTACTACATGTTCCCAAGTATCGGGTTCGATCAATTTCAACTCCATTAATTTCATAACGTATTTCATCAAACAAATATGCAACACAATTATTCTTCAGCCTTATATTTGACGGTTATTCACCTTTACTATTCTTTATACTTCCCTCTATAAATAAAAAGCTTTCCGAAGGTAGAACATATAAGTCTTGATTTTGTAGGGTAATTCGAATTTCATCATTGTTTTTAAATGACTGAATATATGGTACATAACTATGAAAGTCTGTTTTTGTTATACTCTCGTCCGAAAGCGGTTGCTCCAATACGTTAAGTATATCAGACATTTTTGTTTACTTTAAATTTAAGTAGCTTTAAGAATCTTTTATTTTCTTATGTTAACTTCTTTCTTATGGCTTTAACGGTATCTGCAAGAATGTTCAGATTGACATTTCTTCTTGTGGTTTTATTATAAATTATCATTTTTGCCTTGGCCTCAAATGCAACCTTAGCGTTATCTCTTCACCTCTAAAGTTTATTAAACGTCCTTCTTGATCAACAATCCAAATTTTAAGATATGTTATTTCCTTAACGTTTACTGGTAGATAAACTAGATTATTAGGGTTCACGTCTAATTTATAACCTGGAGGAACGTCTAAAGCAAACTCGTGAAGTATATGTGCTGGAGAGTCATTCATGTATGCTCCTTGTATTATATTACATTGAATTTGTATAGCATTAACTTTCAGAATATTTACAACTTGAAGATTAATGTACTACTCCTGCCTTTAAAGATTTTTCCGCAAAACCAAGCAATTTACCAATTGATCGCGTTCGATTAAAATAAATTATGTCGTGTGAAGAACTAATTTCTATTTGTAAAGTATTATTATTCGGTTCAATTATTATGGTTTTATTAAAATTAGTTTTTTTATATTGTGTAGTTATGTAATCGACAATGTCTTGCAACTCATAAGACCCTATGGAGATTTCAATAACTGCATCTCCAATATGGAAAAGATTATTATCGTAGTCTACATTCGGAATAGAATTATATGAATGGAAGTCGATTAGGGAACATTCATACTCATCCGTTAAAATTATAGGTGGGAAATAATTTGCTTTTAAAATTGAAGAGTTTCCGCTTAATGCTAATGTTATTGACATGGTGAATGCTCAATTGTAAGTGAAATAATAATGCTTTAAAGTAGTTGTTTAATTTATTTCTAGTTTATTTGCTTATTTTATAATATTTCAGTTTTATTTATCCATGAATTATGTTGACTTGGAAAACCTAACCATTTAACATATGCCTTATTTCCTCTAGTTCTCAATACTTTTTCAACCAGAAACGTGTTCGGAAAACGTGTGTTATGTATTTCCTCCTTATAGAAACCTCCTTTAATTTCATGTCCCTGATAGTCTTCCAAAAAGAATGTTATGTATCGATCTTATTTTAAATATTTCCGTTGTCCAGTTTGGAGTGTATCCCTTCTCAAAAACGTTTTTGTATTTACTAATGCGGACGTAATCTCGAACTTTATATCGTGAAGGCTTGAAAATTTTCAAATTACTATATACAGTATTCAAGAGATGCTTTTCATTGTTATGAGTTACGTCATTTGGTGCTATTTTTATTTTTCCATGTTTTTTCTTATTATACTTTTTAATCAAACCTTTATAAAAATCAATCCATTTATAAGTTCCGTTGTTACTAAACTCTTTCCACATCATCTCTTTCAAGGTTCTATTGAAGCGTTCAACAATTGAAGCTTTCATTACACTATATGTAGAGTAGTGATTAATTGAATATTTTTGCATCAACCCTCCAAACTCTTTATTGAAAAACTCTCTACCATCATCTGTCTGTAAATTTTTAGGAACACGCCTCATACCAAGTATTTTCTTGAATGCATTACAAATTTCTGAGGCAGTTTTAGATTTAATTGCTTCAGCCCACGCATATTTTGAAAATGTATCTATGACAGTTAACATATATTTATAACCATTATTATATGCTGAGTAATTTCCCATTTCTACCAAGTCGGCTTGCCAGAGATCATCAATTTCTTTCATAATAACTCTGCGTCGTAAGAAGTTCTTCCGCGCTCGTGAATGAAGCTCATTAACTACTGCTCTTTTTTCCATTGTATGGTGATTTGTTGTCATTACGATATATATATCTATTATTTTCTTATTTAAATCTTTTATTTCATTTCTTAGCAGTACAATTTCTTCACTTATTCCCCTTTTTAAATTGTCTTTCATGTGTCTTATTTGTAAAATCAAATAAGATTTGTTAACAGCATCAAGTCCATCCAAAGGTGAAGCTACGTTTATAATCCTTTTATTATCAATGTTTATTTTATTTCAATCCAGTGTAAAACCAAAATGCTTCAAAAGATATTTTCTTCTTCCTTCGTTACTAGACCTTTGATTAAAATAATGACCGAATTTGTCGACAGTCATAGTCTTTGTTTTATCACCTCTACTCAATTATATTTGCTTCTCTCAATACTTCAGTTATTGATACTATTTCATTAGAATGATTATTATTTCCACCTTGTTGTGATGCTATTAACAGTCTCAATCGATCTACAATTTCATTAGGATTGTCCCAGTATATATAGTTTGGTTTATTAAGATTTACTCTCATTAAACCTTCTCCAATGTGAGTAGTAGCAAATAATTTATTAGTTATTTCTTTGTATTTGAAACCTCTATTTCCTTTAAGTCGGTTACTGGGATCGTAGTTTACTCTATGTGCATTTGTATCAATAAAAATTCGTTTATATATATCTAGTTCAGTTGAGTCATACTGTTCCTGCCTTTTGTGAAATAGTAATGAATAAAGGCCTGGAGTTAATGCCCAAGATTTATTTCCTATGGTTATTTTGTCATCCCTAAGCTTAATATATGAATTTCCAAATTTCCAATCACCATCTTCATCCTTATAAGGCCCAAATATGGTATCGAGATTTTTGTTTTCAAACAAATCTGTTAAATTAAATTTCCAATCATCAGGTTGGGAATAAAATCATTCATTCAAGTGTGAATCTTCTTTATTTTCACTTTTCCCTGGTAAAGGACTAAAACACTCTTTTTTAGTGGGAGTACTGGCAATAATCTTTTTCTGATGTCCTTTAAATTTACTATAATTTTAAGATTTAATTCCTTCATCAGAAAATTTCATTGGATCTAATGAATTTTCATCAGATAATTTTACAAGTTTTTTAAGTGGTTCTGTTATAGGTTTAAATGTATGTTCTAATTTATTAAACGATTCTGCTTCACCTTGTTTGATACTATCGAATTTCTTTTTTAGAATTTCTCTTGATTTCACTAATTCTTTTAATATACTTTCTTCCATGTTGGCTTCCTGGAGAATAGCTCAGTTAGTAACAAACAGCTTTTTAAACAGCTAAACAGCTTTTTTAAACAGCAAAACAGCCTTTTTAAACAGCGGAACAGCCTTTTGAAACAGCTAAACAGCTTTTTTAAAAGCTAAACAGCCTTTTGAAACAGCTAAACAGCTTTTTTAAACAGCTAAACAGCTTTTTTAAACAGCTAAACAACTTTTTTAAACAGCAAAACAGCTTTTTTAAACAGCGGAAAAGCCTTTTTAAACAGATAAACAGCTTTTGGAAACAACTAAACAGCCTTTTGAAACAGCTAAACAGCTTTTTTAAACAGCTAAACAGCTTTTTTAAACAGCAGAGCAGCTTTTTGAAACAGCTAAACAGCCTTTTGAAACAGCTATAGAGGTTTTTAAAACAGCTAAACAGCTTTTTTTAAACAGCAAAACAGCTTTTTGAAACAGCTAAACAGCTTTTTTAAGCAGCTAAATAGCTTTTAATTAGAAAATGTCCGCAGCAGTTGAATGAATATTTATAACTAGCGTCCATTCCATACATCATCATCCTTGCTGATCACAAGAAATCCATATTTCTCCTTCCAACATTCATTGCATATATTATGAATTTAAATTTAAGTCGTCTTGTTTAAATATTATGATAAAGTTTGCATTATCTCGTACTAAATGTTTAGGAGTACGTGTATACGTTTGACACAAATAAAATGAATCAATGTCTCTATGACGACCCATACAAAAATATGATCTAATATTATTCTGCTTTTCGCATGCAACATCATCAAATATCATTACAGAGTTTGCCTTTGCTTTATCAGGTGATATGACATCTTCATTCTCTGTAAATGTGTAAAGACCTATTCCCTTTACTGATGAAATTAGTCTTTCTAGATACTTATATTTTGGCTGTTGTTATGACTTTGAATACAAGTAAATATTTTTAAACTTTAATCCATTTGGGCTTTCGATTAAACTGAGCATTACATTTGTTTTCCCGCAATTAGATGGGCCTACTAGTAATGCTCTTATAGAGTTTGGTAATAGGCAACTGTGTTTAGTTCGACTATTGTATTCAATAAAATCGAAATTTCTTACTAAGATATTTGAATGTTGTCTAATCAAATGCATCTTTACAACTGAAAGTTATATTAAACAAGTTTGAATTTATTTACAGAAATAATTAAAAGTATAAATGATTGTGTATTCAAATAAAAAATTTAATGCGAAACAGACAGTTCAAGGAAAAAGACTGGTGGACCTGGAACAAAATTAGAAAAACGGTTGAAGAGAGGAGATAGAGGAATTAATCCATTGGATGCTGCTTGTCGAGTTCATGATATTGCTTATTCTCAGAGTACTGATATTAAAAAACGTCATCAGGCGGATAGAGAACTAGCTAATAAAGCTTGGGAGAGGGTAACAGCTAAAGACAGCACACTCGGAGAAAAAATTAATTCGTACCTTGTAACAAACGCAATGAAATCTAAAGTAAAATTTGGTTTGGGTGTTAAATCCAAAGACTTTAAGAAAACTTGTAAGCAAAACCATTTTCGTAATGCGATTAAAGCAGCTACAACTATCTTAAGAAAAAATAAGCCTACAGATACAAAAGATGGTATAAAACCTACGCGAAATGTTATTAAACGTTCTTTTCTTGGAAAAAAATCGGAAGTAAAAATTCCAAGAATTATCAGAGTTTCTAAAATTGGCGGCTTATTACCTTTGATACCGATATTTACAGCACTTGGAGCATTAGGTGCAATGGCTTCTGGAGGTTCACAAATTGCTAAAGCCATTACTATAGCTAAAAATGGTAGAGAACAGTTGAAAGAAAATAAACGTCATAACAGAGCATTAGAGGCAATAGCAATAGGAAAAGGTCTCTATCTAAAACCTTATAATAAGGGATATGGAATATTTTATACAAAAACTACATCAAAAAACTATTAAATCAGCTACCCAACAGACCATTAACAGATATGGATTTAAGAACTTTTGGAAAGAAGCATATTCTTCACTTTAGAGGAGTTTATATGAGAGATGAACTTCCTAATATTCCACGTAGGATAGAATGTGGAATTATCAACTTAGACTCTAATACCGGAAATGGTACACATTGGGTATCATATTATCAAAATAATAATAATGTAGAATATTTTATATAGTTTTGGTAATCTTCAACCACCCTTAGAAGTTTTAAGATATTTGGGAAACAATATAAAGTATAACTATAAGAGATATCAGAAATTGAATGGATTTAATTGTGGACATTTATGTTTAAACTTTTTAATAAAATCCCAAATAAAAAACAATGTGGAATAAAAAAAACAGAAAAAATTAAATTTGTTTAATTAATTTATTTATAGTTTTTATTTCATTTATTATCCATTCTTAGCAATAGTCTGTGTATTTTTACGTCTGTTACAATTTTGTTTTGCATTTTTTTTCCTATTTCGTAACAAAGACGTGTCAGATCAACTTCAATATCTTTTTCATTAATTCCTTTTATTTCACTCAGTTGTATACTAGTTTTTCTTAACATAGAACACGTTGGAATATAAAAATCATAATAAAAATGTAGAATTTGTTTCCTGAGGATGCCGTTCCAACATAAAATTGAAGTTAGAAATATTCCAATACCAAGTAGAGACTTCCACGTATCTGGCTCTATTTTAATTTTGTAGTTGTCCTGCTGAATAATTAAACGATAGCTACCGTTTTTATATTGAAATATATAGGCTGTATTCCTTTCAGTAGTGTCATCTATCAAATTTACTTAATTTAAAAATTCTTTCTGAGAAAGGACACTGCTAATATAGGTTTTATAGTGCATTAAACGTAGCCACTCTTCCCGATCCAATCAAATAAAATGTTTATTTTTATAATGTAGCCATATCATTGGCTTAAATCCATTTATAGTTGAAAAACCACAAGAAATTTTTAATTTTAAATTCAGGAAGTACTCCAGCTCAAAAACCACATCCTGTATTTGAGGTTTCCTTGGTTGTTCGAAACAGTTTCTCATTTTATTTTCCATTTTCAAAAAAGAATTTTAATTATTTTTTACTATACACCTCGGAAGTAAATTTTAAACTGATGATGACTTCGCTCTAAAAAATCCCTTTATATTGGAAATATCTTGAATACTATGCTCTATCTATCTGCCATTGTGTAAATAAGTTGACGTATACAAGTACATACATGCATACATACATATATGTTGTCTAAGAAAAATAAAAAAAATTTTAAATTATGTTTCCTTTCAAACATTTTGTTTATTTTTTTTTTTAATATAAATTATAAAATTTAATTAAAAATTTTGTTTAAAAATGTTTATTAATTCGTCTCAATCTTCCTTTCGGTTAGCGGTGGCAGTCGATAAATAAGCTTCTATATGTATCAATAATCCTCTTCACCCTTAGTTTTTTCATATGAAAAAAGTAACACGTACACATACCAACAACGTCTTCATTTGAATTTTCGTATTCTATCATCAAAATTCTCATAATCAGTTTTGAATGCCCGAAGAAAAGACAGATGTTCTTCGAAAATTATATTTCCGAACTCTTGTAAAAAATCGTTTATAAAATCCATCGTTCTAGTTTAAAATCTTAATGAAAACTACTCATTCATTTATCAAATCCTCGTGTTATATACTTACGTATGTATATTTTTATATGGTTGAATTCGTTAAATAGTTTCTATTTAAATGTAGCAAAAGGATAATAATCTCTTACAGGAGAAACTGGCTTCAACTCCAATCTGTATAAATCACTATTATTGCTATCATTTATAGGATATTTAGAAATAAGATAAGCGCCCGTAGATAAATTTTCAATATCCTTATCACTTAGTGAATTAAACCTCTTTGGTAAATATAAAATGTTCGTTCCCAGTTCTAAGACAATAGTTTCCCCATACTTGGTAGTAATACGCTCAGATCCAGTTATATGATACTCCTCTAGAGATAGCATATCCTTCACACTAAGTCTCTGCCTGGCGTTCAATTTATTGAAGGTAGAAATTAACTCCTCGTTGGTGCTCATTGTTTTGTAACTTATATTAAACTGTGAACTTTTATAAACCAGTACAAATTATTTATACATTTTTCATATCCAAGATATCTCACTCTCTCTCTATTTATTAATTAAGTTTCCTCTTTTCACTAGTTATTATTGAAATTTTATTAAAGGTTGTATTTTATTTTATCTCTTTATTATTATTTTTTTTTTATTTTTATATAAGGTTAAATAGATTCTACTTATATAATTTCAATCTAATGATTTTATTTAAAGTTTACATCTAATATTATTTTATCCCCAACTTCGTCGCACCAAAATTCTTCATTAAATGTCGATAGCAGCTTATCCCCTTCATCATCGTACAAGAATTCGTATACCTCACCCTCAAAAAAATTTTTATGATATCCCATCTGGTTGTTGGGAATTTCCTGTTCCTTCCAATTCTGAGGAGACTTGATGTAGTGGAAGATTACTTCTTCCACCGAATCATTAAGACTGAATTCTGTCAACGTACCAATGGAAAGTGGGCTAACCGAAGGGTGTACCTTGCCAAAGTCATCCTCCAAAGATATTATCAGCGGACTGGATTGCATTTTTAATTTAATTTAATTTTTTTTTACTTTTTTTTTTATTTAGTTAATAGCACTTGAAATTGAATTTTACTAACTAAGTTTAAAATGTTCCACGATTGGACCTTTATACTCAAAATCAACAACAACAACAACATAATACAAACAAAATATCAATAGATAAGCTAATGCACATAAACATTGCATTTGTTCCCTTACTCCACACTCATATCCATACACACATCCACTCCTATCCATACATACATACATACATACATACACGTGTAACGCTGACCAAATTCACTACATTTTAAACCCTTTCCTATTCCACTCACGATCGTTTACTTATAAAATCCTAACCCTAATTAACATATTTGGGCGATTCTATTGTAGACAACTTTTAACATCAATTTTCAAATCACACTATTTGATACTTTTTTTGATGCCAATTTAAAGTAAAATGTCTATGTTTTATAATAATATAATTTTTTTTTCAGACGTAAGCTTAAATATAAATTTGTTGTGCACTTCGAAGCATTAAGATTCATAGATTTGGCGCGAACAGAAAAATCATACGTGGTAACACTTGTTCAAAACACCTCTTATTGCCAGATTGTGATCATATTTTCATTTTGTATATTGAACTGCAAACATTTATCAATCAGCGATATAAAAAAAGTAAGTAATTGTTTTTAGTTCATCAGAATTATTGATCTTAAAAATCCAATGTTAACATGTTGCACCCGTCATGCAAAAGGTATAAAAGTCTAAATTTTTTCATAAAAATTAAATGCCAATGCTTTGAAACTTTGTGAAAGTAAGAAAAAGTCAAAGACAAATAGAAATCTATTAAAGTGAAGTGTATATTCTGATTAGCGTTGAAACTAACGTCAATTCAAAATGGTTGCACCCGTCATTCAAATATTATGATGAAGAAATGACTTTTAGCATTATTGTATAATTTATCATATTGATCATATAGCAAATATGGAGACTGATCAACAAAAGTGCAGACGGAAGCGAAAACATAATCCTGAGAAGTATGCAGACCATTTGCAAAGGGAAAGACCTCATGACTCCAAACGGAGAGCAGCAATGAAAATGAAAATGGAGTCGGATGAAGATTTCAAGAAATTGGAGAGAAAAAAGTCTAAGGAAAGAATGCAGGCAACTAAAAGCGGCGTAAAGAAAAAGACATTGAAAAAGCGAGCACTAGTTACAAGAGTTGCCGTACATTGGATAAGGCAGTGGCAAAAGTGAAGCGTAACCTGCCTACTAGCCCCACTAAAGCTAAAGCTGTTGTGAAAAAAATAGCTGCTGAATTCCAAATTGCTGTACCTTTTGAAATTGTATCGGCTAACGCAATGCCTTGGAAACTCACGACAGAGTTAAAACAACCGATTTCTGATTTCTATAACAGGGATGATATTAGCAGACAAATGCCTGGAATGAAGGATGTAAAATCGTTTAAGTCAAATGTGGGAACAAAGTAGAAAATGCAGAAGAAAACGATGATTATGAGCATCAGTGAAGCCTATGAAATTTTTAAAACTTTGTACGCCGAAACATCTATATGTATGAGTCTTTTTTATAAAGAGAGGCCTGCGTATATTTTGCCTGTAAACCATACTCCTCATAATGTTTGTGTATGCATAACACACTCAAACTTTATTGCGCTTCTTGAAATTATTTCGAAGAATTCGCATTTTCCACAATCGCATAGAGAGTTTCTTAACAAATAATAAATAATAATATTTTTAATAATAATGTGAAAATGAAGAAAATGATATCTCATCTTTCACAATAAAAAAGAATAATACAATAAAAGTTAAAAAATTAACAGAGTTTTGTGTTTTTGTGGTATGATCTTTTGAAAGTGGGCCAATTTTGTTGCACCCGTCATGCACTTTAAAGCTCTCTCGTGGGTATTCGATCGTTTCATATAAATTCTTGTAAATAGATAACAATAGTATATAAAAAAATGTTACCCCTTCTAGAAATAACTTAATTGAAAATGTGTTTCTTTCTATTAGTAAAAGACGTTTAAAGCGTCTAAATGTTGCACCCGTCAGAATAGAATCGCCCATTTTCTATTCGCACATGCACTCACAAATCTAGGAATTCTTCTCCTTTTTATGTATATCCGCACTAAAATGTCTAACAAAATTAAAAAAATATAATAAATAATAGAATTAACATATGCAAATTATTAAACAAAAATATCAACTAGAATTTTTATACGAACACCGGCCGATCAAACCCACACAAATTATTACATCCCGTTTACTTAGATATAAAATCCTAACCCTAATTAACATATTTTCTATTCGCACATGCACTCACAAATCTAGAAATTCGTCTCCTTTTTACTATGAATCTCCGCACACACATTTTTTTTCTAACAAAATTAACAATATAAAAAATAATAATAGAATTTACATATGGAAATAATTAAACAAAAATATCAATTAGAAATTTTATACGAACACATGGCATGTGCCTTTATAACATACATATGTACAACATATTTTCCCTAAATCATCAAATACTTTCTTTTCAATTCGATCAAACAAACTCATACACCAATACTCCCACTAATGCCTTGGCTGGCTCATCATCATCATCATCATCATCATACCTGTATACAAAAGAACCTATTGTTAGCCGTTACTATTCTCAAAGCATTCGAAAAAAAAAGTATGAAAATAATCTTAACTTTTTTTGCTGCGGTTCGCGTGTATAACAACACAAAATACCTTTATCAATTCCAACTACAATTTATGCGTGCATACTATTAGGCGTTAAATACAAATCCCAACTCCATTTACTACTTAGCACCATAAGCCAAGCCTCATCGATTGGCACTTAACAATTCACAATCCGTTATTTTATCTCCTTTCTCCACTACTGCCATCTAGACTTCTTTAGCACACCAAAACTTTTTTAGCTCATCCAAAACCAATTTAAATAAATTTAATTACTTTTGGGTAAGCCAAAATGATCCAGACTTAGCAAACTCACAACCCGCTATTATCTCCCCTTTATCCACTACTGTCATCTACACTTATCTAGCACACAGCTGCTTACCCAAAACCTATTTAGATAAATTTAATTACTTTTGGGGTAAACTCAGATACATTGATCAAGACTTAGCCAACTCACACGCATTTCACCTATTTACGGCGTTGCCATCTGGCATAAACATGCTTCATTTAGCCAATTCACTATCCTTTTTACCCTTTTTTCATCTCACTATGGCAACGCTCACACCATTATTTAGCAAATACACACTCCTTTTACCCTTTTTAACAACCATATGGCAGCTATAATACCAGTATTTAGCGAAGACACAAACCTTTACTGCCTACAGCGCCCCCTGGTAGTGAAATTCCGTTATCTATCGTTATCTATTTTAATTCCTTTCTGAGAGAACAAGCAATTCCTATATACTTACGCCCCTTTCAGAAATAGTGATTTTAATAATATAAGTTAATCTATAATATAAAATGAATCGCTGAATGTGTTGCTAAGCGCAAATCTTGAGAACAGCTGGAACGATTTCGCCAATTCTTTTTTTATAATATTTCTTGAAGTACGAGGAGGGTTCTTACGGAGAGAAAATTTTAAAACTAGGACCAGGACCGCGATAGGGGGGAAATTTCTGCCCCTCTGAAACGTCCAAACCGAGTTTAATGAAATTTAGAACATAGATAGATCTGCGTCCAAAAAGTCACATAGGCCAAGTACATTTTTAAAATTAGGACCAGGAGGGCGATAGGGGGAAATTTCTGTCCCTCCAAAAAGTTCAAACCGATTTTAATGAAGTTTAGAACATAGATAGATTTCCATCTGAAAAATGGGAAATGATGGGAAATTTGGTACGTTCATACTTTTTTGGATACTATTTGACATGAAAAAGTACCGTAATACTCCCCTCACACATTTGATACTCTCATAGTCAACTTAGAAATGCAGGTCATATAAACCCAAATTATGTTGAAACAACTGTTTTAAATCAGTTTAAAGAAAATTGTTAAAATTTGTATGTTAAATTCTGTCAAGTTCTAAGCGCAAAAGTGTACTTTGAAAATGAAATGTCAGTTTGGTTTAGTAAGTTTTGCCCTGAAAATGATTTATCGGTAAAATCAACAGCATTATATCGCTTTTAATTCAAATGTTTCCCAGCGAAAATCAACATTTTTAAAATATTAGCAACCAGTATAGAGTATAGGCTGATGTGGAAAAACTGAAACCATTAACAACAGAAAATATATGCAGTTTCTGGTCTACAGTCACAGTGGAGACTTTTGCAAAATAAATCGTTATAAATCGTGAACTTTTAGGTATATTATAAAGTTTTTAAAAAAGTTACAAGCCTCAGAACCTTTTTTAGTTCCACTGTAACTCCTTTCCCGCTTAAGCCAGAAGACATGTGTTATAAAGCCTAGTAGTTTAGAAGTTCCAGATTTATTACCATTTATTTTCCAAACGTCTCCGCTTATATATCGATAGCAGGTTAAGGAATTTTGTCTATGCCTCACACCTCTGCAAATGTCGAAAGGATTTTCTCTTACCAAAACCTCGTGAAAACAAATCAAAGGAATAGGTTTTATGTTCCAAGTCAAGTCTTATCCAGTGTAAAACTCTTCTGGTTAAAACGTTAACATTTGTACCTATGTAGACATCGTTACCTTAACCCTAACTCATTATTTTTTCGAAGTCGATATTTTTGCATTTTTCGACACATTAGATGTTCCTCTATCGAAAAATACAAGAAGACACCCCAACTTAATTTTTGGTCGTAGAACACAATAGTATACTCCGTTTCAAAAGATTAGGTCAAAATCAAGAGATATTCCATTTTTAAGTTTGTATTGTCTCGCAGGATATTTTTATACTATATATATATGAAAAAAGGCTTCGAAAACTCTTTTGAAATAACATTATTTATTGTTTATTTGTCGATACATAATTCTTACAATGATAGCAGTCTATTTTCAGGTGGATACACTTCAATTATTTGCAGTTTGTGGCACTATTTACGGCCCACGATGTCGACAAGAAAGTTTATATTATTTATATATTAATTTGTTTTTTAAAAACAAATAAAAATAAAAATAAGAAAATTTGTTTTAGTTTTCAATAGTTTCAGTTTCATAATATTTTTCAAAATTGGATGAAATAGTACGTCACATTAAAAATAAATGAACTGTGCTAGCCGGAAGGTGGAACACCATCATCATAAGAGTTGATTTTTGACAAATAAGCGAAAGTTAAAGTCAATTCAAAAGAGATTTTCCTTCAAATACCAAAAAATCGCTTGAAAAAGAATATATAATAATTGATACATTTTCAACTTAAAAATAGATGCAGCGGTAATAATTATCAAAAATATGTGAAACAAATGTATCCTTTGGATGGAAAACAACGAAAATATTTTCACCGACCTATAGGAAGTGAAAACAAATCATATGACTGACATCAATCTGCTATAATATATTTGTGCTATTTTTTAAATAATAATATGATTTCCAAGTACTTCTTCACGTTATTGGGGTTTCTTTCCGTTCTTATGTTTGCAACTTTTGTTGAGAGACCTGTGTGAATGTATGTATGTATGTAAGTATGTACGGACTGTATGTTTTATGTTTTTAAACAGGGATGCCCTTGAGTTTAAAGTTAAATTTTTGGAATAAATAATGAAACTTTATTGAATCTTGGAAAGATTCGTTTCTTAGATTTTAATAAAATTTTTTAATCTAATCATTTTCTTTAGCGAAGGGCCATGGACAAAAGCGTATACTTATGTACATGTAATTAGGAAGCCAATGGGGATAGGTGTTACCAATTTAAGTGTAACAAAAGGAATGAATGAATATTGTACTTTATTAAAAAGATTTGGCGCTATCGTCCAAAAAGAAAAAAAAAATTACCACGACTATACAACACAGGGATGAAAAGTATTCAGTAATTAACGTTTATTAAAAAGTTGGAGTTGGTAATTCATGTATAAAATTAATTATGGAAACTATGTATAAATTTACATATAGTTTAAATTCAAAATTATCATTATAAAAGTTCAATAAAATTCAAGAATTATATATATAAAGGTACAAAAATAACATATTTAAACAGTAAGCTTATATGCCTATATGACTCAGTCTTGGTAGGATATTTGCCCGGCTTTGGAATCATTTTAATCTTCGCAAGTTTCCAGTTATGTGGAAAATACTGCATTCCTAAAATGACATTAAAAATAAGTAGCACGATTCTTATTGCAATATGAGGCAAGTTCATCAGCATCTTGTTACTAATTCCATCAATACCTAGAGCTTTCCACGTGTTGAGTTCAGCAATTAGTTTTTGTGCTTCACATAGTTAACTCTTAAGAGACGTAGAGGAACTATACTCGGCAAATCAGTAGCACCTGTACATGAATTGGGAGTGAATACAGATTTTAAGTGTTCAGCAAATAAGAAAAAAAATAATATATCATTTATTTTTTTTTTTATTTACAAACAGTTTTCTTATTTAACTTTAAAAATATTTCAAAATTGTACAACGTTTGCAGATAAATATAAAATTTTCTTATTTAATATTTACAATATTTATTTCAAAATTTCTTCTTATTTTATATTTACAAATACTTTTAAAAATTTTGAAATATTTGCTATAAAACATTACTGTATTTATATATAATCACTTATTATTCTAAATTTTCTATTTGATTAATTAATAAATTCAAAGCATTTGAATTTGCGTTACTACTTTCTATTTCTTCTATTAACAAATCTAAATCTACTTCACCATTACCGCTTTCTAATTAGTAATGGTGCCACGCATATGTATTAATATAATTATTACTTATTCTACGTTTTGTATCTTTACAACTTAAGGCTACTTTATTTATTTCTTTAGTTAAAACAGTATGCAATTTTGATGTAAATGTTTGCATACATGTTATAATTTTTTGTTTAGTGAATAAAACATTTTTATATACATCTAGAGTATAATTATTTACAACGCACCTCTTAACCCCCTTTGCTTTATTAACATTTTCACCACCTTCAGTGGTGTATGAATAAACTTTTGGTGCTAGTCCAACAAATTCGGTTATAAACTTCCCCTCTGTTTCATCCTTCATCATAACCAATACCTTCTTATTTAAGAGCGGGAAATAAAAAGGCTTATTTTCTGCGTATGACAAAGTGTCAAACCAATCTTTCAAGTCATCCGTTATGTCACTATAGAAATCATCTGTTTGAACAGAATAGATAACGGAGTCTGTATCCATATAGTTCAAATTTACTTTCTCTTCATATTTTGGTTTCATGTAACTGTAGTGGAAATCATACATTTTCCACTTTGATAGTTCTAATATACAGAAACCTAAATAAATGGGCTTACTATAATATGTTAAAGTTTTATTCATTTGTATAGCCCACATTGAGTCCGTAAATTGTGATATGCTATGAAAATTCGGTTTGGATATCAGTTCTCCTATACCTAAATGGTTGCGGTTAGTACGACTCCATTCACTACGTAAGTGTACATCTTTCCGCTTGTCAACATTTTCCATGGTTTTGCCATACACAGCATTATTTAATAATTTGAAAAAGTCTTTTTCGAATGAATTATTAGCTCTAGCTTTATACTGTGTATTTAAATCAATGTATGATTTCATCCATGGTTCGAAAGATCGGCTACTAATTTTTCATGCTTACTTCCGCCAATTATTTTGTTTTCAGCACAAAATGGCAAGTCATTGTGGCGATCATGACAGTCAGAAAGATAAACTAGGTCAACTTCATATATATAACCTATTTCCGAATTAGATGGAATGTCATTTGGGTGAATAAACTCATTTGTCCATGAAAACCCACCCGACGGAAGATATTCAGACATAGCCCAACCGTAAAGGTTATTTGCATCTAAGTATAAAATATACTCAAAGGGTTTCGTTTTATCATAAGTACTCAGATACTTATGATTTGCCTTACTATGTCTTTTACAGCACTGTGTAAGACCACCTCGAATGCCACGTTTGATGAAATTATACATTTCCAGATCTGTTAGAAGCTCTAACTCAATTTTGGTATGCTTCAACATTGATTCCCAAGACAGACCTGGGAGTATATAATAATGAGGTGGATCAAGGCAATGTATTCTTTTGCAAACTTTTCGAAAGTTTTCAAAAATATCTGTCAGCAAAAGAACATCAGTTTTAAGATATAAACTCATGTAGTCACGTATGGTTCTACAACTAAATGTTTCCAATACTTTTTGTGCATGTGAATAGTCTTCTTCTGAACATTTTTTATTATTCAGCTTAGAAAAAAATTCATTAATTCCAGGGAGTTTGTCATCATCCAATTTGGAATATGTATTAACATACTCATATGGAAAAGTACCTTTTCGCTTCATGAGATTAAACTCATCTAGTTGTGGGAAAAACCTTTTAACTGTTTGTAAATCTTTATCAGATAAATTTCCAGCTAAAGTATCTAAACTAGATGCCATAAACCTGAAAGAATCTAGAAACCTTAACTCAACATGTTTCTGCTTCTTTCCATTGTCAATTTCTTCGGAGCTATATACCTCAATCGTATGAGATAAAGAAATATAACGTTCTTAGTCAAAGGAATTACGTTTGTATTTCCTTTTACATTTAGCAATTCTTTTACGAAAAAGTAACAATCGTACGAGGAGAAGTTGTGAAATAAAATTGGTATAAACTTTGACACTTTATAATTTAAATTACACGAGTTGTGTGCTGCCCCTCTGTATTTCCCTCAAAAATGACAGTGATCTTTTACTGTCAGTTCATTGCCTAATGTCTTACCGCAAATATGGCAATCTCTAGCACTTTCAAAAAGTTCTTCTTCTAAAGGAGTTAAGGGGGACATTGGTAAAATATTTTCAAAATGTTTTTTGTAAATATCTCTACATTCGATAATTACACTATTTACAAAATGTACACCTACATTTGCGTTACTATCTCTATTCACAAAAATTTTAAACCTATCTAAACTATCATTAAAACTACACTTAATATAAAATGCATAAGCACATGGTATGTGCTTCTTAATAAATGAATGCTCATTATTACTTACATTTTTCAATATACATTCAAAGTCTGCATAGATTATGAACGGAACATCCATCTGCTTTCGAAAGTTGGTGAATTTTAACTTCGCCTTGTGTGTTTCTGGCATCCTCGCAACACATTTGCCACACTCCTTGCTTCGATGCACTGCCATTACCTCCGCTGAATTTGTGTGGAATAGGCACGCATTGCAAATAAGGGTGCTTATGCTATTATGACACGAAATTTGTGCTGATAGTAATCTAAAAGAGAAACATATTATGTAATTAACAGTTGTAATTATAATAAATTAATAATTCATGCATATGTAATAATAATAATAATAATAATAGTAATAATAATAGTAATAAAAATTATAAATAAATACCTTGAAATATTTTTTATTAGAATATAGTGATAATTTTCACCACACGGGCTTTCGAATAACATCAAATTTATGTGGAACTCTTTTTCTGATTTTGTAATGTAAAATGGTCCAACCACTTTTTTCAGCTTGTTGTCATAACCGAAAACATTTATGCTAATGTCAGGATTTTTTCTCTCAAAAACTTTTATATCCTTGACATCGTTTGGAAATGTCATTCCCTCGAAATTCAAAATCCTACCGCATTCCAGCGTAATGTTTGTAGCAGATATGTTTCTAATTCTATACGTTGATGGCAGGTGCATGTTGTCTGCAGTATAGAAAGCTTCTATCACACACCATTTAAAACAATATATGTCATTATTTTTTATGTTGATGCAAGCTTTCTTCTGATCTAGCTCCACAGGTGTTTTTACGTGCATAGATCCTGGAATCGGTGATGCTTTACTAATGTTTAAATCCAACCATTTTATTTGGATTAAAGTCCATCCAGAATCTCTCTCTTGGAACTCAGACATCTTTGTTTTTATAGATTCTATCTGAGCCTTTAGCGTATCACCTATGTCATCCGCTCTTGTCAAACGAACCATTTCCGTTATATGGAACATATCGTTCTCTGGCATTGTAGGATTCGCAGGTAATTTGTAGCGAGCTGTCAATTCCAAATTGAATTTCACTAAAAAGTGTTCAGCTAAGCTACAGTTTAGTAATTTCTCAAACAGTACGCTTCCATCTCTTAAGTAGTTTTCGATATTTAACTCATTGTCGCCTTTTGGGCAGCGGTAGGATTGAATGCGACATTTAAACGCACTTTTAATCAGCATAATCTTGTTTCCAAAAAATTTATTTAGATTATTCTTATGATAATCTTTTCCGCAGTGGTTGAACCATTTCCTAGAACTTATTTCCACATTACAAGCCTCGCATCTTAGTAGGGATCCCTCTTCAAGCCGCTGTATTTTTGATGTTTTATAATCTGCAGCAATCTTTCGTTTCGCTGCTTCTGTTGATGTGGTGGTTCCTGCTCTTCATGTTGGCACTCATGGAGCTTAGCATGTTCCTTGTTCTCAAATGTGGTTAGAGATACATGGCCGCAATATGTACAGGGCCTATGTACCAGTAAATCGTTATTTAATTTTTGCATACGTGAGTATGCATTTGAGCAAACACTACACTTGAAACTCATTTTTTTTTAAATTATATTTCCACTTATTTTGTCCTTTATTTAGTATATTCAAACCTTTGTTCTTTATTTAGTATATTCAAACCTTTGTTCCTTATTTAGTATATTCAAGTTAAATTTTTGTTTATTTTTTTTTTACTTTGTTTAGTATATTAAATCCGTTTATAATATTATTTTCCACTTATTTATATATTGATTTGGTAACACTCCTTCTTTTCACTTTAATAAGCACGATCAAGACGAATGAAACTTGACTGACTAAGTTTAAAATGTTCCACGATTGGACCTTTATACTCAAAATCAACAACAACAACATAATACAAACAAAATATCAATAGATAAGCTAATGCACATAAACATTGCATTTGTTCCCTCACTCCACAGTCATATCCATACACACATCCACTCCTATCCATACATACATACATACATACACGTGTAACGCTGACCAAATTCACTACATTTTAAACCCTTTTCTATTCCACTCACGATCGTTTACTTATAAAATCCTAACCCTAATTAACATATTTTCTATTCGCACATGCACTCACAAATCTAGGAATTCGTCTCCTTTTTACTATGAAGCTCCGCACACACATTTTTTTTCTAACAATATTAACAATATAAAAAAAATAATAGAATTTACATATGGAAATAATTAAACAAAAATATCAATTAGAAATTTTATACGAACACATAGCGTGTGCCTTTACTAAATAACATACATATGTACAACATATTTTCCCTAAATCATCAAATACTTTCTTTTCAATTCGATAAAACAAACTCATACACCAATACTCCCACTAATGCCTTGGCTGGCTCATCATCATCATCATCATCATACCTGTATACAAAAGAACCTATTGTTAGCCGTTACCATTCTCAAAAAAAGTACGAAAAAAAAGTATGAAAAAAATCTTAACTTTTTTTGCTGCGGTTCGCGTGTATAACAACACAAAATACCTTTATCAATTCCAACTACAATTCATGCGTGCATACTATTAGGCGTTAAATACAAATCCCAACTCCATTTACTACTTAGCACCATAAGCCAAGCCTCATCGATTGGCACTTAACAAATCACAATCCGTTATTTTATCTCCTTTCTCCACTACTGCCATTTAGACTTCTTTAACACACCTAAACTTTTTTAGCTCATCCAAAACCAATTTAAATAAATTTAATTACTTTTGGGTAAGCCAAAATGATCCAGACTTAGCAGATAAATCCAAACAACCCGCTATTATCTCTCGTTTCTCCACTACTGTCATCTACACTTATCTAGCACACAGCTGCTTACCCAAAACCTATTTAGATAAATTTAATTACTTTTGGGGTAAACTCAGATACATTGATCAAGACTTAGCCAACTCACACACATTTCAACTATTTACGGCGTTGCCATCTGTCATCAACATGCTTCATTTAGCCAATTCACTATCCTTTTTACCCTTTTTTCATCTCACTATGGCAACGCTCACACCATTATTTAGCAAATACACACTCCTTTTACCCTTTTTCACCACCATATGGCAACTCTAATACCAGTATTTAGCGAAGACACAAACCTTTACTGCCTACAGCGCCCCTGGTAGTGAAATTCCGTTATCTATCGTTATCTATTTTAATTGCTTTCTGGGAGAACAAGCAATTCCTATATACTGGCGTAGCATTTACCGGGGTAGAATATATATATATAAAACAAACGCCGGTCTTTTACAAATATTTTGTGGGGTGGAAGGCGAAAATCTGTTGGGGCATTGAAGAGTTCACCCCTAACAAATAAACGTGTTTTTGATTTTTATATATATTAAGATAAGATAAGATAAGATATGTACATACATATATACACACCGTGCATCCATCCATATACATACATACGTACAAAAGTTCAAACTCACAAACATATGTACATACATACACACAAAAAATGTTAAAAGTAATTAATGTGTCCAAGGGGCAAATTACGGCTTTCGATTGGTATCGTAATTTTAAAATATTTCCATATAAACTCTATTGGAATGTTTTGTAGACTTCCAAATAAAACCGTCAATCGGTGAGAATGTATTCGTGTCGTTTAATTGATGATTTTTCGGAGACGTACAAATAAAATCGTCAATCAGCATTTGTGTTTTGACTTCGTAGCGTTCGTATGAAAGCATGTTGTCATCGGTTTATGATTTATTATTATTGAGTACGTGTGCATCAGCAGTGCCAACTTGGTGCTTTTGGCACTATTTTTAGTGCTTTTTGAAGGCTCAAAACGCCAAACTAAGAGAAATGCATTAGTGCTTTTAAGAAATTTTAGTATTTCTTAAAATTACCATGATACAATTATACAAGGTACTTGCACAAGCGCAGCCTGTTAATGTATACAATGCAGAAAGTTGTCAAACTTTGTTTACAAGCTGGAAAAATGTTAGTGTATGTGTGTGAATAAAATGATTACAGTGTTGCCAATGAATTTGCACATTGAAGAAAATTACACTACACATGCTTTGTGTAGATTAAAATTAAAACAAAATTAAATAAAAATAGAACCCAAAGTAGAATTACACACATATTATACATGAATCTCATTACATGGTCTACAGATGAGAGTAAAAATTACAATTACTGTGTATTACACACATATTGGCATCACTGAATGACTATAATCATGCATGAATGCCGCCTCTGCAATTGTACTTTAGTTATCCTGTGATTGTTATTTTTAAAAACAAAAGACATCTGCTTCTGACAATTATAGGTATGTTTCTACCAACAAAATACGTGTGTTTCTTGGTGTTGCAATTTTGTTGTAGTCGTGCAAGTACCTTGTATAATTGTATCATGAAAATTACTTGGTGTATTTATATTTTCAGTATAAAGCATACTTTTCTCATCTGATATATTTTATTAAAGCTGTTGATACTATTGTCGAATTAGAGAATAGCTTAGAAAATATTAAACATTATTAAGGCCCTTATTATGAGTTGCATTCGATTTTCGATCTTCGCTGGCTATCGAACATCAAATGTTAAATTGATATTATGAGCATCGAAAATTTCGTTGAGCAACGAATTTTCTATCGTACAGAATTTATCTTTCGATGAAGTATTTTAGTATAATAATTTATTATAAAATATTGTTTTTTATTTTTAGGCAAGATTGTTGCAAATTTTAAAAACCACTTTAAGTGATATTCATAATAGGGAAATTCTTTGTCCAATGCTCGACATAATACCAAATGAAAATTCGTTCGATCAGTACTTTCGACTACAGTCGAAGATCGAAAGTTGCTCATAATAAGGGGCTAAGCTTCACTTGTTTGGATCTGCACTCGTTTTTCACTTTTGTGCTTTTTACGTTTTTAGATCTCCAAATTACTTTGATGTGCTTTTAGAGCCAAAAAAGTTGGCATCAGTGGTGTGGAGTGTTGAAAGTATGAAAAAGTGAAAAAAATTTGGATGAAAAGTTGGTATAAAAAAGGAGTAGTTTTACATACGAAAATCTTTTACGTGAATTAAAATGATGATTACAAAAACTTTCTAAGAATGGATATTTGATGAACTTCTATTCATGGTGAAACTATTTGTAGAAAAATAAAATAAAGTAATGCGAGCATCACTTACAGCTAACATTTTCAATACAATGTAAGTAGTAGGGATATGGGCAATCGGCGTAGATTAAAATTGTGAAATATGTATAATTAAAATTTTAAATTTGTAAATTTCAGTGCAAAATTTTCTGAAATTTAAAAATTTGGGTAATTAAAATTTTGGTTTTTTGTTTACATTAGGAGTTTTTTTGTTTACATTAAGTGTTTTTTGTTTATATTAAGTGTATGTATGTATGTACATATATATGACCGTTGGAATATTTTGTGGGAATACATTAAGGGGTTTATAGGTTTGATACTTTTATATGTATATGATTTCCTAATGCCAACGGGAAACATAATTATTTCTTTTCCTGCTGCCGACGGGAAAACATGTTTATTTTTATCAAATGCCGTCAGAAAACATAATTATTTTGTTTTTCAAATGCCGACGGTAAATCATGAAAATGATTTTTCCTAATGCCGACATAAAATTTGTGGGTGTGTCTAGCTGTAGGATTTGAAGTCTGGCTGTGATTGGTGGAGGGCGGGGTGTGTCTAGCTGTAGGAATTGAAGTCTGGCTGTGATTAGTGGAGGGCGGTGTGTTGTTGAAATATATTATATATGTAACCGTGGCAATTTGTGGGAGTATGTATCTGTTGGAATTTAACCCAAGCTGTGATTTATGAGGGGCGAAATGTTCATATTATATGCAACCGTGGCAATTTGTGTGTATGTATGTCTGTAAGAGTTTAAGGCTGATCATGATTTATGAGAGGTGAGGTGAGGGTGTTCATATATATGTATCCGTGGGAATCTGTGTGTATGTATGTGTTGTTGTGATAGATGGAATGTGTGTATGTATGTATGTATGTCTGAAGAAGTTTAAGGCTGATCGCTATTTGACGTGGGTGAGGGTGTGTTGTAATATGTATCTGTAGGAATTAGGTGTTTGTATGTCTGTAGGAGTTTACGGCTGATCGTAATTTGGGTTGTTGGGATTGATCGATTGACCTTGAGAATTTGTGTATGTATATCTGAAGGAATTTAAGGCTGTCTGTGATTTGTGAGGGGAGGGTGTTGTTGAAATAGTTTGAATCTTTCGTAGATGAATTCTAGTATGTGTGTGTATGTGATTTTCTCACGCTAGTATTTAGATCATATATTTGAACTTCCCTAATCCTAGAATTTTTTTAATGATGGAGGATGAGATTGCTTTATATTTAGTCAACCTTAAATTTGTCCAGTGTTGAAGTCTGTCGGTCAGAAATTTGTTTATGTTTGGATAAATATTAATTTCAAATTTTGTGAAATTCTTGTGTACGGTCGTGGCGATATTGTGTGTGTGTGTGTGTGTGCGGGATAGAGTTGGGCTGGCTGTGATAAGTAAGGAAAGAATTTTCATGTAAATACATGTTTTCTGTCATTGGTCGTAGTTCAACGTAAATAAAATATCTTTGCGAATCAACAAATTTGCGACAAAATCGTATCGATTTGTTAGTGCATATTTTAAAATAAATACATATTTTTGCATATTTCATTGTAAATGATATTTTTAATAATTTTTTTTATTTTTTCATGCTATAAAACAAATTTTGGTGTTTTTTGATTACTTGCAAAGTATTTTTGCAATTCTTACGACTGTGTAAGAACAAAAAAGGGGAAAACGAAAAAAGGCTTTAAAGAAAAATATTCAGGGATACGAATTCCCACACACCATATTGTAATTAGATGGTTTTGATTCTTTAACAGCTTAAGTTTAATTAACTGAAGATGCGGTAAAAAATTTGTGCTCTGAAAGGCAGAATAAGTGAAAAAATCAAAAATAAATTAGATAAAGTTATACAAAAATATTATAAACTTAAAAAATTCAACAAATTGCATCAATATTTTATAGTTCAAACAGCTAAAATTTAGAAACTGAATATTCCACAAACGAACTGGCATCATTTAAATATTTTTACAATAAAAATTGTTTTTTCAGAAAAAATCGTCAGAGATTTACCTTTAACAATTTACGTAAATAAAATTTCTTATTAACTTTATTTTGTATTCCATATGATTTGACCAAGTGTTTGTTAAGAAAGCAATGAAGCTGATTTTTTTAAAGTTTTTAATGTATTTAAATGTTGAAAAAAGAGTTAATAAATGCATATTTTATTAGTTTTTAATACATATTTTTATATTTTTAATGTATATTTTATGTAAATAAAACGCGATTTTAAATGCATGAAAATCCGTTCCCTAGCGATAAGTTTGTTTAGTTAAGTACATTTGTCTTCTTCGATTGAACGGCTTTTCAAGCGTAAGTAGATTGGGAGAGGGTTTGCATGTTTTCATGATGTAGATATGCAAGTGTGATTGTTATAATACAATAAATACTTGAGCATGGGTAAGAAATTTGATAATATGTGTAAATATGTATCTACAAATTGATTTTATGTATGTATGTATGTACATACAAATAAGTCTGTGGCTCGCTGTTTAAATACATTTTTTGTCATGTGAGGTCTTTTGTTGTTGTTGTAAATATTCGCCTGGTCTTCTGTATATAGATGTGAAATATCTTCATAGTTTTTTTCTTTGAAATTAAAAAACGTTCTTTTAATTTTTAGATGCATTTACTTAAAAGTTTGTGAGGAGTTTTTGTTTTAAGTAAAATTGTTTTAATAAAAATTCCTCTCTAGTTATAGTAACTATAGTAGAAATATTTAATTTATTTAATTTGATGTAGTAGTAATTTAATTTTAAAGTTGATGTAGCCTATATGAGTCAACTTTAGAAATATTTTGATATACATTTTTTTAACCATCGGCTTTTTTCATTACCTTTTACATTTATTTTAGAACATCTTGCATTGAATTTTAAAAGGTGCCAAACATTTGGAAATTAAACTTATCTTAATCTTTGATGCAGTTAGAAACGCTTGAGATTCTTTCATATAGTAGTTTTTTTGGAATCTTAGATAAATATAATATAGAACTGCATTACATTAATTTATAATTTTTATGTTAAGATCATATTATGTTTATGAGTCTGAATTCTTTGTTGTTGGACAGTTCGCTCTTCGTTGTATTAGTCAGGATGAATTGCTTGAGGCTCTTATCAGAGTCAAATCGCAGTCAACTGGTATTGATGGGATTCCCATACGTTTCATTAAAGTTATTTTTCCTTACATCTCCGAAATTGTCCTACATTTAGTAATTACAATCCTGTCTTCTTCTGTGTTCCCGATTTCATGGAAGACCGCGCGTGTCGTACCTATTCCTAAGACTAGTACCATTAGCAGTTTGAATGATCTTAGGCCTATTTCCATCCTCCCATCTTTGTCTAAAGTTGTTGAACATCTAATCAAGAACCAAATCATTGATCATTGTGGGCATTGTATTTCTTCATCACAATATGCCTTTCGCCGTAGCTTCAATACCACCTCCTTGTTATTAAACTGGACAGATGACATTAGGGCTAATGAAAATAATAGGAAACTATCATTTCTTGTTTCACTTGACTTGACTAAGGCTTTTAACTCTATCTCCTACTCGACTATCATCCTTAAATTAAGAGATAAGTTTAGTTTCTCTAGATCTGCATGTAAATTGATAATGTCTTTCTTGAGCGGCAGGAGCCAATTCGTAGAACTCAATGGCTCATACTCTTCATGTTGTGTCCTTACCTCTGGTGTTCCCCAAGGAATGGTTTTGGGACCGTTACTGTTTCTTTTATACGTGAATTACCTTCCTTATATTTAAGGCACATGTCGACCGTTTCTTTTCGCTGATGACATATTACTCCTGTTTACATCTGAACGTGAGTGTGTTACTACTCTAGAACTCAATGTAAACTCTTGCCTTGATAATATTTCTCGTTGGACTGATTTGAACTCCCTTGCCATAAATCCCCTTAAGACCAAAGCTATGACTTTTGGATTTCTTGACCGACTTACACCTAACCTAAGTTTATCTCTGTCTGGCCATCGTATTGAGTTTGTGAGTGAGCATAAATGCATGGGTGTAATTATTGATAATCAATTAAACTTCGAACCCCATATTGGATCTATAGATAGAAAAGTGTATTTTGTTTTGCGTAGGATCTATTCTACTAATATTTATCTACCATCTAAGGTTAGATGTAGGGTGGCTACCGCACTTATGATGCCGTTAGTGTTTTACGGCTTGGAGATTTATTCGGGGACCACTTTGACAAACTTAATGAAGGTCAGGCGGGTGGTTAATTTTGTTGGTAGATAATTCTACAAATATTCGGAGACGGGGTCATGTCTCTGATTATGTTGCTAAATTCTTGGGTTGCTCATTTAATGATTTTGTTCAGTTTCGAAATTTATTCTTCTTTTACAGAACGTTTAATATCACTCAACTGTGTAATCGTTTTCGTTTTTCCCGCTCTACTAGGAGTAAACAGCTATTGGTACATAGGATAAATTGCTCCATTTTTGTTAGATCATATCTTGTTAGAATAGCTTGTTGGTGGAACTCCCTACCGGTTGAATTGATGATTTTCTCTCATTAGAATAATGTTTTCCGCCTATAACTTATTCGACAATTAAACCCTAACTAACAATAAGTCTTTTTTTACTCTTTTGCCGAATTTCATTTAGGCTTTTCTTTTACCTAGATGGTTGCTAACATTCGGAGATATTATCTTTAATGTAGCATTTATATGCTTATATATTTTTTATCTAATTTGATCAGACAGGCTGGGGAGCCAGATAGGTTAGAACATTTAAATAATAATATAAGATTTAAAAAGATTAAAATTTGATTTGAAATTTAATTTTTATTAATACATATTGTTATTATAATTAATTATTCTTATAATTAATGTTTTTTTAATTGTTATTGATTTACTGAGTTTAGTTTACTCAGGCATTATATATATTAATATTACTATGTAATACGCGTTTTTGGCCTTAAAGGATTTTGTATTACAGTATGGATGAAATAAATAAATAAATGTACTTTTAAACTAGTAAATCACAATAACAAAACCGATCAACAGAAAACAAAGTCGTTTTTTATGAATTTAGGTCAAGCCTCTCGACGGTTCCTGTAGTACACAAGATGATGGGTAATTAAATTTTAATTGGCAAAATTGTGTTACTTGATACTGATAGTATGTTTACATTAATATGTAAACATATGTTTATTTTATGAAAGGTGATGACCTATGGCCTTTTATTTGATGATCTAGATTATATGATATTTTTTTTTATTTTATTAAAGTTCAGCGCATTGTATACATGTATCTGTTGTGTTTAAGTGAAAAAGCACATGAATGTCAGAAAGGCTCTATGTATCAGTTGATCACTTAGTCTCTTGTTTTATTTATCTTTTCTTCACATGTGTCACTACTTTTTTGATTTTACTACTTGAAATAGTGAACATTTGTATAATTTTTAAATAACTTTTTTTTTATTTTTTTATGTGCATACATATGTGAGTATGTCCATATGTAAATGAATAGATATCTACATATATGCGAATATATGTATTTATGTATATAGAAATTAGTTTAGATACAAAGAAATACATGTTTAATAAACAAATATTTCACCGAATCGATCGCAAATAACTCACCGACGGTGTTTTCATAAAATATCTGAAACATTGTAATACAAGGTGTTTTTTTTAGTGGTATAGAACTTCGAATTGAAATAAAACACAAGAAAATCGTTTTAATGTCCATCAATTTGGCTTTATTGGAAGGATAATTTTATGCCATTAACGTTTAAATATGATTTCGGGCATGTGGCCGCCGCGGCTGGCTCGAATAAAGCCAATTCTACAGGTCCAATTTTCAACCACTTTTTCGAGCATATGGGACCGTATGTTGGCAATAACGCCACGAATGTTGGCTTCCAAGTCCCCTAACGTTTCTGGTTTGTTGGCGTAGACGAGCGACTTCAGCGGATGCGTATTATCACATAGAGTAAACATAGTGCGAAAACGATCCATGGTTAACCGAATTAATTGCTCTGATGGACGATTATGTCGACCATAAAATGGACGGAGCTTGCGGTAAACTTCGCGAACTGAACCATTATTTTCGAAATAAATTTGCACGATTTGCAAGCGTTGTTCTTTTGTCAACCTGTTCATGATGAAATGGCAAACCAAACTAAATATTAATCACTTAACAGCTGACAAAATGGCCGCCAGTTAAAAAAGTGATGCCAACTTAAAGTTCTATACCTCAATAAAAAACACCCTATATCTATGTTTGAGACAATTTTTTCCTTAAGTATTTCTACATGAGGTTTGCTTATTGACCCTCTTGAAGTTATTGTTGCTGACGTCGGCTGGGTTGTATTGGATTCAAATGTTATGATTTCTCACTTAAAAAACGTCGTCATCAACTTCTATCAGGTTCTTATATTTTGATAGCACGCTTCTATCGATAGTGACGATATACTATTACGGTATAATTCATAAAAAATATTTTAGGTTTATAACAGGTTTATTTGACAAATTTCACATAGAAATATGTCAAATAAGCACTAAATAAACTTGAAATATTTTTTTGTGAATAATGCAGTTAGAATTTACGACTTCGCTCTTTTGAATCTTTTACAAAGTATATATAGCACAGAGACATAAAATTTCTTTGCTTACATATTAGCATGACGTGAGGAATTTTTTTAAATTATACTTGCTTTGGCATGCTTTTGCATTTCTATAATTTTAGTTGATACTCATACAGATACAGATATAAAATAAAAACTGTTTACAATTTATATATGCTTCAGCATGATTCTAGTTGAAGTCCATATTTATTCCCTAAGTTTGTTTGATACTCATTCATACATATACATTCTTAAAGATTGGAAATCAAAAGTCCAATTTCTGTAGTTTATCTATATTTTTTAAAGATCTGATAGCTATAGAAATGAATAGAGTGAAGATCTTTTATAATATCCCATTTACCTATTTTTAAATTTTGCGTGCTAGAGCTTTCGAAATTCAAAATGTACAACTTTCACTACAAAAAGTGATAATATGATGTGTTGCTGAATATTACACCGTATTGTTATTTATTTTGAACGCTTAAGTTTTCACAATATTTTATACAGGCCAACAAGTTTAGAGAATTTCCAGTATATTAAGCATTCCTAATCAATTCCTCAAAAAAAACCAGACAAACTAGATTCCTTCTTAATTTTATTTTTACTTTCATTAAATTTCAACATTTTGTACATCGTCAAATTACTGTATACTATATTTAGCAGCTTTTTCTCATTTCTTGAGTTAGCTTTAATTGGAAACATTTTAATAGTGATATTAACTTTTTTATTGTATACATTAACAGACTGGCCCACGATGTCGACAATAAAGTTTCTTTCGCTTACTTATATTGAAAACAAATTCTTTTATTTTGTTTTTGTTTTCAATTTAAGTAAGCGAAAGAAACTTTCTTGTTGACGTCGTGGGCCAGGCCGTAAGTAAATCTTTGTGTATTTTAATGCACTTATATGAACCATCAATGCTAAATTCTTCCATTCCTTTTAATGATCTCTTATATCGTTCTACTATTGATGCTTTCATATTGAGTAATATTTTATTCTTCTATTTGTAAATGAATTTTCAATTCTCGACCACCATCAGTTTGTAAGTTTTTTGCTACACGTTCCAATTCAAAAATATTTTCCATAGCTTTGGTTTTTACGAGTGCTATCTATCTATCTCTAATTTTATTTCACATTGTAGTCAATCAATTTACATTTGAATATATTCTCGAATTATATTATTGTCTGCCTTACACTATATTATTAATTTGTCCTTTAGTTTTTTAATTTGAGTAGAAATATTTATTGATAATATCGTTTTTAGTAGATTTCAAATTCAAATTTGTCATTGTTTTTTTTTTTTTTTTTTGATGTTTTATTAAACATTAAAGACAATAAGCCCAGTGTTAGAGCCCGTCTTGGGACTGTCAACTTGAATTTTATCCTCATTTCTCGCTTCCAAAAGTGATAAATCAGTATCAAGGTATTCCCTATTAGAAGTCTGTGAGTAAAAATCATATTCAGCATCATCATCATTATTAGCATCATTAAATAAGATGGTGTAATCAACTATTTTTCCTTTTAAAAATTCCGTTAATGTACTTGTCTCTATCTTGGCTGATGGTTTCTGAGACTTTAAACTTTGACTATTTTCAACTTCTGTCATCATTTTACTTTCTTCTTTCTTGGGAATTGTTTCAACACATTTATAACAATTTATCAGCTCTTTTAAAAGGTATGCTATAGGTTCAAATGTATCTCTTAATTGTTCAAATGTATTTATTTCACCAGTTTCACCAAATCATTTCTTGTCGTCATCAAATGCTTTAAAACTTTATCTTTAATGTTTGCTATCAGGTGTCAGATCGGATTATCAGGTAGCTGGTATGTTTTTCAGATCAGCTTATCAGGTTTTAGGTAGCTGGTCTGGTTTTCAGATCAGCTTATCAGGTATCAGATTAGCTTATTAGGTAGCTGGTCTGGTTTTTAGATCAGCTTATCAGGAGTTGTTCTGATTTTTCATATCAGGTTATCTGGTTCAGATTGGGTTATCGTAGCTTCTCAGGTTACAAGTAGCTGGTCAGCTATAACATTTATATGAATGAAGTTTAAGGTCAGATAAAATACGAAAAAATAAATTTTTATGTACTCAAATCGTTTTCTATAAATTTTGCCATCGGGAAAACACAATTTTTTTT
Source organism: Nowickia ferox (assembly GCA_936439885.1). Taxonomy (NCBI): domain Eukaryota; kingdom Metazoa; phylum Arthropoda; class Insecta; order Diptera; family Tachinidae; genus Nowickia; species Nowickia ferox. The sequence continues at coordinate 44,815,538 of OW387027.1, read as the reverse complement.
TCAAATACCGACGGAAATATATCATTATTATTATATTTTTTTTCAAATGCCGACGGGAAAATCATGAAAATGATTTTTCCTAATGCCGACGGGAAATTTGTGGGTGTGTCTAGCTGTAGGAATTGAAGTCTGGCTGTTATTGGTGGAGCACGGGGCGTTGTTGTAATATGTGTCCGTCAAAATCTGTGTGCATGTATGTATGTATGTCTTTGGGAATTTAAGACTTATTGTAATTTATGAGAGGCGAAGTGTTCATGTAATATGTAACCGTGGCAATTTGTGTGTTTTTATCTCTGTAGGAGTTTAAGGCTGATCGTGGTTTGATGTGGGTGAGGGTGTTGTTGTGATGTCATATCGACATTTGGTGCTATAAAATATTGTCATATATCTGAACTTCTAATCCTACTATGTTTTTTATATTGGAGGATGAGATTGCTTTATATTTTGTCAAGCTTAAATTTGTCCAGTGTTAAAGTTTGTCGGTCAGAAATTTGTTTATATTTGGATAAATATTAATTTCAGATTTTGTAAAATTCTTGTGTGTGTATGTGTGTGTGTGCGGGATAGAGTTTGGCTGTCTGTGATCAGTTTATTTATTTGAGTAAATTTCTCTTCTTCGACTGGCTTGGGGACGGTTTGTATGTTTTCATGATGTAGATATGTCAGTGTGATTGTTAAAATCCAATAAATACTTGAGCATGGGTAAGAAATTTGATAATATGTGTACATATGTATCTACAAATTGATTTTATGTACATACAAATAAGTCTGTGGCTCCCTCTTTAAAAACAGTTTTTGACATGTGCGGTCTTTTAATGTGGTTGTAAATATTCGCCTGGTCTTTGTGTATAGATGTGAAATATCTCCGTATTTTTTTTTATTTGAAATTAAAAAATGTTCCTTTAATTTTTGGATATAGTTACTTAAGAGTTTGTGAGGAGTTTCTCTTTTATGTAAAATTGAATTCCTCTCTAGTTGTAGTAACTATAGTAGAAATATTTAATATATTTAATTTTCATTTGTTTAAAGTTGATGTAGCCTATATATATAGTCAATGTTAGAAATATTTCGATATAAAAATTTTTCCAAGAATAGGCTTTTTCTTTACCTTTTACATTTATTTTAGAACACCTTGCATTGACTTTAAAAATTGCCAATAATTTTGAAAATAAACTGATCTAGCAGACTAGCTTAATTGATTATAGCTTTTTTGTTAGCCAGTTTGCTTCTTTTTACTTTTTTTTTATTATTGATAAACATTTAAAATTAAAAGGGAGTTTTATGATGAAATTATTATACTCATTATTGTTGAAAACATCCAATACTTCTTTTTGTAATGAAAATCATTCGAATTAGTTTTGAAACTTTGCACGATTTTTTTTTTCATTCATATTACTTAATTTAAAAGACTTTCCGGTCTTTCTATTATTCGATCATCAGTAAAACTGCAGTAGCTGAGCTCCTAACTTGCTGTTTCAAATTAAATTTCTATGTCAATTGGTCCGGTATTGAATAAATGGTGCTTTTATCTTAAACTCTGATGCAGTTACAAGCTCTTGAAATTCTTTCATATACGAGTAGTAGCTTTGTTGGAATCTTAGATATATATCATATAGAACTGGATAACGTTCACTTTTAAATTTTACGTTAAGATCATCATATAGATATGAGACTGAATTTAAATGTACTTTTAAGTTAGTCAAATCTCAATGAACAAACTTATTTTCTTCTTGATAAGCGATCAACAGAAAACGAAGTCGTTTTCTATGAATTTAGGTCCAGCCTCTCGATGGTTCGTGTAGTATACAAGATGACTTTGTATGTCAGGATTTCTGCCTGTCTTTGTCGGCGTTGTGGGTAATTAATTAATCTTAAAATTTTAATTACCCAAATTGTGCTACTTGATAATGTTACTATGTTTACATTATTAGGCTATATGTTTATTTTATGAAGGGTAATCGACTATTCCTTTTATTTGATGCTCTAGATGATATGTTTTTTTTTCTCATTGTATTAAAGTTCAGCGTATTGTATACATATTTTTCCTATGTTTACCTGTGCTTTTTTGTGTTCATGTCAGACGGGCTGTTCATATACCATTCTGCTGACATACCTCTACTAGTTTTTCCTTTCGTATGAGTTTCAAGATGAATTCGGTGGATCTTGAAATCAGTACAAAATAAATTATAATTAAATTCAAAATGTATTCGTGGGATCTTGAATATAAAACGAGTTTTCAAGATGAATTCGGTAGATCTTGAAAACAAAACGAGTTTTCAAGATAAATTCGGTAGATATTGAAAACACGGCAAAGCAAAAGAAATAAACTCGAGATGAATTCGGGGGATCTTGAGTATATATATAAAAAATAAATTATTTCAAGATGAATTCGGTAGATCTTGAAATAAAAAAAAATTAATTAAAATTAAATTCAAGATGTATGCGGTAGATCTTGAATACTAACTGCTATTTATTATAGAAAGCCCAAGATGAATTCGGTAGATCTTGTATGCTTCCTTTCAAAAATTAGAACAAGCCTTTACATGTCCATGCCTCATCATGTCCGTTCTGCGTAATATACAGGTAGTGCCCCTGCTTACCGCACTAAGACGTCCAGCTCGTCCTGATTGCTTGTTGCCTAAACTTATCGTCTTATAATAATTATTATTTTAAGCTTTTGATGAATTCGGGGGATCTTGAGTATATATATAAAAAATAAATTATTTCTTGTTTGATTGCTTGTTGCCTAAACTTATCGTCTTATAATAATTATTATTTTAAGCTTTTGAGAAGTATTTTCCCATTTGCATAGTTTGTTCGTTTTAAGTTACAATCTGTACAAAGCCTGCATATGTTTTATAGCATGCATGCTTACAAAAGCATGTACGTGGTTGTTGTTATTTTACTTCTGTTAGTACGATGTTATTTAGTCTGCATGAGCGTGGTTGTTGTGTTTGTTGTGTACTTATAAAAACAGTTGTGTAGTTGTTGGTATTATTTCTGTTGGTAAGCTTTCAATAACAAAAAAAAAAAATGTAAATTAAATAAAACAAATATACAGTGTTGGAAGAAAATATAGAGTGATTTGTGACTAAATATTTGTAAACTAAAATAGACAAATATACAGTATCGGGAAAAAGTATAGAGTCATTTGTGACGGAACGTTACAACTTTGACCTACGGCTTACATGGAAACTAAAATTAACTCAGTTACATTGGCTGAATGGTAGAAATTCCACCCTGAGTCTAGATTGTAAACTTTTGATATCCAAGTCGCTCTTGAAACCTATATGATGCTACGGAATACAGCTATGGGGCACTGCTTAAGCTTCCAATATAGAGAGAATCCAACGAAGGCAAAACAAAATTTTAAGACCAATAACATCGGCTAGATGGTACATCAAAAATTCTAATTAACATCGTGATTTAAATATGCCACTAGTGACTGAAGAAATTAAAAAATACGCATGCAAATACTTAACTAAACTCGAGTCCCATCCTAATCCCGCTGCTCGTAACATCTTGAATTTTACTAGACACATCCGCTTAAAAATGAGGGATACTATGGCTCTAATACTCAACACTCCAGATGAAACAGCTTGAAAATATTTTTGTGCTTAATACGGTTACTATCACTAAATTTATGCCTGACCATGGTTGGGCCTAATTATTATATCTAGATTTCAAATTTTAATACTTATTGTTAGTTCATTTTCTGAAGATGACGCATGAAAAAAAAAATAAAATTTAAATTTTTCTTTGGTTTCTTATTTTTTTTTTGGATTTAGTCTTTTTATTGTAGGTGAAAACTTTTCTTACTTTATGTAATTTGGTTTCTGCCCAATTTTCCAGATTTTGAGCTTGTTTATTTGTATAGGTATTTAGTAGATATATAATAACAATAATAGTTATAAATATCATTGTCATTAGTTTCATTTTTATTTTAAAAAAATTATTTAATTATATATTTTTTTAATTTTAATTTGTGTTATTTCGAATTTTATTGAAGTTATTTTCCGTTGTAATTTGTCTGCCTCTTCGGTTTCGGTTGTATAGGTGAGCTGACGCTCCACTATTCGTAGGTCTTTCTTTGACCTGTTTAATCTTCCACCTCTCGATTTTGTATTGTTTGGAAGCTGAAATATTGGGAAAACTGGCTCTTTTGGTTTCTTCGGTTTAAGGTTTTTTGGTTTAGGACCTCTTTCTATGATGTATGGCTTATGTTCTGGCTGGCAGCCCTCCCTGATCAGTTGCGCCCAGCGTTCTTCGGTTTCTTTAAGCTGTTTTAGCACTTTCTTCCACTTCCTCCCATTCAGTGTTAACAAAAATTAAAAATAAATTTTCCTTTGTAACAGAATTTCAACTAAGCATAAGCTGCGTGTGTTCAAATTTTGTTTTTAAAATCCACATAAGGATAAGGAGAATTTGCTTTTGTCCTTTTGATTGCAAAATAAATTTCATTGTTTTCGCAGGATAGCAATGTGATGTATTAAAAGTGTAATACACAAGCATTTGCTTAGTAATCAAATTATATAGTAAGTTCGCTTTTCTCATTTTTACTTATTCTAATATACATACATTCATACATTTTGAATTACATTGTACCAGGCTATGTGTGTGTTTTTGTATATTTGAAGTTCAGTGCCATTTCGCTTTAGTCATAGTAACAATTCATTCAAGTCAAGATAATTCAAACTTTAGCAATACCCAGCGTTGACCGTAAATTATAAGGATATTATATTACCAAAATTCCATTGTTTATGACTAAGTGTGTTTGCAATTAAAAATTTTTACTAACCTATCTCAAGAAGACGTTGACTTTAAGTTATTATAATTTGTTTGCATACTTTTGAATATTATCTAGGCATGGTCAGTTCTCGCTTAACCTTCATAGTGAACAGACGTCTTAGCGATTTTTTTTTTCATATACATATTAAACAAACAAAAAATCATAAAAAATATTCGTAATACATAATAACCGTAATACATACATATTAACTTTGATAAATAAGCAAAGCAAATATTGCTGATATTATTTTTAAATAGCAAGAAACAAAAAACAAAAACAAACAAAAACCGCAATCAAAGTGCCCTTGAGGAATACTCTACATGAGTACCTCAAAAACAAAAAATTGTGAAGTGAGTTCAAACGGCAGAAATGCATATTTTACTGTGAGTTCTGAAGCTCTCAATGTTAACAATAAAAATAAAAACTCTGATGATTGTCTTTTTTTAACGGCAAAGCCACTTTTTCGTCAGCGATCAACTTCGCTTTGTCCAATGCCAACAAGTGATTCGTTAACATTACAGTTGCCTAGTACATCTTCATATAAGTCAGCGATATCATCCCCTTCGGGCTCGTGTTCATCACTTAACAAAGTTATCACTACAGATAACATCAGTTCAAAACCCAAAGTCCAAGTCGGTATGGACAGATATATAACTGTGGTAAAGCGTGGCCGAAGCCCAAAATCTTCTAAAATTTCATCTGCTCCAAAAATGTCTAGGGATAACAGCGCGTCCTCTATTAATCGTCAAAATCGTTTTTCAATATTGCAAGACAATAACGAGAAGCCCGCTGCATCATCGCAAAAGTCTTTTAAGCCACCAGCTATCTATCTGAGAGAAAAAAATTCTAACGCGCTTCTAAAAAAACTGCTGTCGGCCATTGGTGAAAATACTTTCCACATCATTCCAATTAAACGAGGTAATATTGATGAAACTAAAATCCAAATTTATGATGAAAAAAATTTCCGAAAAATTGTTAGCGAATTTGAAAAAAACAAAACAAATTTTTACACTTACCAACTTAAGAGTGCTAAAGGCCTACAGATAGTATTAAAGCGCATAGATTCATATGTTGACCCCGAAGAAGTAAAATGTGCACTTCTTGAAAAAGGATTTAAGGTTAAAAATGTTACCACTATAATTAACAGAGAAAAGGTCCCACAACCCCTATTTTGGGTTGAATTGGAGCCGAATGACATGCAGTTGAAAAAAATGAAACGCATCCTATTTATAATGTAAAGTTTCTATTACACCGAAAAATCACAGTTGAAGAGTTACGTAAGCGTTCAGGTCGCGTACAGTGCCATAATTGCCAAGAATATGGCCATACAAAATCCTATTGCAATTTACCTACAGTTTGTGTTATCTGCGGTGAATTGCATGGTACTGCTAGCTGTACTAAGCCAAAAGAACAAGCAGAAAAAAAATAATGTAGTAATTGTGGAGGCAATCACACCGCTAACTACAGAGGATGCCCTGTGTATTCTTTCGTTAAACAGGCTATGGGTCAAAAACCTAAATTAGTTCCAGCTCAATCAACTAACGCTTACTCTGTCACTTTTCCTCCAATGAGCCAACCTAGTACCTCACGTGTACCGTATGCCTATGCTGTTAAAATAAATTCTATTCCCACGCAGAAAGTGTCCCCACCAAGTAATTCAACAAATGCGAACACAAGTTTTAATTTCAGTCGCCTTGAAGCCACTATTGATAATCTGGTGCAAACTATAAACAATTTCACAACAAATATTTATGACTAATATGATGCAAGAAATGCTTCGAATGCAGAATACTCTGCTTCAAGCATTAATTAACAAGCCATGAACACGTTAAAAATATGTTTCTCGAGCACTTCCTTACGGAAAAAGATATTGATATAATGTTGGTCTCTGAGACTCATTTGACTTCGAGAAGCCTTTTCAAAATCAATGGCTACAACTTATATGATACAAAAGACCCTAGAGGAAGAGCATGCGGTGGATCGGCAATTCTAATAAAGTCAAGACTCAAGCACTATATTCTTGACAACGTTTTTGAAGAAAATCTACAAGCTAGAAATATTTGCGTCAAAAATTTTTTATTTAACTAAACTCGAGTCACACCCTTATCTGCTTGCTCGAAATATCTTGAACTTTATTGGACACATCTGCTTAAAAAAGAGGGACACAAGGGCTCTAATACTTACCACACCAGATGAAACTGTTTGAAATTATTTTTTTATTTTTATTTTTTGCTTTGCACAACTCTTATGTATTGTGAATTACTATCACTAAGTTTATGTCCGACACTGGTCGGGCCTAATAATTATATTTAGATTTCAGATTTGAATACTAATTGTTAGTTCATTTTTGAAGATACAATAAATAAATATATGTATGCATAAAAAAAAAAAAATTTTGTAAAAATTTCGTTATATCATCAATTTACTCCCAGATTTTCAATCACTGAGGATCAATACGAGGATTTCTTCAAATCTCTTGGACCTTGTTTTGTAGCAGCTGGCGACTACAATGCAAAGCATACGTTCTGGGGTTCGCGTCTTGTTACACCTAGAGGTAGAGCGTTGTTCACCACAATTTCAAAAATGGGTTTGGACGTCATTTCGAGTGGGCAGCCCACTTACTGGCCTACTGACATACAAAAAATTCCGGATGTTATAGATTTTGGCGTCATGAAAAATATTTCTAGAGATTTAGTTCATGTTGAAGCTTCTCTAGATCTCTCCTCCGATCACTCTCCCACTATCGTTACAATCTGTAATCCACTAAGAAGTAACTTACCTCATCCATATGTGAAGATGGTCAATCGTGTTAATTGGCTGAGATTCAAAAAATATCTTAGTAGTCATTGCACAGAAAACATAACGCTAAGTACATCCGATGATATTGAATCTAACATTGCGAATCTTAACGGAAATATTAAACAGGCTGCTGAACATGCTACTACCTCCCACCCGCAGACTGGGTTTAATAGAATTTATTCTACGGATATTGAACGTCCCGTAAGTGAAAAAAGAAGAGCTAGAAGGGAATGGCAGCAACACAGATCACCCCAACATAAAATCAGGTTTAAAGAGTGCACTAAACGACTCCAAGAGTTGCTTGCATCTGAAAAAACTGCATCTCTTAAAAATTATCTGAAGGTCTTGATGTTACACCAGCATCTAATTATTCTTTGTGGCGCGCTGCGAGGAAGCTTAAATTACCCGTTGAGTTTAAACCAGCCCTGCGCACTTCTACCGGAGGTTGGGCAAGAAACGATACTGAAAAAGGTAACATATTTGCTGAGCATTTAAAACCCGTATTTACCCCAAACACATGTATGGGTGTTGCTGATTTGCCATGTGTAGCTGCTCTACCCCCTCGTCCCTTAAAGTTTAAGATGCGTGATGTACAAAAACTAATTGCTGAACTCAACCCAAAAAAAGCTCCGGGTATTGATGAAATTAGTAATAAGATGCTGATGAAGTTGCCTCGTATTGCAATTAGAATTCTGCTATTCATTTTTAATGCCATTTTAAGACTGGAGTATTATCCACACAGATGGAAGCTTGCCAAGGTCAAAATGATTCCAAAGCTGGGCAAAGATCTTACCAAGGCTGAGTCATACAGGCCAATAAGTTTACTGCCAACAATGTCAAAGCTCTTCGAAAAGTTACTCATGATCAAATTGTCCCCAATTCTAACTGATAATGCGTGCATACCGGATCATCAATTTGGTTTTAGAAGTCAGCATAGCACCATTGAACAAACGCATAGATTGGTTCAATTTATAAGAAGAACACTCGAAGAAAAGAAGTATTGTTCTTCCCTCTTTATTGATGTTTCTCAAGCATTTAATAAAGTGTGGCATAGAGGCCTAATTTTAAAATTGAAGACATATCTACCAATAAACATTGTTAATCTTCTGCAAAGTTATATTCTTGCTCGAAAGTTCACTGTTGTGGAAGGAGACTTCATGAGTGCGTCCGAATCAATCTCATCCGGTGAGCCACAGGGGAGCATACTGGGCCCAGTCTTGTATTTGGTTTATACTTGTGATATGCCTTTGAGCAGCAATATCCATACATCTACATTTGCTGATGATACAGCCTGCCTTAGTATGCACGAAAACCCTCACGAGGCTTCCCGATACCTACAAGAACATATTACACAGCTGGAATTATGGTTAAACTTATGGAGAATTAAGGTAAACGAACAAAAGTGAGTTCAGGTAACATTTACTCTGCGAAAAGATACCTGTTCACCCATTCGAATCAATAATCAAGTTGTTCCTCAACATTCACATGTAAAATACCTTGGTATACACCTTGACCGACGGATAACATGGAAACACCATATTAACTCTAAGCTAACACAAATGAAACTAAAATTAACTCAGTTACATTGGCTGATTGGTAGAAATTCAACCCTGAGTCTAGATTTCAAACTTTTGATATACAAGTCGCTTTTGAAACCTATATGGTGCTACGGAATTCAGCTATGGGGCACTGCTTCAGCTTCAAATGTAGAGAAAATCCAACGAAGACAAAACAAAATTTTACGGTTAATAACATCGGCTCCATGGTACATAAGAAACTCAAATTTACATCGTGATCTAAATATGCCACAAGTGACTGAAGAAATTGCAAAATACTCAGGCAAATATTTAACTAAACTCGAGTCACACCCTAATCCGCTTGCTCGAAATATCTTGAACTTTACTGGACACATCCGCTTAAAAAAGAGGGACACAAGGGCTCTAATACTTACCACACCAGATGAAACTGTTTGAAATTATTTTTTTATTTTTTGCTTTGCACAACTCTTATGTATTATGAATTACTATCACTAAGTTTATGTCCGACACTGGTCGGGCCTAATAATTATATTTAGATTTAAGATTTGAATACTTATTGTTAGTTCATTTTTGAAGATACAATAAATAAATATATGTATGCATAAAAAAAAAAAAAATCTAGGCATGGTAGCACTGATGTCAACTTTTGAGACTCAAAACGCGTAAAATTTTTTTAAAATATTGTTTAAACGGGCTAAACTAAAGAAAAATATACTTTTAGCGCAAAATAAAGTCAAATTTTTCGAATAAGCGCGAAAAGGGGCTAGTTTTAAAATGTTTCTATTGAAAATCAAAACAACAAACAGATTTTGGTAAAGTAGTTTATTAGAAAATAGATCACTAACATGAGATCAAAGCTTGAGATCATAGCTTGGGATATTACACTTCAATAAGGTACATATTTCATATTACATTTCAATAAGGTACATACGTAGATTAAATAGTATATACATACATATATAATTGTCGTTTATATACAAATGTATGTATGTTTACATACATACGTATAAACAGCCCAGAAAAAATCGCAAAATAAAAATCAAAAACATGCTAGGAACATATTTCTAACATTTAGTTCTCTTTATATAGCGATAAATATGTGCTCTGTATAACAAAACGGCAAAAAAATTTTAAACTAAATCTACAGCTGCAATGTAAATGCAAAACAATGTGATACCGTTAGCTTGTATTTGGCAGCTTAATTGAAAAAAACATTTAACATATTCATTTTATTGTATTGTATCATGTCTACAATAATAATAATTTAAATAATACTTAAAAAAAACTTTGCGATATAACGAACTTATCGGCCTGACATTATATCGTTAGTTATACCGGGATTTGCCTGTAGATTTAAAATTCATCGTTATTAAATAAAATCTCGATTTCTCGCTTTTCCAAAAACATACATTATCTGTTTTTGGGCTTTACTGAATATATTTTAAAGCACGAACAATTTGGAAGAAATAGAAGATTATTCTATATTCTTCTAGTTTTTTAAATTGGTAAAGCAAACTAGCCAAATAAAATTAGTAAAGAGTCGATATTGCTAGATTAAAGGAAAAAAAGTTCAAAAAGATTAAAATGTAGCCATATCGAGCAAAAAGTAAAAAGGCGCTAAAAGGGCTGAAAGATAAATGTAAAAAGTGCTAGATTTGCGCGTTTTTTAGTTTAGGGCCAATTTTTTTTTCGCGTTTTGATTGACTGAAAATGAGCTAAATCTAGCCCCAAAAGGGCTAAGTTGGCATCACTTTACAAAGGTGCTAAAACCAAAATACAAATAAGTACAATATTTATAATTGTAAATTATGAGGAGTTGCTCACAGCAGTCATATTTTTTCGTGTTATAACTTTAAAACGTGTTAATTTATGAATATCAAAATTGACTTTAATAAATAAACAAATAAGCTTTGCATAAATTTGTTATATAGTAAGAAATAACAAAAACAAAGCCGCAAACAAAGTGACATTGAGGAATACCCTATGTGAGTACCTCGAAAACGAAAAATTGTGAAGTGTGTTCTAACGGCAGAATTGCTCATTGCTATGAAATTTTTAACGCAAAAAATAAAAATAAAAAATATGATGATAGTCTTTTTCTAACTTTGCTTAGTCTAATGCCAACTAGTGATTCGTTAACATTACCGCTACCTAGCACTTCTTCATTTGAGTCAGCGATCGTGTTCATCAGTTAAGCAAGTTATCACTAGAGATAAGAGTAGCCCAACACCCAAGGTTCAAGTCGGAATGGACAATGGTAAAGCGTGGGCGAAGCCCAAATTCTTCTAAAATTTCATCTGCTCCAAAGATGTCTAGGGATAACAGCGCATCCTCAACTAATCGTCAAGATCGTTTTGCATTATTGCAAGACAATAACGACAAATAGGCTGCATCAACTTAACGCACTTCTTAAAAACTACTGTCGGCCATTGGTGAGAATACTTTCCACATCACTCCAATTAAACGAAGAAATATTGACGAAACAAGAATTCAAATATATGAAAAAAAAAGATTTCCCAAATATTGAGACAGAATTTGAAAAAATAAAACAAGATTTTACACACACCAACTGAAGAGTGCTTAATGCCTACATATAGTATTGCAGGGCATAGATCCATCTGCTGACTCCGAGGAAATAAAATATGCGTTCATTGACCGAGGATTAAAGGTAAAAAATTTTACTAATATACTAAATAGAGAAAAGGTTCTCCAAATCCTATTTCGTGTTGAACTGAAGCCGAATGACATGCAATTGAATAAAAAATTAAATCCAGTACAGTGCCATAATTGCCAATATTATGGCCATACAAATCTACCTACCGTCTGTGGTATCTGCAGTGAATTGAACGGTACTGCTATCTGCCAAGATCAAGCAGCAAAAAATTTAGTAATTGTGGAGGAAATCACACCGTTAAATAAAGAGGATGTCCTGTGTATTCTTTCGTTAAAGAGACTATGGGACAAAAACCTAAATTAGCTCCAGCTCAGTCAGCAAACGCTTACTCCGCCACTTTACCTCAAATGAGCCAACCAATTACTTTACGTGTATCGTATGCCGATGCTGTTAACATAAATTATATTCACACACAAAAAGTTTCACTGCCAAATAACTCAACAAATACAAACTCAAGCTTTAATTTTAATCGCCCTGAAGCTACTATTGATAATCTGGTGCAAAGTATAAACAACTTTATAGCAAACATAACTAGCTTTATGCAAGAAATGCTGCGAATGCAAAATACACTGCTTTAAGTAATAAACAATGAAAAGTTTAAAAATATGTTTCTGGAACGCAAACGGCATTCGCCAACACAAAAATGAACCCGAGCACTTCCTTATAGAAAAAATATTGATATAATGTTGGTCTCTGAGACTCAATTGACTTTCAGAAGCGTGTTTAAAATAAATAGTTATACTCTATATGATTCAAAGAACCTGAGTGTTAGAGCATGCGGTGGATCAGCAATTCTAATTAAGTCAAGACTCAGGCACTATATCCTTAAAAACTTTTTTGGCGAATTTCGTGATATCATCAAATTACTCATCTTTCAGATTTTCAGTTATCGAAGATCAGTATGAGAAGTTCTACAAATCGCTTAGACCTTATTTCGTGGCAGCTGGCGACTACAATGCAAAACATACCTACTGGGGCTCGTGTCTTATTACACCTAGATGTCGAGCGTTGTTTAATACAATTTCAAAAGTGGGCTAGGGTCAACTAGCTAGGATTCAAAAAATATCTTAGTATTCACTGCGTAGAAAACATTCAGCTTAGATCACCCGCGGATGTTGAATCTACCATTTCCAACATATCTTGTATGTAAAAAAAGAGAGCTAGATGAGAATGTCAACAACTCAGATCACCCCTAAATAAAATTAAACTTAAAAATTTTACTAATCGACTCAAAGAATTGCTATCGTCGGAAAAAACTGCATAACTGGAAAAAGATCTAGAAGGCCTCGATGTGAAGTCTGCATCTTATTACTCTTTATGACGCACTGCTAGAAATCTTAAAAGACCCGTTGAGCTTAAATCACCACTGCGCACTTCGACCGGAGGCTTGGTAATAAGCGATAGTGAGAAAGGTAACTTATTTGCTGAACATTTAAAATCTGTATTCACTCCCAATTCATGTACAGGTGCTACTGATTTGCCGAGTATAGTTCCTCTACGTCTCTTAAGCGTTAACTATGTGAAGCACAAAAACTAATTGCTGAACTCAACCCGTGGAAAGCTCTAGGTATTGATGGAATTAGTAACAAGATGCTGATGAACTTGCCTCATATTGCAATAAGAATCGTGCTACTTATTTTTAATGTCATTTTAGGAATGCAGTATTTTCCACATAACTGGAAACTTGCGAAGATTAAAATGATTCCAAAGCCGGGCAAATATCCTACCAAGACTGAGTCATATAGGCATATAAGCTTACTGTTTAAATATGTTATTTTTGTACCTTTATATATATAATTCTTGAATTTTATTGAACTTTTATAATGATAATTTTGAATTTAAACTATATGTAAATTTATACATAGTTTCCATAATTAATTTTATACATGAATTACCAACTCCAACTTTTTAATAAACGTTAATTACTGAATACTTTTCATCCCTGTGTTGTATGGCAGTCAAATCTTTTTAATAAAGTACAGTATTCATTCCTTTTGTTACACTTAAATTGGTAACACCTATCCCCATTGGCTTCCTAATTACATGTACATAAGTATACGCTTTTGTTCATGGCCCTTCGCTAAATAAAATGATTAGGTTAAAAAATTTTATTAAAATCTAAGAAACGAATCTTTCCAAGATTCAATAAAGTTTCATTATTTATTCCAAAAATTTAACTTTAAACTCAAGGGCATCCCTGTTTAAAAACATAAAACATACAGTCCGTACATACTTACATACATACATACATTCACACAGGTCTCTCAACAAAAGTTGCAAACATAAGAACGGAAAGAAACCCCAATAACGTGAAGAAGTACTTGGAAATCATATTATTATTTAAAAAATAGCACAAATATATTATAGCAGATTGATGTCAGTCATATGATTTGTTTTCACTTCCCATAGGTCGGTGAAAATATTTTCGTTGTTTTCCATCCAAAGAATACATTTGTTTCACATATTTTTGATAATTATTACCGCTGCATCTATTTTTAAGTTGAAAATGTATCAATTGTTATATATTCTTTTTCAAGCGATTTTTTGGTATTTGAAGGAAAATCTCTTTTGAATTGACTTTAACTTTCGCTTATTTGTCAAAAATCAACTCTTATGATGATGGTGTTCCACCTTCCGGCTAGCACAGTTCATTTATTTTTAATGTGACGTACTATTTCATCCAATTTTGAAAAATATTATGAAACTGAAACTATTGAAAACTAAAACAAATTTTCTTATTTTTATTTTTATTTGTTTTTAAAAAACAAATTAATATATAAATAATATAAACTTTGTTGTCGACATCGTGGGCCGTAAATAGTGCCACAAACTGCAAATAATTGAAGTGTATCCACCTGAAAATAGACGGCTATCATTGTAAGAATTATGTATCGACAAATAAACAATAAATAATGTTATTTCAAAAGAGTTTTCGAAGCCTTTTTTCATATATAGTATAAAAATAGCCTGCGAGACAATACAAACTTAAAAATGGAATATCTCTTGATTTTGACCTAATCTTTTGAAACGGAGTATACTATTGTGTTCTACGACCAAAAATTAAGTTGGGGAGTCTAAGCGTTTTTCTGTGTCATTTGACGTAATTACAGTGTGATTATATAAAATTAATTTATAAAGAAATAAAAAAAGGCTCATAAAACATGTACATGCATATCGCTACCTCAATATAGAAAGGACATAACTTATTAATTTTTTTAAATCCAGTTTCTTGTATTTTTCGATAGAGGAACATCTAATGTGTCGAAAAATGCAAAAATATCGACTTCGAAAAAATAATGAGTTAGGGTTAAGGTAACGATGTGTACATAGGTACAAATGTTAAAGTTTTAACCAGAAGAGTTTTACACTGGATAAGACTTGACTTGGAACATAAAACCTATTCCTTTGTTTTGTTTTCACGAGATTTTGGTAAGAGAAAATCCTTTCGACATTTGCAGAGGTGTGAGGCATAGACAAAATTCCTTAACCTGCTATCGATATATAAGCGGAGACTTTTGCAAAATAAATGGTAATAAATCTGGAACTTCTAAACTACTAGGCTTTATAACACATGTCTTCTGGCTTAAGCGGGAAAGGAGTTACAGTGGAACTAAAAAAGGTTCTGAGGCTTGTAACTTTTTTAAAAACTTTATAATATACCTAAAAGTTCACGATTTATAACGATTTATTTTGCAAAAGTCTCCACTGTGACTGTAGACCAGAAACTGCATATATTTTCTGTTGTTAATGGTTTCAGTTTTTCCACATCAGCCTATACTCTATACTGGTTGCTAATATTTTAAAAATGTTGATTTTCGCTGGGAAACATTTGAATTAAAAGCGATATAATGCTGTTGATTTTACCGATAAATCATTTTCAGGGCAAAACTTACTAAACCAAACTGACATTTCATTTTCAAAGTACACTTTTGCGCTTAGAACTTGACAGAATTTAACATACAACTTTTAACAATTTTCTTTAAACTGATTTAAAACAGTTGTTTCAACATAATTTGGGTTTATATGACCTGCATTTCTAAGTTGACTATGAGAGTATCAAATGTGTGAGGGGAGTATTACGGTACTTTTTCATGTCAAATAGTATCCAAAAAAGTATGAACGTACCAAATTTCCCATCATTTCCCATTTTTCAGATGGAAATCTATCTATGTTCTAAACTTCATTAAAATCGGTTTGAACTTTTTGGAGGGACAGAAATTTCCCCCTATCGCCCTCCTGGTCCTAATTTTAAAAATGTACTTGGCCTATGTGACTTTTTGGACGCAGATCTATCTATGTTCTAAATTTCATTAAAATCGGTTTGGACGTTTCAGAGGGGCAGAAATTTCCCCCCTATCGCGGTCCTGGTCCTAGTTTTAAAATTTTCTCTCCGTAAGAACCCTCCTCGTACTTCAAGAAATATTATAAAAAAAGAATTGGTGAAATCGTTCCAGCTGTTCTCAAGATTTGCGCTTAGCAACACATTCAGCGATTCATTTTATATTATAGATTAACTTACTTATATTATTAAAATCACTATTTCTGAAAGGGGCGTAAGTATATAGGAATTGCTTGTTCTCCCAGAAAGCAATTAAAATAGATAACGATAGATAACGGAATTTCACTACCAGGGGGCGCTGTAGGCAGTAAAGGTTTGTGTCTTCGCTAAATACTGGTATTATAGCTGCCATATGGTTGTTAAAAAGGGTAAAAGGAGTGTGTATTTGCTAAATAATGGTGTGAGCGTTGCCATAGTGAGATGAAAAAAGGGTAAAAAGGATAGTGAATTGGCTAAATGAAGCATGTTTATGCCAGATGGCAACGACGTAAATAGGTGAAATGTATGTGAGTTGGCTAAGTCTTGATCAATGTATCTGAGTTTACCCCAAAAGTAATTAAATTTATCTAAATAGGTTTTGGGTAAGCAGCTGTGTGCTAGATAAGTGTAGATGACAGTAGTGGATAAAGGGGAGATAATAGCGGGTTGTGAGTTTGCTAAGTCTGGATCATTTTGGCTTACCCAAAAGTAATTAAATTTATTTAAATTGGTTTTGGATGAGCTAAAAAAGTTTTGGTGTGCTAAAGAAGTCTAGATGGCAGTAGTGGAGAAAGGAGATAAAATAACGGATTGTGAATTGTTAAGTGCCAATCGATGAGGCTTGGCTTATGGTGCTAAGTAGTAAATGGAGTTGGGATTTGTATTTAACGCCTAATAGTATGCACGCATGAATAGTAGTTGGAATTGATAAAGGTATTTTGTGTTGTTATACACGCGAACCGCAGCAAAAAAAGTTAAGATTTTTTTCATACTTTTTTTTCGTACTTTTTTTGAGAATGGTAACGGCTAACAATAGGTTCTTTTGTATACAGGTATGATGATGATGATGATGAGCCAGCCAAGGCATTAGTGGAAGTATTGGTGTATGAGTTTGTTTTATCGAATTGAAAAGAAAGTATTTGATGATTTAGGGAAAATATGTTGTACATATGTATGTTATTTAGTAAAGGCACACGCCATGTGTTCGTATAAAATTTCTAATTGATATTTTTGTTTAATTATTTCCATATGTAAATTCTATTATTTTTTTTTATATTGTTAATTTTGTTAGAAAAAAAATGTGTGTGCGGAGCTTCATAGTAAAAAGGAGACGAATTCCTAGATTTGTGAGTGCATGTGCGAATAGAAAATATGTTAATTAGGGTTAGGATTTTATAAGTAAACGATCGTGAGTGGAATAGGAAAGGGTTTAAAATGTAGTGAATTTGGTCAGCGTTACACGTGTATGTATGTATGTATGGATAGGAGTGGATGTGTGTATGGATATGACTGTGGAGTGAGGGAACAAATGCAATGTTTATGTGCATTAGCTTATCTATTGATATTTTGTTTGTATTATGTTGTTGTTGTTGTTGTTGTTGTTGATTTTGAGTATAAAGGTCCAATCGTGGAACATTTTAAACTTAGTCAGTCAAGTTTCATTCGTCTTGATCGTGCTTATTAAAGTGAAAAGAAGGAGTGTTACCAAATCAATATATAAATAAGTGGGAAATAATATTATAAACGAATTTAATATACTAAACAAAGTAAAAAAAAAAAATAAACAAAAATTTAACTTGAATATACTAAATAAGGAACAAAGGTTTGAATATACTAAATAAAGAACAAAAGTTTGAATATACTAAATAAAGGACAAAATAAGTGGAAATATAATTTAAAAAAAAATGAGTTTCAAGTGTAGTGTTTGCTCAAATGCATACTCACGTATGCAAAAATTAAATAACCATTTACTGGTACATAGGCCCTGTACATATTGCGGCCATGTATCTCTAACCACATTTGAGAACAAGGAACATGCTAAGCTCCATGAGTGCCAACATGAAGAGCAGGAACCACCACATCAACAGAAGCAGCGAAACGAAAGATTGCTGCAGATTATAAAACATCAAAAATACAGCGGCTTGAAGAGGGATCCCTACTAAGATGCGAGGCTTGTAATGTGGAAATAAGTTCTAGGAAATGGTTCAACCACTGCGGAAAAGATTATCATAAGAATAATCTAAATAAATTTTTTGGAAACAAGATTATGCTGATTAAAAGTGCGTTTAAATGTCGCATTCAATCCTACCGCTGCCCAAAAGGCGACAATGAGTTAAATATCGAAAACTACTTAAGAGATGGAAGCGTACTGTTTGAGAAATTACTAAACTGTAGCTTAGCTGAACACTTTTTAGTGAAATTCAATTTGGAATTGACAGCTCGCTACAAATTACCTGCGAATCCTACAATGCCAGAGAACGATATGTTCCATATAACGGAAATGGTTCGTTTGACAAGAGCGGATGACATAGGTGATACGCTAAAGGCTCAGATAGAATCTATAAAAACAAAGATGTCTGAGTTCCACGAGAGAGATCCAAATAAAATGGTTGGATTTAAACATTAGTAAAGCATCACCGATTCCAGAATCTATGCACGTAAAAACACCCGTGGAGCTAGATCAGAAGAAAGCTTGCATCAACATAAAAAATAATGACATATATTGTTTTAAATGGTGTGTGATAGAAGCTTTCTATACTGCAGACAACATGCACCTGCCATCAACGTATAGAATTAGAAACCTATCTGCTACAAACATTACGCTGGAATGCGGTAGGATTTTGAATTTCGAGGGAATGACATTTCCAAACGATGTCAAGGATATAAAAGGATAAAAGGTAAAAGGATATAAAAACATCCATCTGCTTCCGAAAGCAGATGGATGTTCCGTTCATAATCTATGCAGACTTTGAATGTATATTGGAAAATGTAAGTGATAATGAGCATTCGTTTATTAAGAAGCACATACCATGTGGTTATGCATTTTATATTAAGTGTAGTTTTAATGATAGTTTAGATAGGTTTAAAATTTTTGTGAATAGGGATAGTAACGTAAATGTAGGTGCACATTTTGTAAATAGTGTAATTATCGAATGTAGAGATATTTACAAAAAACATTTTGAAAATATTTTACCAATGTCCCCCTTAACTCCTTTAGAAGAACAACTTTTTGAAAGTGCTAGAGATTGCCATATTTGCGGTAAGACATTAGGCAATGAACTGACAGTAAAAGATCACTGTCATTTTTGAGGGAAATACAGAGGGGCAGCACACAACTCGTGTAATTTAAATTATAAAGTGTCAAAGTTTATACCAATTTTATTTCACAACTTCTCCTCGTACGATTGTTACTTTTTCGTAAAAGAATTGCTAAATGTAAAAGGAAATACAAACGTAATTCCTTTGACTAAGAACGTTATATTTCTTTATCTCATACGATTGAGGTATATAGCTCCGAAGAAATTGACAATGGAAAGAAGCAGAAACATGTTGAGTTAAGGTTTCTAGATTCTTTCAGGTTTATGGCATCTAGTTTAGATACTTTAGCTGGAAATTTATCTGATAAAGATTTACAAACAGTTAAAAGGTTTTTCCCACAACTAGATGAGTTTAATCTCATGAAGCGAAAAGGTACTTTTCCATATGAGTATGTTAATACATATTCCAAATT
This sequence comes from Nowickia ferox, assembly GCA_936439885.1. NCBI lineage: Eukaryota > Metazoa > Arthropoda > Insecta > Diptera > Tachinidae > Nowickia > Nowickia ferox. Next base: position 44,795,690 of record OW387027.1, on the reverse strand, counting down.
GGATGATGACAAACTCCCTGGAATTAATGAATTTTTTTCTAAGCTGAATAATAAAAAATGTTCAGAAGAAGACTATTCACATGCACAAAAAGTATTGGAAACATTTAGTTGTAGAACCATACGTGACTACATGAGTTTATATCTTAAAACTGATGTTCTTTTGCCGACAGATATTTTTGAAAACTTTCGAAAAGTTTGCAAAAGAATACATTGCCTTGATCCACCTCATTATTATATACTCCCAGGTCTGTCTTGGGAATCAATGTTGAAGCATACCAAAATTGAGTTAGAGCTTCTAACAGATCTGGAAATGTATCATTTCATCAAACGTGGCATTCGAGGTGGTCTTACACAGTGCTGTAAAAGACATAGTAAGGCAAATCATAAGTATCTGAGTACTTATGATAAAACGAAACCCTCTGAGTATAATTTATACTTAGATGCAAATAACCTTTACGGTTGGGCTATGTCTGAATATCTTCCGTCGGGTGGGTTTTCATGGACAAATGAGTTTATTCACCCAAATGACATTCCATCTAATTCGGAAATAGGTTATATATATGAAGTTGACCTAGTTTATCTTTCTGACTGTCATGATCGCCACAATGACTTGCCATTTTGTGCTGAAAACAAAATAATTGGCGGAAGTAAGCATGAAAAATTAGTAGCCGATCTTTCGAACCATGGATGAAATCATACATTGATTTAAATACACAGTATAAAGCTAGAGCTAATAATTCATTCGAAAAAGACTTTTTCAAATTATTAAATAATGCTGTGTATGGCAAAACCATGGAAAATGTTGACAAGCGGAAAGATGTACACTTACGTAGTGAATGGAGTCGTACTAACCGCAACCATTTAGGTATAGGAGAACTGATATCCAAACCGAATTTTCATAGCATATCACAATTTACGGACTCAATGTGGGCTATACAAATGAATAAAACTTTAACATATTATAGTAAGCCCATTTATTTAGGTTTCTGTATATTAGAACTATCAAAGTGGAAAATGTATGATTTCCACTACAGTTACATGAAACCAAAATATGAAGAGAAAGTAAATTTGAACTATATGGATACAGACTCCGTTATCTATTCTGTTCAAACAGATGATTTCTATAGTGACATAAGGGATGACTTGAAAGATTGGTTTGACACTTTGTCATACGCAGAAAATAAGCCTTTTTATTTCCCGCTCTTAAATAAGAAGGTATTGGTTATGATGAAGGATGAAACAGAGGGGAAGTTTATAACCGAATTTGTTGGACTAGCACCAAAAGTTTATTCATACACCACTGAAGGTGGTGAAAATGTTAATAAAGCAAAGGGGGTTAAGAGGTGCATTGTAAATAATTATACTCTAGATGTATATAAAAATGTTTTATTCACTAAACAAAAAATTATAAAATGTATGCAAACATTTACATCTAAATTGCATACTGTTTTAACTAAAGAAATAAATAAAGTAGCCTTAAGTTGTAAAGATACAAAACGTAGAATAAGTAATAATTATATTAATACATATGCGTGGCACCATTACTAATTAGAAAGCGGTAATGGTGAAGTAGATTTAGATTTGTTAATAGAAGAAATAGAAAGTAGTAACGCAAATTCAAATGCTTTGAATTTATTAATTAATCAAATAGAAAATTTAGAATAATAAGTGATTATATATAAATACAGTAATGTTTTATAGCAAATATTTCAAAATTTTTAAAAGTATTTGTAAATATAAAATAAGAAGAAATTTTGAAATAAATATTGTAAATATTAAATAAGAAAATTTTATATTTATCTGCAAACGTTGTACAATTTTGAAATATTTTTAAAGTTAAATAAGAAAACTATTTGTAAATAAAAAAAAAATAAATGTTATATTATTTTTGAAAATTTCTTTTTCTAATAAACGAATGTTCATTATCACTTACATTTTCCAATATGCATTCATTAAAATAATTTGTAAATATAAAATAAAAAAAATTTTTGAAATAAATATTTGTAAATATTAAATAAGAAAATTTTATTGTAAATATTATATTTATCTGCAAACGTTATACAATTTTTAAATATTTTTAAATTTAAATAAGAAAAGCTGTTTGTAAATAAAAAAAATTGTTATATTGTTTTTTGAAAATTTCTTTATTATTTATTTATTTCATTTAGTACATGGGAATGTGTAAGTATTACTATAAAGTGTTTAAATAATTTTTTCAACAATTCCAGTTAGTGGTGTATACTCCATCAATCGATCATAAAGAATCAAACAGTAGGCATTTGTATTTTGTGGTACCGGTTTACTAGTTTCGAACTCTATTTTAACATCAATATCATTTCATTTTGATAGCTCACATCAATTACAATGATTGGTTTGTTTTTGAATTCTTCGCAGGTGAGAAGTGGTTGAGCTTCCCTCATATAGTAATTTTGTTGAAATTTTGCATACATATCATATAAAATTGCATAACGATTCTCATCAAATTTAAGGTTTAAGTCATCATATGGATAAGAGTCTGAATTTAAGTGTACTTTAATATTTTTTAAGTCTGAATGAATATATTTATTGTCATTTTCCAAAACTAATATTATAAATCTGGGCCGCTCTCTATTCAGTGATAATTTTACATTCCATTTGTGATTCCTTCCACCAGCAAAAGTGGGATTGAAATAACAATCCCAGCTGCGAAATGCAATAGGTAAAGAAGAGCCACCTTTAATAACTTTCATTATTTGTAGTTTCTTAGAATCTGAAAGTTGAACGTGTGGAATTCTCCATGTTATATTTGTAATAGATAAACTGAGAACTGCATTTGCATCTGTTGAATAATACGCATTTGTGTCACTTGAACTTCGTAGTAGAATAAGTTCATGTTTACTATTCAATATAATTTTATTGAAATCTTCAGCAAATCCCATTAGTAAGTTTAAAGGTACGCAAAAATTGAATTTAGATATAGCTAGTTCCGCAGAAACACACCATCCAGCATTTCTCATCATATTGCTTTCAAATTGGTTTAATGAAACATAATTCTTGATTGTACTACATGTTCCCAAGTATCGGGTTCGATCAATTTCAACTCCATTAATTTCATAACGTATTTCATCAAACAAATATGCAACACAATTATTCTTCAGCCTTATATTTGACGGTTATTCACCTTTACTATTCTTTATACTTCCCTCTATAAATAAAAAGCTTTCCGAAGGTAGAACATATAAGTCTTGATTTTGTAGGGTAATTCGAATTTCATCATTGTTTTTAAATGACTGAATATATGGTACATAACTATGAAAGTCTGTTTTTGTTATACTCTCGTCCGAAAGCGGTTGCTCCAATACGTTAAGTATATCAGACATTTTTGTTTACTTTAAATTTAAGTAGCTTTAAGAATCTTTTATTTTCTTATGTTAACTTCTTTCTTATGGCTTTAACGGTATCTGCAAGAATGTTCAGATTGACATTTCTTCTTGTGGTTTTATTATAAATTATCATTTTTGCCTTGGCCTCAAATGCAACCTTAGCGTTATCTCTTCACCTCTAAAGTTTATTAAACGTCCTTCTTGATCAACAATCCAAATTTTAAGATATGTTATTTCCTTAACGTTTACTGGTAGATAAACTAGATTATTAGGGTTCACGTCTAATTTATAACCTGGAGGAACGTCTAAAGCAAACTCGTGAAGTATATGTGCTGGAGAGTCATTCATGTATGCTCCTTGTATTATATTACATTGAATTTGTATAGCATTAACTTTCAGAATATTTACAACTTGAAGATTAATGTACTACTCCTGCCTTTAAAGATTTTTCCGCAAAACCAAGCAATTTACCAATTGATCGCGTTCGATTAAAATAAATTATGTCGTGTGAAGAACTAATTTCTATTTGTAAAGTATTATTATTCGGTTCAATTATTATGGTTTTATTAAAATTAGTTTTTTTATATTGTGTAGTTATGTAATCGACAATGTCTTGCAACTCATAAGACCCTATGGAGATTTCAATAACTGCATCTCCAATATGGAAAAGATTATTATCGTAGTCTACATTCGGAATAGAATTATATGAATGGAAGTCGATTAGGGAACATTCATACTCATCCGTTAAAATTATAGGTGGGAAATAATTTGCTTTTAAAATTGAAGAGTTTCCGCTTAATGCTAATGTTATTGACATGGTGAATGCTCAATTGTAAGTGAAATAATAATGCTTTAAAGTAGTTGTTTAATTTATTTCTAGTTTATTTGCTTATTTTATAATATTTCAGTTTTATTTATCCATGAATTATGTTGACTTGGAAAACCTAACCATTTAACATATGCCTTATTTCCTCTAGTTCTCAATACTTTTTCAACCAGAAACGTGTTCGGAAAACGTGTGTTATGTATTTCCTCCTTATAGAAACCTCCTTTAATTTCATGTCCCTGATAGTCTTCCAAAAAGAATGTTATGTATCGATCTTATTTTAAATATTTCCGTTGTCCAGTTTGGAGTGTATCCCTTCTCAAAAACGTTTTTGTATTTACTAATGCGGACGTAATCTCGAACTTTATATCGTGAAGGCTTGAAAATTTTCAAATTACTATATACAGTATTCAAGAGATGCTTTTCATTGTTATGAGTTACGTCATTTGGTGCTATTTTTATTTTTCCATGTTTTTTCTTATTATACTTTTTAATCAAACCTTTATAAAAATCAATCCATTTATAAGTTCCGTTGTTACTAAACTCTTTCCACATCATCTCTTTCAAGGTTCTATTGAAGCGTTCAACAATTGAAGCTTTCATTACACTATATGTAGAGTAGTGATTAATTGAATATTTTTGCATCAACCCTCCAAACTCTTTATTGAAAAACTCTCTACCATCATCTGTCTGTAAATTTTTAGGAACACGCCTCATACCAAGTATTTTCTTGAATGCATTACAAACTTCTGAGGCAGTTTTAGATTTAATTGCTTCAGCCCACGCATATTTTGAAAATGTATCTATGACAGTTAACATATATTTATAACCATTATTATATGCTGAGTAATTTCCCATTTCTACCAAGTCGGCTTGCCAGAGATCATCAATTTCTTTCATAATAACTCTGCGTCGTAAGAAGTTCTTCCGCGCTCGTGAATGAAGCTCATTAACTACTGCTCTTTTTTCCATTGTATGGTGATTTGTTGTCATTACGATATATATATCTATTATTTTCTTATTTAAATCTTTTATTTCATTTCTTAGCAGTACAATTTCTTCACTTATTCCCCTTTTTAAATTGTCTTTCATGTGTCTTATTTGTAAAATCAAATAAACTTTGTTAACAGCATCAAGTCCATCCAAAGGTGAAGCTACGTTTATAATCCTTTTATTATCAATGTTTATTTTATTTCAATCCAGTGTAAAACCAAAATGCTTCAAAAGATATTTTCTTCTTCCTTCGTTACTAGACCTTTGATTAAAATAATGACCGAATTTGTCGACAGTCATAGTCTTTGTTTTATCACCTCTACTCAATTATATTTGCTTCTCTCAATACTTCAGTTATTGATACTATTTCATTAGAATGATTATTATTTCCACCTTGTTGTGATGCTATTAACAGTCTCAATCGATCTACAATTTCATTAGGATTGTCCCAGTATATATAGTTTGGTTTATTAAGATTTACTCTCATTAAACCTTCTCCAATGTGAGTAGTAGCAAATAATTTATTAGTTATTTCTTTGTATTTGAAACCTCTATTTCCTTTAAGTCGGTTACTGGGATCGTAGTTTACTCTATGTGCATTTGTATCACTAAAAATTCGTTTATATATATCTAGTTCAGTTGAGTCATACTGTTCCTGCCTTTTGTGAAATAGTAATGAATAAAGGCCTGGAGTTAATGCCCAAGATTTATTTCCTATGGTTATTTTGTCATCCCTAAGCTTAATATATGAATTTCCAAATTTCCAATCACCATCTTCATCCTTATAAGGCCCAAATATGGTATCGAGATTTTTGTTTTCAAACAAATCTGTTAAATTAAATTTCCAATCATCAGGTTGGGAATAAAATGATTCATTCAAGTGTGAATCTTCTTATTTCTTCACTTTTCCCTGGTAAAGGACTAAAACACTCTTTTTTAGAGGGAGTACTGGCAATAATTTTTTCTGATGTCCTTTAAATTTACTATAATTTTCAGATTTAATTCCTTCATCAGAAAATTTCATTGGATCTAATGAATTTTCATCAGATAATTTTACAAGTTTTTTAAGTGGTTCTGTTATAGGTTTAAATGTATGTTCTAATTTATTAAACGATTCTGCTTCACCTTGTTTGATACTGTCGAATTTCTTTTTTAGAATTTTTCTTGATTTCACTAATTCTTTTAATATACTTTCTTCCATGTTGGCTTCCTGGAGAATAGCTCAGTTAGTAACAAACAGCTTTTTAAACAGCTAAACAGCTTTTTTAAACAGCAAAACAGCCTTTTTAAACAGCGGAACAGCTTTTTGAAACAGCTAAACAGCTTTTTTAAAGAGCTAACCAGCCTTTTGAAACAGCTAAACAGCTTTTTTAAACAGCTAAACAGCTTTTTTAAACAGCAAAACAGCTTTTTTAAACAGCGGAACAGCCTTTTTAAACAGCTAAACAGCTTTTTGAAACAACTAAACAGCCTTTTGAAACAGCTAAACAGCTTTTTTAAACAGCAGAACAGCTTTTTGAAACAGCTAAACAGCCTTTTGAAACAGCTAAACAGGTTTTTTAAACAGCTAAACAGCTTTTCTTAAACAGCAAAACATCTTTTTGAAACAGCTAAACAGCTAAATAACTTTTAATTAGAAAATGTCCGCAGCAGTTGAATGAATATTTATAACTAAGGTTGAATGAAAACATCAAAGCCTTTTCTATAGCGTCCATTCCATACATCTTGCTGATCACAAGAAATCCATATTTCTCCTTCCAACATTCATTGCATATATTAGGAAACATTTTGAGACTCATATCACTTCCAACATGATCACTATAAATTTAAGTCGTCTTGTTTAAATATTATGATAAAGTTTTCATTACCTCGTACTAAATGTTTAGGAATACGAATACTTTTGACACAAATAAAATGAATCAATGTCTCTATGACGACCCATACAAAAATATGATCTAATATTATTCTGCTTTTCGCATGCAACATCATCAAATATCATTACAGAGTTTGCCTTTGCTTTATCAGGTGATATGACATCTTCATTCTCTGTAAATGTGTAAAGACCTATTCCCTTTACTGATGAAATTAGTCTTTCTAGATACTTATATTTTGGCTGTTGTTATGACTTTGAATACAAGTAAATATTTTTAAACTTTAATCCATTTGGGCTTTCGATTAAACTGAGCATTACATTTGTTTTCCCGCAATCAGATGGGCCTACTAGTAATGCTCTTATAGAATTTGGTAATAGGCAACTGTGTTTAGTTCGACTATTGTATTCAATGAAATCGAAATTTCTTACTAAGATATTTGAATGTTGTCTAATCAAATGCATCTTTGCAACTGAAAGTTATATTAAACAAGTTTGAATTTATTTACAGAAATAATTAAAAGTATAAATGATTGTGTATTCAAATAAAAAATTTAATGCGAAACAGACAGTTCAAGGAAAAGGACTGATAAACAGTTTGATTAATTCATTACCAGTTGAACTTCATTTGCCTGGATATCAATTTTGTGGACCAAACGCAATGAAATCTAAAGTAAAATTTGGTTTGGGTATTAAATCCAAAGACTTTAAGAAAACTTGTAAGCAAAACCACTTTCGTAATGCGATTAAAGCAGCTACAACTATCTTAAGAAAAAATAAGCCTACAGATACAAAAGATGGTATAAAAAATGCGCGAAATGTTATTAAAAGTTCTTTTCTTGGAAAAAAATCGGAAGTAAAAATTCCAAGAATTATCAGAGTTCCTAAAATTGGCGGCTCATTACCTTTGATACCGATATTTACAGCACTTGGAGCATTAGGTGCAATGGCTTCTGGAGGTTCACAAATTGCTAAAGCCATTACTATAGCTAAAAATGGTAGAGAACAGTTGGAAGAAAATAAACGTCATAACAGAGCATTAGAGGCAATAGCAATAGGAAAAGGTCTCTATCTAAAACCTTATTAAAAGGGATATGGAATATTTTATACAAAAACTACATCAAAAAACTATTAAATCAGCTACCCAACAGACCATTAACAGATATGGATTTAAGAACTTTTGGAAAGAAGCATATTCTTCACTTTAGAGGAGTTTATATGAGAGATGAACTTCCTAATATTCCACGGAGGATAGAATGTGGAATTATCAACTTAGACTCTAATACCGGAAATGGTACACATTGGGTAGCATATTATAAAAATAATAATAATGTGTAATATTTTGATAGTTTTGGTAATCTTCAACCACCCTTAGAAGTTTTAAGATATTTGGGAAACAATATAAAGTATAACTATAAGAGATATCAGAAATTGAATGGATTTAATTGTGGACATTTATGTTTAAACTTTTTAATAAAATCCCAAATAAAAAACAATGTGGAATAAAAAAAACAGAAAAAATAAAATTTGTTTAATTAATTTATTTATAGTTTTTATTTCATTTATTATCCATTCTTAGCAATAGTCTGTGTATTTTTACGTCTGTTACAATTTTGTTTTGCATTTTTTTTCCTATTTCGTAACAAAGACGTGTCAGATCAATTTCAATATCTTTTTCATTAATTCCTTTTATTTCACTCAGTTGTATACTAGTTTTTCTTAACATAGAACACGTTGGAATACAAAAATCATAATAAAAATGTAGAATTTGTTTCCTGAGGTTGCCGTTCCAACATAAAATTGAAGTTAGAAATATTCCAATACCAAGTAGAGACTTCCACGTATCTGGCTCTATTTTAATTTTGTAGTTGTCCTGCTGAATAATTAAACGATAGCTACCGTTTTTATATTGAAATATATAGGCTGTATTCCTTTCAGTAGTATCATCTATCAAATTTACTGAATTTAAAAATTCTTTCTGAGAAAGGACACTGCTAATATAGGTTTTATAGTGCATTAAACGTAGCCACTCTTCCCGATCCAATCCAATAAAATGTTTATTTTTATAATGTAGCCATATCATTGGCTTAAATCCATTTAGAGTTTAAAAACCACAAGAAATTTTTAATTTTAAATTCACTAAGTACGCCAGCTCAAAAACCACATCCTGTATTTGAGGTTTCCTTGGTTGTTCGAAAAAGTTTCTCATTTTATTTTCCATTTTCAAAAAAGAATTTTAATTTTTTTTTACTATACACCTCGGAAGTAAAATTTGAACTGATGATGACTTCGCTCTAAAAAATCCCTTTATATTGGAAATATCTTGAATACTATGCTCTATCTATCTGTCATTGTGTAAATAAGTTGACGTATACAATTACATACATGCATACATACATACATACATACATACATATATGTTGTCTAAGAAAAATAAAAAAATATTTAAATTATGTTTCCTTTCAAACATTTTGTTTATTTTTTTTTAATGTAAGTTATAAAATTTAATTTAAAATTTTGTTTAAAAATGTTTATTAATTCGTCTCAATCTTCCTTTCGGTTAGCGGTGGCAGTCGATAAATAAGCTTCTATATGTATCAATAATCCTCTTCACCCTTAGTTTTTTCATATGAAAAAAGTAACACGTACACATACCAACAACGTCTTCATTTGAATTTTCGTCATGAGAGCAAGGTATTCTATCATCAAAATTCTCAGAATCAGTTTTGAATGCCCGAAGAAAAGACAGATGTTCTTCGAAAATTAAATTTCCGAACTCTTGTAAAAAATCGTTTATAAAATCCATCGTTCTAGTTTAAAATCTTAATGAAAACTACTCATTCATTTATCAAATCCTCGTGTTATATACTTACGTATGTATATTTTTATATGGTTGAATTCGTATAAATTAAACAAATATTCATGCAATTTCATTTTTTTTCTTGTTTTTATTTAAAATATTTCCTTAAACACTTTTTTTGGAAAAATTCCCTGGCTCAAGCATGCGGTTATTACCTTCAAAAAGTACTCAGGGTAGAGTTTGACAGCTTCTTTTAGCACCATATTTGGAATACAATCTAAGCCTGGTGCCTTCTTGTCTTTAAATTTTGAGACAGCGCCTTCTATCTCGGAAATCGTAACCGGAGGAATATCGGAAAATCCAGCGGAATAGCTGTATTGCCACGTAGGAATTTCCTGTTGGGGAAACAGATGATCTACAATTCCCCTAAGGATAGGCTCCTCTCTTGGCGGTGATGGACCAAGACATTTAAGTCTCTTGGTTACCAGTTTATATGCAAGGCCCCAAGGATTACCATCTACTTCCTCACATATATTAAGGAAACAGCTGCGCTTACTCCTACGTATTGCAATCTTCAACGCTTTCCTTTTATCCTTATATATTTGATGGTGTACACTGTTCTCTAGACTACCTCGCGTTCTTTTATACTGCCTTCGAGAGCTTATGCACTCCGAACGCAACCTAGCAATTTCATCATTCCACCAGTAAACTGGAGGCTTATTTGGTGACCTTTTACGCTTCGTCATGCTTACATTACACGCACTCGTGATATGGCTTACTAGTTGTTCTGCCATATCTTCAGCCGAACCATTCAGTTGCATGTTCTCCATACAAGCTGCAAAGATATCCTTATCAAAGGTATTTACCTTACAGTCTGCCAAGCCTCGTGCTTGTACAGCCACATGGTGCTGTTCATCTTGTACATCTATGATTATAGCGCTATAATCGCTATGAGTATAAATGTCAGATAATCTCCAGTTCACCTGGCTTGTGATGCTGCTACTGGCAAACGTAATGTCAATTACCGAATCAGTATCACCTCGTCTGAAAGTTTGTTCAACTACATTATTCATGAGAACAACACTCAATGCAGAAAAGGCTTCCAAGAGCACTCTACCTCTTGCATTCGTCAAGGGGCAGCCCCATTCAACAGCCCACGCATTAAAGTCACCTGCTATTATGACTGGGTTTTTGGTAGCTGCATCTGTTACTATATTATCAACTATGCTTCGAAAGTCCTCTATAGAATACCTAGGGGGAATATAGCAGCTGTATAATGTGATACCAGAGATAGTGGCTCGGGCATACCCACATTATGATGTTATTCTATCCCGTAGTGTTAAGGTTCTGGTGTTCCATATCGCCGATGTATCCATGTTATCAGAAACCCAATTTACAGATCCCATGGTCCTATATGGCTCACTCAGCACAGCGACGTCTACATTTAAATCTCGAACGCTTTGCCTAAGAAGCTCTTCAGCTGCCTGGCAATGGTTGAGATTTAACTGTAATATACGCATTTTGATGCCTTAAGTTTTGTTTTAAACCTTAAGTTTCTGTAGCGCTTTTTTGTAGTACGGACAAACTACACATCCGGTGACATGGTCACTAGCTTTGTCTGTTCCATTCCTACAAAGCAAACACGACGGTTTATTGGAGCACGTTCCAATTTTGTGGCCGGTTTCGCCACACCGTAAGCAATTATTAGAAAGGTCCCTCCCCTTACAATTTGCGGCTCTATGTCCATAATCTAGGCATTTATAGCACCTTATCGGCGTTGCCTTTTCGCGTATTCGGCAGACGACCCAACCAATTCGTATCTTCACCATCTGCACAAGACGGCTAGCTATGGCAGCACTTACGCCAATGGTGGCAGTTTGTGTTCCTCCGTACGCTCTCCTTAACGATTTAATTGCAGCAGGCTGCAGAGATTTCAAATCGTCGGATGCTTTTATGAGGGCTTCATAAACGTCCTCCTTAGAGGTTACCTCATCTATATCCCTAATCTCGACTCTAACCTCATGGGATAATGCCCTTACTTCGGCGACCTCACCTAGTACCGATTCTACTGTCGACCTGAACTCACTTGTATCCTGGTGCGCGGGTTTATTCAACTCCAACAACTCCTTACCAGTCTTCCTAATGTTCTTCACATTTTGGCCCAGATTATTCAACTTTGGGTCTTTCTTCACTTGTCTGAGGATATCAGCATAGGAAGCATCCCCGCACGTTTTAATTACCAAAGCAGCTGGTCTTACTGTCTTCTTTTTATTTCTAACTCTGGTATGGACTTTAACCCAGCCAGGATCTTTAACATTCGCTCCTGGTTTACCAGCCGTACTACTGCCTGCCTTACTGGGTATATTATTTCCGCTATTCTTAGCCGACTTATTGGGGGTTACATCTTTCTTCTTCTTAGATTTGTTCCCCTTTGGGCTAAGAGTGCTTGGATCTCTCTTGCGCTTTGGGGTTGCGTTTAGCACAAAGGTTGGCCTTGACGGTTCTTCCGTCTGCGTTTCCTTATGAATTTGTGACTTCTTGTCACTAACAGGTCTGCTGCTCAGCTCATCCGCCACTTGCATATACAACGCCTGTATCTCTCGGGACATCGTCACAATATCTTTATGCACGTTCGAACGCGACTTTAAGAAGTCTAACAACTTCGAAAATTTATCTCCTAATTTCCCCAAACTGCTGCTGGTTTCCTCACTACTATTAGCAACGCTATTGGAAAAGAGATTATATCCACTTCTAACTCCTGAAGGGGGTGATCTCATGATCACCGACTTCCTCACAAATGGGTTTTCGCTATCTACCATATTTAACCCATCATGTCTATTACCTCTATTTTTATTCAAATTAATATTATTGATTCTAATGGGTCCAAACTCAAAGCCGCTATCTCCGTTCGATGTGCAGTCACGTTAAGATCCCATGGGTCCCTTTGCAAGCAGTGAGGTCCATGCGAGGGTTGACGAAAAGGTCTTATGGATCTTCTCGCCAGAGCCATATCCGTGCTAACCGGGGAAGAACATCCGAACCTGCACCATCAACTTAATGATGACGAACTTCAAACGTACTTTGAGACTTGCCAAGTTTTAATAGGACGGAGGTAGTTGTGGCATTAGCCTGAGAGCCATTTCTGTAAAATTTTACTCCTACATACTCAGGTCCCAGAATACCACAGCCACCAGCCCAGGGTTCTAATAATTCATACTCGTATGTCCAGAAATGCCATAATTAAGACCGTGCTGGACTTGGTCTTAATGCTTTTCAGCGGTGTGGAATCACAAGTCTTTTAAGGGTTTCTATCTAGAATTCCCTCAGACCTGTGATAACTCAGGGTCCGCGTGGTCGTCAATCCCGTTATCCTCATAAGAAGATACCCTTGCGGGTAGATAGATAGAATGTGCCTATGTGTGTGTGTATGTATGTATGTATAAGTA